>JANZLQ010000022.1:14593707-14631199 GCA_026212715.1 Elanus axillaris | reverse complement strand
GGGGGGGGGGGGGGGGGCGAGGGAAGCGCACCCCGGCCCCTCTCCTCCCGCCGGCACTGCTCTCCGCAAAACGCCTCCGACCTCCCCCCTCAAAGGCAGCTGCCTCCCGGGGCGGGTGCCAGGGAGCACCTCGGACTCCTCGGCCCCATCCTCTTTCTACCTCCTTCCCCGGCCAACCTCAGGCCAGTCGCACTGCCCAGGCTTTCCCGGAAGGTTTTTCTCCTGAAGTCTTCTAGGGGGTTTTAAGTCAGGGGCTGGGCTTATAGTTTGTAATATACACTCGATTATTTTTTTTTTAATTGAAAGGGAATGGAAAGAAAAGGGAAAAAAAAAAAGACGAGGCTGTTATGACCCACGAACAGGCTGACACTACTCAAAGTTGTGGGCAAGGCACAGCACAGTGCGTTGCTTAGGCACGCTCCAGACGCAAGAAAGCGATAGGAATGGATCAGCTTCAGGAGACAGATCCTGCTATCTCGGAGCACGATGCACCACAATACACTGCAGGTCTTAGCCCCACTCCCACCAAAAGCCTTAAAGCAGGAAGGGGTCATCTCCTGGGACTTTTAGCAGCTGGTGGGATCGATGGTCTCCCCCGGTCACCAGAGAGCGTTCACCATGTCAGGGCATCCTGGCACCCAGAAAAGCACTAACTGCACCAGCAGAGTTGAAGTCACCAAACTCTTGGCTACAAGTTGCACTGGCAGAGTAAGCTCTGCAAATTAGTCGTCCCAACACTAATAAGCTCCAAAAAATGGCAATAACATTCAGCTGGGATCAGAAATCACATTAAGATTGGATGCCTGATACTTTGCAGGTATAGAGTAAAAAAAGAAAAACAGTAGCGTGACTGTGCAAACATTTCCACTGAAACGCATCCGCTCCTCCTATTCTATTTCACCTAACAGCTGGATTTTACCTACTTGTCATCTTAATAATTTTTCTACTCCCATCTCTGTGTAATAGGATGACCATAAAGTGCCATTAACATATAAAAAAGCACTTCAAGATTAACAATTATTTTAAACGTCTTTTTTCAGAAGCAACCCAAAGCCATGCAAGAGTTGCTTACAGCAATCATCGCAGTCATACTAAGGCATCTCTTCCTTGAGCATACACCTGTGTGGCCTTGCGTGTTATACTGATATTCCCAGCTTCAGCTGGGAATAGCTGCGCTTGTCTTGTGAATGAGGAAGGATGGGAAGATATACTGACCTATCTATACCCACACGCACATCTGAGGAGCTGGGAGGGGACACCTGCTAGAAGACCCCCTTACAGCCTGCAGTAGTCCTATTTTATATTACAGCCCAGAGTAAATTGTAGGTCAGTTATATAAACATGAAGGTTGCTGAATATTTTTCCCTAGAATGTCAACCACAGAAAAACCTTTGCTAAACATGATGACTGCAGACCCCTATGAACTATTGTAAGGGTTTATCAGCACACCACAGTGCTTTTCTTTTTTCACTGGCAATGTCCCATTCTGACAGCACATGCTGGAATTCAACAGAGTATCTATAGACTTTATATTATAACACTGTATTTATTCCATCAGTTTATTTTGGTTTCATAATGCCCCNNNNCCCCTCAAACCCCAACAAGAAAACACAATTTTTAAAGTTCCTAACCTAACTGTCGTGCTACAAACAAGGTATTATGTAAAAACCCCAAACCCCCTGAAGGCTAGAATAATACAAACATACAAAGCTGTCTTTGACCTGAGGACTGGCCCACATTGCAAATAAATGCATTGCCACTAAGCTGCATATATATGTCACATGAACAGAAATAAAAGGAATCCTTGAGACAGGCCAATGATTTTGTGTTTTATATTACTACCACTGTGCACTTATAAATTGCATTGGTTTTAAGTTGCTCCTGTGGATTTGTGATAATATGGCCTAATCTTGTAGGCTAATGTCATTGTCAGTTGTTTCACCCAGAAGCTCAAGTCCTGTGCATGTAAAGTGCATGCTTCTTATTAAAAGGATCGAAATGATGATACTGCAAAGGATAAGCTGTTTAGAAAATATCAAGACAAAAGGTGAAAATGTCTACAAAGAAATCTGGGGGTACAAAATTGTTCCGGACTCTGCCATTTTGCCTGGAGCTTATAAATATCATGGCATATTGAACGGCTAGTATGGCTGTCTCCTCCCTTTGATCACCTCTTAGAACACTGTACATTTTCTAACCAAAATACCCAGTAGTAACGTCTTACAACAAAGTTGACTAAGAAGCAAATCACTGTATAAATCCTTCAAAACATGTTTAAATATAGCTTACTAAACTGGGAACATCAGGTAGAAACTGCTGAAAGTATTCAGACTGTTAAAAACTAAAATGTGACATGATCTCAACATATTTGAACATTCAATTATATGAAACGTTTTTCCAACATATCAAATTTACGACTGAAGTACAGTAAATGTGATCTGACTGCTTTGGAATCTTCCTAAGACAAATGACTGAAAGATCAAGGTGTTTTATTTCCTATTTGAATCAATGATCAATAAGTCTTATACACAAGAATCACGCATTTTGAATATAAACCACACTTTTTCAGTAAGTGCAAGTTAGACCGAATAAAATAACCATGTTTTGAGAGCAAAACTCACTATTTTTTAAGTCACTGCGATCTATATAATTATGAAGTAACTTGAATAAGGCATCTTATATTGGTCCTAAATTTTTTACTCAGGTAAACCACTCATTGATTCCAATGTGAGTGTTGCCTGAGTAATAGAGTTCCCTGTCAAACTGTTAAAAATCAGCTAACCTACTTCTAAAAGCCTGCAGATTGATGGAATAACGTGATTATACTAAGGTATGTATTTAATACGGAAAAAAAAATCAAGTTACCAGGCAAAGCTTTTTAATGTTTATAATAAAATAAGGCAGTAATATAAGTAGATATTTTTAGGGAGGGTTATAATTCTGTGCCTGGTCATGCAGACACTTATGCTTGTGACTTTATTTATGTAAGTCATGCCAGTGAATCAGTACTCTCATGTCACCAGCATTCAAGGTTTAGCATCTAGGACAATAGAAATAGGAATAAATTGGCTTTAAATATTCTACTAGCAAAACAAGACTACTTGTAAATCAATTGCAGTGGATTACACTGTAAGAGTTATTTTCATATGTCATCTTTAAAAGTTTGTGACTGATGATATACATTTTCTTTGTTTTGAGTAAGCTCTTCAGTAACATTACATAGCAGAGTTAGATTTTAAATATGTGCTTATAAAAATTAGAACTCCTTTACAAAAAAAAAATCAAATTAAAACCACTGATATACACCTTTTACTGTTTTTTTTTAAATGAAGTATTGAAAGCTTAATTCTACTAAGAATATTAAGTAAATAAATGTTAACTCTACTCAGTGGTATTAGCATAGTTGAAACTGTAGTTTATAAATTTTTGAGAGCATCGGCATCATGATATGGTTGTCATAGAAACTGCAACAATATGTCATGTCAATTAATTTTACATGCAGTGATGCTGAGGTCTGTGTAACAATTCTTTTAAGAAGTTCTCGAAGTAAATATTGAAAAGCAGGAATAAAAATATGAATAGGCAATGGTACCCTTCAATTATTATTTAATTAACAAAACAGGGAGAATTCTAAATTATTTAAAAACTATAACCAAGCTAGAGAAACTGGTTAAGCAGACGTTGACTTCAAACCCACCAAAATTAAAAGACGAAAGCTACGGAAACATTCAAACTCTAACCGAAAAAAAGTATCTTTTCCCAATGAAGCAGATTTGGAAATATATGTAAAAAAAGATTTATTCCTGTTCAAGAAATAAAAAAACATGAAGTAGTTTTAAATCATGAATGTTCCTTTTGTGTGTGCAAGAAGCAGAAAGTCAAATGTTACAAATCCAGGACCATAATACAAGATAAAAAAAAGCTTTAAAGGTAGGAAATGTAAGATGAATAGATTTATTTTTCCTGTATAATGCAGCTACTGTGTGTTATGAATGCTATCTTAAGTAAATCATTGCCAGACACACTCAACTGACATTAATGACTTGATTATTAGAACAGAAAAGCTAACCAAAATAAAGGCAGTGTTTTTAAAAAAATAGTAATTGTATTGTAGCAGTATAAAATTTATTTCTTTATTTTTGCTGTCATAGGACAGTATGAACATATACTCTTCTTTTCTTTTTGCATATGTATGCTACAATACCTAATCCAATAGTTTATACATGAAAGAAAATACTGAGCAGATCCTAATGAGAAAAAAAGTAGATTTTTGACACGTTTTACACAGTAATCAATAATTACATAGCATATTTTGTTTAAATTTACTGAGTTGCCACAGAGACTAGAATATGTAAGACCTTTCAAACTGAGACATGAAACAAGCTGTTTGTAAGTAAATAAAAACTATCAGTATTAAAACCAAAAAAAAAAAAGAAAGGAAAAAAAAGGAAAGAAAAAACACAGCCTAGAGAAGCTATCTGCAGTGAGAAAGGAGAAGCATCTAGAGCTATCCTTTCTGATAGGATTAAGGAATGCTACAAAAGAAGCATTTAAATCTCTAGTTTTCCCTGACAATTAACAATGAAAAGCAGATGTTTACAAAGCTATTTTACATGCTCGTTTATAAGATGCTAAAAGATGGTTTGTGGATGGTAAGAAGGAAGAGCTGGATAACTGCTTGTCTGGTGTATATTTAAAAGCATTTTCATTGGCTCAGTTATTGTTAATAATGAAAGAAACACTTTGTGCTGTATGGCTGTGACTATAGAAAACTGCCGTCATAAAGTCCTCAACAAACTCTTAAGATGCAATTTACAAAGATAATAATAACACAGAATTATTTCACTTCTCTGAATGCTACACATTTGCATACCAGGACTGTGTACAATATACTCATAATGCACATTCATAACAACAAGGACTTCTTAACATTGCAACAGCACAAGATCTGTGCATTAAAAATCTACAGTTCCAAGTTTTCCTTTTGGGTGGGAAACCATTTGTATAAACCAGATGCTCTGCATCTACACAGGGTAAGCCCACACTCAGTTCTGCACCTTTATTGAATGGGATCATATCAAGAAAATTATGAAACACTGGTAGGTAGCAACAATATTAATGAATTCCCTCTCATATAGAAACACGGCAAATTAAATTTTCACACAAATTTAAGAAGTCTGGTCTGTAACTGTGAGTCAGGAGATGTGGGTTCTATTCCTGGCTGTGCTACAAACCTACAGAGTGTTTTTGAACAAGTCACTTACACCAAGTCACTTGAGTAGAAAAAAATTCAAAGAATGCATGCCTCGAGCTCAATTTAGACAGATCCGTATCTGCTTATATTGGATGCATGCGAATGTAGGCATATGTCTCTGTAAAGCTGAGGCCTACCCTTTTTGGACTTTTCATCTTCTTATTCTATTTCTCTATGTGGAGAGATACTGTTGGGAGACTTAATTCATAAAAGACTCCTCACATATCAATTATATTTATGCATAACAAGATTACCATTAAAAATCCCAGCCCTGCAAAGACTCATATGCACATTTCACTTCACACATTTGTAGTAGTCCAATTTACTCTAATAGAATTATTCACTCTCTATAATTCTAGGCATATAAACTTCTGCAGTATCAGGAACTAAGTTAATGGAATAGATAATGTGTAAAAATACTGATACAAGTTAGTAATGAGGTTCAGGCTTCACATTCTTAAAGTCCTACATCACATTCAATAGAAGGATTTTTAAATATTGCTATTATAATGGTCTGGTACAAGTAAAAGGATGCATAGTCTACTTGACATTAAAAATTTTGCTATCTTATCATATCTACATTTTAAAACCAAACAAAAACCTCTTTGAGGCATGCAAAATAATTCCAAAAACTTCAGTTCTAATCATAAAAGATACTCATAAATCACCTGTGTGTTGCCACCATCCAAGCTGGTTTTGGCTTTTCCCTCAGACACTGAATAAATTCTACTTTCTGTTAATGCTTATGCTATTCCTACTACTTACTCAGTTGTGAATGAATATATTACACTAAAGTACAAAAATATTTAATTCATATTAGTTGGCCAGATTTCATTTCTTCGATGGACACTTCCACAACCCAGACTTCCCAACTACAGGCTACTCTCTTGGACTAAAATTATGCTACATACATAATGATATGCAAAGTAGGTCAAGTTTCCAACTTGCAGCTACAGCCATACTCAACTTCACCCAAACGGATACTGCTCGCATGGTTAAAACTAAACATGCATGTAAATGTTTATAGAATTGGGGCTGAAAGTAGCAAACAGTCTTCCTAATTTGGATGGATTTTTACCATAACACAAATTATTTACACAGAAATCTAACAGCAAAGCATAATTGAAAATATTTTGTGTACCTTTCAAAAAAACACCATGGGGAAAATACCTTCCCAGCAGCTGTTACTGGTCGAGCAGATAGAGACAAAAGAAGGAAACAACTTCTTCAGTCTGTAATAGTCTGCACTGGTAGTGCACTAATGCCAAGTACCAAACAAGCTAATACAATGCAGCTTACAACTGCCTATTTTTTCTAGTACCACGTTCCTCAGCTCAGAGTCACAAAAGGTATCCTCCCTTCTCCCTCCCCTTCTTCCCACAGAAATTATACTCCTGGCTGCATCCTTGAATGCTGGCCTGCCACAACCACAGAGGAGGGGACAAAATATGCCTCTGTCTCAGTATTTTGCCGTTATTTAAATTTGATGGCATTTTAGTAACATGGAATGGTTAGCTTTCTCAGACTAACATCTAAAATGTCTGTGACTAAGGTTTCTGATCCGTGGAGTTTTCTTTTTTTTTTTTTTTTCCTTCTTTTCTGTTTTGAACATGTCTTTCAATTAGCTTTCTAATTTATGCAATAGAAAGACAAGATCAAGGTGAACATTATAGGTGTTTTTTAAAAATTAACTTAGGAAATATTCAGCAAAGGAACCCATGCTCGTGGAAGTTGGAATTAAAAAGAAAAATACATTGAGCAAAAGGAGAGCACTTTAGACTATATATGGTCACACCCCCCCCAAATCCCCAACTTATGATAAGCAAGTAATAATTTCTTTAGTATGGTAATTTTCCACTTAAGGACTGAAATCTAAACCTAGATTGTAAAGCAGTATTCAGGGGGTCATAGCTTCTGCCTTGTGCTTTTCCTGTCCTTTCTAAAACTCAGAGATGCAAAGAAAATTTGTCTGTTAGAGTTTTTAATATACAAAAGTGGGGAGAGTTGAGTGTGGAATTGGCAATGTACTAGATTTGAATGCATGCGTCTACACATGACAAACCTTTTATAAAATATCCTACGTAATCATTGTGTTCAGCACAGGTAGCAATTCCTAAAAATCAACACAAAATACTCTGACATTCTTTCTAAGGTTCTGGGTCAAAGGAAGTGAAACAAGGATTTGTTAATGCCTATTTAATGAAAGACCAAGATAGGAAAAGACTAGTCTGTGCTTTAAATGTAGTACACTGTACTGAATCCTCTTTCAATTCTAAAAAACCCAATGCTCTCCTATACCATATTTGGCACACTTGTTTTCTAAGACTGAAATTCAAACTTTTCAAAGCCCTTATATGAAGAACTCGATTCTTTCTGCTCAAAAAATTAATGAAAGATACAAATCCTTTGATTTGGAGAGAAGCTTTATTTTGTGGAGAATATTAAGTGATTTTACTGTTGATATTTTCACATTAATATACATTATTTATCTCCACAGGGTGGCGAAAAAGAGAAAATTGCAAAGACTTACTGGGTGGCAGGAAGTGGGATTCACTATAATCAACAGCAGCAGGGGACTCTTTGAGGTTGTGTTGCAAGATACATTCAAGATTTTAGCAGAAAGAAAATAATTGCATTTAATATTGTGCTGGTGAGAAATAACATATGTTCAATCTTTTCCAGCTTTTATACTTATATTCAGATTTAGACTCTTGCCCTTTAGATACAGAGATACTACTCCTTAAGATCTGAATACTTTTTTTTTTCTTTTTAATGCACTTATGTAGAGAATTTCCTATCATTAGCCAGCTAGGGCTTTATGCTACCTGCGAGTTTTACTTCAAAAATTTACTAAGGTTTCATGAACATACTCACTGGACAAAGGAAACAGCTGTATGTTCAATAAGCAAGATATTACCAAAACTTAATTATGTTTCCAGCATTATTTTATTTTAGATTTTTTAATGACAAACTAAAAAATTATGTGCTTTCTCAGATGTTTGCTTAAAATTTCTTTCTGGGTCAAATCACTACACTTCTTACAAATTCAGAACTTCTTTAAAATGGATATAGTTCTGTCTGTGTAAAGAGTAACTGATAAGTTGATGAAGTAATTGAAGTTTGTTAATACAAAAAAGCTGTCAGTCATATAAAGGTTTTCCATACTTAAATGGGATAAAAATTTGTGCATGTGATAAACTGAGGCTCAATTATATCTCATATAAGTTCAGGAAATTAAAAGTAGCTGTCTAGTCTAAGCTAATTGTGTAGAATTCCTTTATAATCAAATACATACATACAGAAAGGTACCTCCATAGCGTGTTTCAATACTGCTCTGTTTTGCCCATGAATAACTGAAGTATAAGAGACAAACTGGCCACTGGAAGAGTCTGTCCCTTTTTCCCGATTTAAAAAGCACCTAGAGACAACTAATTAAGGCTAGATAGATAGCTATCTTTCAGTGACTAAAGCAAGTGAGATGAATTCTATTTTGCATGACTATTGCAACCCTTGTCTAGTCTTACCATTTATTTACCTTTTGTCATTCTCCTCCTGCTTTGTGTTACCTCAGAACAGGAATGTCAGGGTAGACCATCATCTATGTAATATGCTAAAGAAACAGTGATCATTTACACCATATGCAGATCTGCCTATTCCTCCCCTGTGAGTTTAGTGCATACTTCAGGGAAACATATAAAATTATTTTTCAATGAAAATCTGTTAAAGCCCAATTTTTCATAACCCTATTGTTTTCTTAATTTTCTATGTAAGTACAAATGGTAGTACATGTATATATGTATAAAAATACATCATAAACTTCTGGAATATGAAAGATGCCAGATCTGGGCTTTATATTGACATAGACTTACAGGTGTCTGCAAAAAGAAATTGGGAGTTGTATGTTAGAGGAGGAGGTGGGGGGGAAACAATCTGCCATTCAAGAACAGTCCTCTTAAAAGTTATATCAAGGCTAAAGAGATTGGTTTCATTTGTAACATGTAATACGTACACTTCACAAGCTGCAATTCCATGATTACTTTACATGGCTTAATGGCTGGCATCACAGAATTTATTTTTTGTTGCTCCATCCTCACTGCCAGCAGTAACATTAAGCGGCTACATATTCAGTCAGTTGAAGAAACTGCTCTGGAGTTGGGGGACAGGGAGAGGGGGTCTGTTGTGATTTGGAATAGCACAGCTACACAAAAACTACTGCTGGCAGAAGAGGGGACAGTGGTGAGTGAATGGGTGCTAGTATGGAGATCATGCCAGCTTAAAGAAAGAGTGGAACTGCAGCCTGCAAGTGGGATTCTATGGCACCTTAATCCAACAAACACTCAGGTTGACAGAGCCTTGCCTCCATCCTTTCTCTACTAACTAAGCATTTTTATTCTTTTCTTCGCAACAGCACTAACACCCACATAAGTGTGCAGGAGCCAACTCAGGGAGGTAATTTGTCTGGAAGCTAACCACACAAAGGTGAAAAAACAAACAAACAAAAAAAGCAAGCAAAAGAATTTTTCGGCCAGATCTGCTCCAAGGAGCAATTCACAGAATGATCAGACAAGTGCTAGTGCCAGCACAGCGCAGAAGGTAGAAACACAGAGCCAGAGACAATAGAGGAGAGGACAAGACAGCCCAAACTTAGACCAGCTCCAGCGGTAATGGACCCAGAGCTGGAGCCACCCTGACTGCTTACAAGCTTCCTTTAAAACCTCTGCACTTGCTTTCAAAACACTATGATAGAATGAGTACATATACAGAGTTGAAATTACCAAGATGCCAAAGAAACACAATCAGGACTCTTACACACTGAACGAGACAAGAAGCAAGAAAAAAATCCCCATGGTCTTAAAGCTATCTAGCAGAGTTTCTGTAGAATTTAACAGGCAAGGACAGATTATGGAACAGTTCATCTTGAGAGCACTCACATGGCAAGTCCAGGACAAACAGGGTATCAGGCCCAGTCAGCATGGGTTTACAAAGGGCAGGTCCTGCTTGAGCAACCTGATCTCCTTCTATGACCAGGTGACCCAACCCACCTTGTGGATGAGAGAAAGGCTGCGGATGTTATCTACCTTGACTTCAGTAAGGCCTCTGACACTGTCTCTCATTTCATATTCCTTGAGAAGCTGGCATCACATGGCTTAGACAAATGTACTCTTCGCTGGGTGAAAAACTGGCTGGATGGATGAGCCTAGAGGGTTGCGGTGAAAGGAGTTAAATCCAGCTGGTGGCTGGTCCCCAGTGTTGGTGGCTCAGTGTTGGGGCCAGTTTTGTTTAATATTTTTATCAACAATCTGGACAAGGGGACTGAGTGCACCCTCAGCAAGTTTGCAGATGACACCAAGCTGGGAGGGAGGGTTGATCTGCTTGAGGGTAGGAAGGCTCTGCAGAGGGGTCTGGACAGCTTGGATCAATGGGTCGAGGCCAGTCATATGAAGTTCAACAAGGCCCAGTGCTGGGTCCTGCACTTGGGTCACAGCAACCCCATGCAGTGCTACAGGCTTGGGGAAGAGTGGCTGGAAAGCTGCCCGGCAGAAAGAGACCTGGGGGTGCTGGTTGACAGGCAGCTGAATATGAGCCAGCAGTGTGCCCAGGTGGCCAAGAGGGCCAACAGCATCCTGGGCTGTATCAGAAATAGAGTGTCCAGCAGGAGCAGGGAGGTGATTGTCTCCCTGTACTTGGCCCTGGTGAGGCCGCACCTCGAGTACTGTGTTCAGTTTTAGGCCCCTCACTACAGGAAAGACACTGAGTTGCTGGAACGTCTCCAGAGAAGGGCAACCAAGTTGGTGAGGGGCCTGGAGAACAAGTCGTGTGAGGAGCGGCTGAGGGAACTGGGGCTGTTTAGTCTGGAGAAAAGGAGGCTGAGGGGAGACCTTATCGCTCTCTACAGCTACCTGAAAGGGGGTTGTAGTGAGGTGGGGGGCTGGTCTCTTCTGTCAGGAGGCTGGTGATAGGACGAGAGGTAATGGTCTCAAGTTGTGGCAAGGGAGGTTTAGGCTGGATATTAGGAAAAATTTCTTTACTGAGAGGGTTGTGAGACATTGGAAAAGGCTGCCCAGGGAGGTGGTTGAGTCACCATCCCTGGAGGTATTCAGAAAGCGTGTAGACAAGGTGCTCCACGACATTGTCTAGTGGGTATGGAGGATGGTTGGACTTGATGATCGTGAAGGTCTTTTCCAACCTAAATGATTCTATGATTCTATATAATTCCTGACTGGACTACTAGAACTACAGAGACCACACTTTTGAGTAAATTTCTACTTTCTAAGCCTTCATTGTGTAGTTTTGGGCTGACAGGAAGACATCAGCAGTGCTTCAGAAAGATTACTCATTGTTTACAGGACTCCACATCATCATCATTCTAAACCACATTATTCTACATATTAACCTTTGCAATGCAATCATCATAGAGATGAGAAGATAAGGTAGAGACAGCTTGAGAAGGATTGGAAAAGATGGAAACTGAGAAAACTAGGAGCTAGCATTTGGAAAAGTAATAGTGCAGAAGACTGGACTTCTTTTCTCTGTGCAAGTATCTAAATTCTGCCATCCCACTTCCACAAAAAATGAATCTTTTGTTACCTGAAGATTTATAAGTTTTTTAAAAAAAACAGATTTGCCCTAGCTTAAGTTTGTAAGGGCAACTATGTAGACATGATGAAGTGTTGGAAAACTGAATTTAAAAGAAAGGAGAAAAATCTTTATTCAGGGAGAAATAAAATCAACAACAAAAAGATTTCTAATATTACAGTCACACTGTAAACAAAAGAAACAAAGCCTAATATGTTGACTACAGTAACAATATTAAGAAAAAAA
Source organism: Elanus axillaris (assembly GCA_026212715.1). NCBI lineage: Eukaryota > Metazoa > Chordata > Aves > Accipitriformes > Accipitridae > Elanus > Elanus axillaris. The sequence continues at coordinate 14,619,123 of JANZLQ010000022.1, read as the reverse complement.
CATCTCTGTAAAAGATAGAATTTCTTAAAGCTTTGGAAATTGCAGACAAAAGCTGAAGAGAATCTATAAAGGACTGGCACGTCAATTCTTGAAAGAGAATAGGCTATTTGCAAGTAACTTTGATTAGATCAGTAAACCAGCTACATGGGGACTGACTCAGACCACTGAGGTACTTGATTAGTTTATGTATGCAAAGTACATAAATAAATAAATAGATACTAGTTACTAGGTTTAGATTTCCCATCTGCAGCCTGTACTAGTTGGACGGAAGATAAAAACTGTCACTGATTTAGGGGAAAACATCTCAGAATAGATTAGAAAGTTTTATACTGACGAGCTGACTTGCCAAGAAGGCCCAGAATGAAGGACTCAAAGACAAAAGTGACACGAGGACTGTGAAACCTCTGTTTCCATGAATAAACATCAACTAGCAGACAGGTCTTTGACCCTAACTAGGATAAACCAGTATTTACAGATACATTTGTGCTCCCACTGCTGTAGTATCTTCCTGTACTGAATTACAAATGTTCTACAGTCCTCTGCTGATAACTTAGGAAATTGGTATAAATTATATAAGGACATAAGAAGATTTCCAAAAGTTAGGCAGAATGGTCAAGGTACGTTAAAGGTTAACACAAACATTTGAACACATGATGGGATAAAAATGCCTGCTTCTATGAGGTAGCAGTGGAGAGCAGCAAGGAGAGAGTGTAAAGGATACTTAAAGAGAAAATGCTGGAAAACAGCTGTCAAAGGTATTCAAAGAAGAGAAAAGCAAGCAGAAGTAATTCACATGCAGTCAGTCCATTTTCAGCTTTTGAGAATTATTGGATGATAGTTTTGCAGAAATAAAAGTTTCTCAGAAATAAAAGTTTCATGTGGAACTGTCCCCTGGCTCTCTCTACAGGTATTGATGAGAGGGAAGGTAAGGAGTTAGATTTCTGAAGCTTTGATTCCTGGCCTACCCTGGTTGCGATAATAAAAGCAAAGTTTAATTGAGTTAATCCAATTTGGATGTATATTGATTTGTTGTTGTTGTTGTTAGCAGCATTGCTATGATATACTTTCTGTCTTCTTGGGCAAGCAAAAAGCATCCTGAGTAGTGAAAGATACGTGGCAAGGGGAAGAACAGGATGGCATCTTTCAGGCTGCAAAAAGGAAACATGGACTTTTATGATACAACTGTAAAAACACCTGTAAAGCCCATGTCTTTCTGGTCTGCTTTGTTTATACAGATTTGGTAGCAGTCCTCAAAACTGAGTTCTCATTAGTCAAGCAGATCAAGTCAGTTGAACTCAAACTGCCTGTAGGAGCACAGCTCAAGGATTCAACCACACTTAGTGGCTAGACTTAATTAGATTCAACACCTGAACATATTTCCTTAGGGAATTTGTCACAGAGACAAGACAGCCTTTTAATTTTTATTTTAAAAAACCCCAACAAACAAAAACAAACAAAAAACCCCCACAACCACAAAACAAAAAACCAAGCACAGCTTCATCTTAACAGCAGAAAGATAATAAAACATATGAATAAGAAAATAAGGACCACAGAATGTCTTCCCTGTCTACAGTATTTTAACCTAGAAACTACAACTCTTGTCTAAGTCAGTCATCACAGAGTGGAGTGCCCAGATTTTAACTGATAGTCTTTTTAATCAGTATGTGTTGGTATAAAACCATGTACCTTTGAGTGAAGCCTGGAACTGCTGTCTTCAGAGCAGATGATTCAGGCAATGTTTTGCAATTAACCCATACTGTGTACAGGATTGTTCAATCCAGCATGCTTCCTCACAGTCGCACCATCACAATAAATTATGATATGCATACAGAAAACATTACAATAATACAATTAAGAAGTAACCGCCCTAATTTACTAGACCACATAGAGTATTCCAAACCAATAACACATTTCTTACCAAAAATTTGAAAGATTGCTACTAGTCGGGGGAGATCACTGGTCTCCTTTTGTGATGAGTTTATGCTATCAGATGTCCTCTTTATTACATGTTGGTCACTAGGAGAATTCATGGGTAATCAGCAATCTTTTAAAACATGCTGGATTGTCACTCACCTCCTGTAATACCCTAAGAAATATGTCCTTTTCTGATTAGATGTTTTGGTGCCAAAAAAAGCAATTCATAAAAAAAAAATCACAGTGAATTTAAGGTTTGCAAATGTATATCAGTGCTGCAAGTATAAATTGCCTTATAAAAACTGTAAAGTAGATAATCAACATGCCAGGACACTAGAAACTAATGTTGCTTTTTTTTTTTCTTCTTTTTAACAGACTGAATTTATGTTTAACTCACTCAAAATGTTAGCTCTCCTATGGAAAGACATATAAAAGGTTAAATCCCTAGACAATAAAAAGAAACCCTAACAAATTCCTCCATCCTAAATTGTCACCAGGATTACAAATCAACTAATTACAATGCAAGAATATGAACTAGGTTGCTTATAGGCAGTGTGTAAATTTAAAACTGTTTTGCACAGAAGGTTAATTTTTCATGTATGCTGTCCTATACTAGGCATAAATATCTTTTCCTGCACAACTATTAAAAATACTTTCAAGTATACATATACTCTGCTCATTTCTCAGGAATTATAAGTTTGAACATTTGAAGTTGAGAATTCTTAATTAAATTACACATAGTTAAACACTGTCTTTTGGTATCTTACATTTTTAAACTAATTTTAAAAATACAGTAGCTGCCTATTTACATGTTGAAAAGTTGTACTTCAAAATGGAAACTGTTATGGTTCCAATCTGCTACTCATAACATACTAAAATAACAGATACACATAATTCCACTAGGCACTGTACTTCATTATATTAGTCTTTACCAAGAAAAACATTTTCAAGTAATTTTTCTGACCAGAAGTTTATGAACTGAAGTTGGAAAGGTGGTCTATAAATCAGGTAAACAATTTCGCTATCAATGACTCTCTCCCTTGCTTCCAAGTATCTACTGCACACAGACACTTCATTAAAGTGGATTGCAAAAAAAAAAATTATACAAAACCATTTGCCTTTCCTATTGCAGCTTTAATTTCTTTCAATATATTATCACACACTTCCAAATCAGTAATCAGTAACCTTAAATTTAGAATTCCTTACCTTTTTTTCACCAACAAAAGTACTTAAAAAATAATTGTTCTTTTAATACTATTGTGTTAGTTTCACTGAAAACAAAATCAAATTATATTTCTATCCAAGAATAACAAAGTAATTCCAAACAACAAAACCACCATCAACAATAAAAAAATAACCTTTGCCTGGATGTTAATTTCATTACGTATCTAAAAGATTATGTTATCTCTGTTTAACTGCTCAACAGTTCAACAGTCAGAATCCATTTTTATGGCCAAACATAATAAATGTAGTCATTTTTAGCTGTGTTACAAAATGACCAAAGACTAGAAACCTCAACCCACAACTGCATCCCATTCAGGCACTACTCATCTACACAGAAGAGACACTGTAAAAGGCAAATTCTGTCCTTAAAGGTCTTAAGTTTAAAAGACAAGAGAAACAGAAGGTACAAGGAAAGAGTGTAATGCCTAAATACAAGTATGGAATGTGGAGCAAATAGAAAGTAAGCAAATGGCTCATGGTCACAGAGGAAGACCATGGTGGAGCCAGAAATTACACTAGATCTCACATTGTCCTCTAACACAAAAGAATTCCTACCTGCATACATATGGCTTTGCTTGCCTTTCTGGAGGTCTATTGCCTTATTAAAACTCAGAGTGAGTTAAACAAGATATTTAGGACCTTTACTCACTTCTTCAAATTAAAATCTGATCATTAATAGGCTAAGCAGGAAGTTCCAAGCATCACCTGTCAAGACGGAAATGTGAGCTTGTCTCTTAATTGCTACTAATAACTTGCTTTCACTCAGTATGTGTGGAAGAAAACTTAAAGTAACAAATTTTCATCCAGTGAGCAAAGGAAGGACATATAATCTGAAAGTTTCCTTTGACATCTTAAAATGGGAATCACATAATTATGACAAGGGAAATTAATTGCTAGCACTAATCCCATGTCCTCATTGCATTCCTAATTCTTAGTTCACACATTCACCTAACAAGAAACATAACCCCACTTAATGATAATAATACATTTTTAAGAAGTTATATATGTATGTATATGTATATTTATATGCATGGAGACACAGAAAGACAAATACATATATATTATACAGACACACTGATAAGTATACTTCCTGAATAAATCAAAACATTTTGAAAGAAGAATAAAATAGCTTGCTTGATCACACTCATTACCTGCTAGTGAGCTGTTAATTCAGACTTTTCTTAGGAAAATGCACAGTCATGAGTTTTACTATAAATGTATTCTTACAGAAAAACCTTTGCTCAGCTGATTTACAATAACAAAAAATAAACATTTTCCTTCTATCTGAATAATGGATATATCTTTTTGTTTAACATTTATAATTGCAAAAATACCTGCATAAGTAAAAACATCTCACAGCATTCTAATACTAACGAGTGAAATTATTGACTGTTACAAAAAGAGCTAACAGGGCCCAGTACAGCAAAAAAACCCCGTTGGTTTCTTTATGGTCTTTCTGACACACCTCTTTCTTTGTCAGACTGTGTGTGCAATGCTCTCTCATTTGCTATGTCTCTAATCCTAATCCTTGCCTCCATGACAGAAGCTGTTAGTTTTGTGACACTCAAAGCAAAACCAATCAGTACTACAGATGTAGTCTCAAAGAAGGTCAAAACGCTCATGGAAATAAGGAAATCAAAGCTCACTCCAAGATCCAGCTCCATGCTTTAATGTGACTTCAGACAAAGCTTCCCATCTAACCTCTGCGTTGTAATCTTTGACCAACATCTTTGTTCTGCTTCAAATGTGCACAGGTATCACCATTACAGTCATCAAACTTCTGTTAAGGCCAGCTGTTCACTAACTGGTAGTTCAAAATTACAGCAATGCTGTTTAGCAGACAAGCTGAACAAGATAAACTATTTGTTCTGTTGAGCTCCATATAGTACTACAGCCACCAAAGCCCTGAAAGAATTCTACAGCACTGTACCTACTTTCCCTGACAGGTAAATTCAGAACAATCTTTCAACCAAAGGTAAGATTTTAATTTAGCTGTAACCTATCATTATTCTTCTGCTGTATTTCTGCAGGCATATTACCCCACTGTTGTAATTTATCTATCACCAGATAATATGTTTTGTTCTTTGTTTTGTCCAGCAGAGATTTTGTTGTTGTTGTTGTTGTTGCCGCCTAAGGGCACCTGTCAGACCAATAAGCAGTTCCAAATAACTTCCCCTTACATAGCCCTGGACATGCTAAAAATTTACTTGCTAAAGCCTGATCACAAGTGAAATGTGTTTGAACTCTGTCAGTCCTTAAAACAGAAAGTTTTCACTTATCCTGGCATAAAAATGATGAAACCTAGATTTAAAACTTAAAAAAACCCAAACAACCCCCCCACATGCCAGGACTGTAAAACAGAACTACATGTCCTATCTCTCAGTGGTGCTCAAGGAGAACACTCTGAATGGTCATTTAAAACCAGAAAGTACATATATGAAATAAAATGCATAGACTTGTCAAACAGAAGGAATATTATAACAGCAGATTCAGTGCTGTTCTTTTTTACTTTCACTAGTCCACAGTTCACCTGGTTTGTATTGACTAGATTGCTGCCACTGATAAGTCTCTGTTACTGCATCTGACATGAAAATTAACAGAAGACTAATTTTAGCAATATTATAAGGATCCTTCTAGAAGTATATCACACAGGTTTTTTTCAATGTGTGAAACATTTTCCTCCTCAATATCAAGGAGATAATAGACATTCATTATCTAAATTCCGTTTTAAAAGTCCAGGTCCCCTACATTTCTCCATGTTAAGGAAAGCTGGCCATCAGCAGGGAACAGAGGGTTGAAACTGTTAAAATAATTGGCAGGACACTGTGCAGACTCCAAAACACTTTCTTGAATGGGTATCTCCTAAATCGAATATTACAGCTTTTCCCTGAGCTTATGACGTTGTAACATAGTCCAATGGCTTGTTCATTACAATAATTTTCCTTCCCTTCTCTCCTTTTTTTTTTTTTCTTTAGTACACATTTGGATCTATTCCCCTTCTTAAATCTCAGAATATATGGTCAGAGCTTACCCAATAAACACTTTTCCAAATATCCTAAAATATGTTACATACCTCACAAACCACCCAAATAAATGGCTATTGTATTGAAGTATTTAGCATCTTTAACACTCTTCACAGCAAAATAAATTTGTTTAAACAGTTTAAAATGCAGAGGTCAGCCTATATTGGTATATCTAAAATACAACTACTTAAGCAGCATGCTATCAGTGTGGTTTTCAGACTCACTAAGCACAGATTACTGAAAGATACCACCTTTTTGGAAGAGCAGCATTGGCCATTATGAAGTATTTTTCAAATCCCAACACCTAAAGCAGCCATATTGTTGTATCTTTAAAAGTAATTGCATGCACCTTTTGAAAATAATAAAACAAATCTTGTAATGTCTCAACAATTGCTGCCAGTATACCACCTCCACTGTACCTACAGAGAAACAGAGATATAGAACAAGGACTTGATTTACCCCATTCACAAAGAATGTCTGTAGCATAACTGCAAGAAAAACTCTGACCTCTTGAGTCCTTATGCCTTGACCACTCAACCAGTATAAACACCTCCCTGCTCCTTAATAATTTCCTAAGAAATAAATGTAGCATACTTGCAAAACTGTAGCAGAGACAGACCAAAACAACTCTTCAGCTGCTTATACTTACAGGTAACAGTACACAGTTCATAATCCACCTGGAGTTTTCAGAAGGTTTTGATGTCAATGCTGTTCAAACACATCCTCTAAAAAGTTGAGTCTATAATCCCTCAATATGTGTCAGATAAAGGATTTCTTATTGATTTGAGGTCAGGATTTCAGCATAGTGTAACTCATGCAAACTTAAGGCTTTTTGTTGTTTCTTTTCCTTTGTCTGGCTTCTCCCTTTTCACTTTCAAACACGCAATCTGTGATCCATGAGATTTAGGAAAAAATCCAAAACTGTTTTCCTTGTAATTCAGTACATCCAGATAAAATCATGCTAGAAGGTTATTATTGATGCCTTGTTTGCTCATGCTATACGCACATTCTATTATACATAATCCCTGGATGTTCTGAAGAATCATTTCTAAAATTAAAGAACCTTTGTTTGAACTTGAGTGAAAGGCATCTGCTAATAGTAGAAAAGCTTAGAAAAACCTGCAGAAAACTGTACTTCCTTACTGTTACTACTTTTGCAAACTAGCCACAAAAAAACCCATTCTAGGTAACTTCAACAGATTGGTTCAGGTGCCTAAGATTAACATTCACAGCACTTTCCTGGGACACATCTTGCCTTCCTTAACACATACAGAGTCGCATCATTAACTCATTAAGTTTATTTAAAAATTGTTCTCCCTATTTGCGTGATAGGCTGCAACTAACAGTCTGTTTTGTAAACTAAGCAAGTTTATTCTTGGTCTGTGTTCATGCAAGGCTTAAGATTTGTCTACATACAAAAGTTATGCTTAATTACACTGTTTTAATTTAATCATCTTAAGCCCTGTTCTGTGACGAGATAATAAGGTTGCTTTTTATGTGTAAAGTTCCTCTTGTTAAGGAAGATGGACCTTTTATACTATTTTATACTATTACAGTTGCATCCACATCCAGGTTACACTTGCACAATTATTTCAGTAAAACATAATCATAGCCAAAATACTTAACACTGCTCTAGAACCCATGTTAACAGAACACAAATTTGAAAGAGGAGATGGTCCTTAGAAATTTTGGTATTAGGAAATAAAATACTATTTTAGGACTGATGGAAAGTTCCAGATATAACAGTCAGTCTCTACTAGAAGAGAAAATGGCCTGAGTACTGGCAGAACCAGCTTTCTGAGTTTCTGTGGCAACCCAACAGCTGAGAAGGTGTTTCAATTTTCACTGCAAACAATCCTTAACTTTACATTCTTTTAAATAGAATTCAGGATGTATTTGTATTTGTGGCTTAGAAAATCAAAAGACTGAAGATGCAAGGTCACCTGAGCCCACAAATCCTAGTAAATACTTGAAATTTGAGAAAGTGTTGAAAATGTCCCAGAATTCTTTCAACTTAGGATGAGATTTTTCTGTATTTTGCAAAATATAATGGCTCTTTGCTGTATGGTAGCACTGGCACTGAACTATAAGAACAATGTGAAACATTAATAATTTGAAATTTTCTTAATGGAAATAGCTAATAAAAACCTTTAATCATTTGTGACATTGCTATTTTTATAATTGAGCAGGGATCTCCATTCTATGGCACTAAGAACAGAGAAAAAATAAAATTTAGGTCTTACAAAACCCTAGAATATGTAGTTTCATTAATGGAATTTCAACAGATAGAAATGGTTTTAATGAACAAATTGCTCTGTAAGCAATGGAAATGTTCAGTGTGGCTACCAGTTGATTTGTGCTGTATCACACTCATGTGGGTCCAACCACAATAGTTGCTCTTTGCTGCATATATGTCCTGTGGCCTCTCCCTCCACTTTTCCCTGACCATGGGTAACACCATGAGCTCTGGTTCCCTTTAGCACTTCAGGGAATGCAGCTGGGTACTCAGCTAGGGGCTCGGCAAGATGCAGCACATGATTCATACAGAAATGAAGACAAGCTGGCTGGCTGGCTATAGATACTGCTGCATTCACTCTGCAGTTTTAGCTGCACAGAGGAACACTTTGGATGATTCTCTTTCCCTATCTAGTCACCAGTTTTTCTGAAGCTTGTAAAAACTTGAAATTTTTCAGACACTGCCCCACTGTCAAATTCTATTGAAATCAGCCAACATTTTCTGAGGTACAGACTGGCACAGATATTGCAGATGTGTTTCTATCAGAAACGAGACTGAAATAACTTGACATAAATATATCTATTTTTTCTGGAGGTAAGTGGTTGTCCTGCTTTTCTGCTCTCAGATTCCTAAACTTTGTCCTTCTATGGATAATACAAGAGGTCCCACATTGCACTATCACAATGGCTAGTAGCTGAATGCTATATCCACAGATTTGTTAAATTCCACCATCATCAATACGTCTAAGCAATCCTCTACTTCAGTAGCATAAAACCATTATTAACCGCATGGATATAATGACAGAAACATTTTAAATGCTATCAGACTGTAAAAGCAGTTGTTATGGACTCCTGGAATACTAGGCAACAGGTTATTGGAATAGCCTATATAAGTTTTGAATTTTGGATAAATGAAATTTTTTGCATACGGGGCTTTTTAGGTATAATATTATTTCTTCACAAAATACCTGTAGATTCAGAGAGGCAAAACCACACTGAAGTGTAAGAGATAGGTATATATGCAACTGACAGAGTGCACGCAAAAGACTGCATGCTGTTACTCTTGTATTATATACAGAGTATATATGCATATTCATATATGAATTGAATATCTTATGAAATTTAGTGTAAGATAATGAAAATAGATAGACTTACAGATGAGCATTTAGGCTTCTCACTCAAATTTCTGTTATCCACTGTAAAACAAAAATAGTCTGAAAGGGCCAAACCTGTCTTCAACAGATATATTTTTTTTAACTAGATACATGAATGTCACACACAGACTAAAAACTTTCATGTTATAAATCACTTTAGAAATAATGATGGATTTGTAACTCCCTTTCAATACTGCAGACAAGCGCTACGCTAATCCAAACCACTGGGATCAGGCAGGTTGCATGACAGACCCTCACTCAGGACTGTTTAGATCCACCTAAGCATCAGCGCTGAAAGTTATTAGCAAGGCATAAAGCATTTGGAACTGTGGCATATTTACTATTGTTCATATTTAAAATCTCATTTTAAATATTGTGTAACTTTCTGAAGTTTTATTAAGGAACATTTATTGGCTATTAAATCACTCCCCACCCTGTTGCTCTACAGGACAACACTGCATATTCTTAAGGCTTGGGTGGCCTAACAGAGTCTGTGACTGCTCTCGGACTTCACTTCCTAGATATATTTACCTTACTTCTACCATTTCATATGGAATTATTTGTCAGTTTCAGTACCATTCCTTCCTCTGAGCTAGTGCTTTCATTTTATTTAATTTTTATCTTTTAGATTCATTTTGCCTCTTCAAGGAATAAAAGAAATTGAGAAATTAACTCCAAATTTAACTTCATATGGCTTCCATCTCTTTATGATAACACTCTAGGTAAGCAGGCACATTCTGAAAAGCACAATGATGGATTCCTTTGTATAGTGGTCTCTCTTCAGATCCCACAAATAAGCACCAAAAAAATTCTTAACTAATATGGAATTTCAGCTTAGATGGTCACAAATTAACCAGAGAAGGGTGAATGTTAGTTTAAACAAATTACTCACATTTTCCATTTTTGGTCTACAGCATAAGAAATTAGATAGTTAATTTTAAATGCAAAACTTTGTACAGCGTGCAAATCATGTCTGTATGTCAAAGTAAAATAACAAACCTAATGAGGAATGTTAAAAAAGCAAGACCCATTAGTTTAAAGATACATGGAAGCAGCCAAAGATGACAAACATGCATAAAATTCAAAACATGATGGAAAAGGGAACAGGCACCGAACCACATAAATCAGTGTTTTGAATTCTATTTCTCTGTGGGTATAATTGTACCTTAGTTTCTTATAATGATTTATTGAGGTAAATAGTCTGTATGGTTTAACAGCTACAGCTTCAAAGTGTCAGGCACAGACTCTCCTTTATTCATGAGGCAGCTGAGTATTGGGATGTGAATTAGCTTCTGTATTCTGGGACTTGGCAAAGTTTGTTTTTAAGGTCCTTATAAAGGATTCATGTTGATGCAGCTATTCAAATGTGAAAAACACTGTGCTGTAATGGATGAAATAGAAAAGCTTTACAGTAATTCTGGAGGCAAAAAAGTAAAACCACTGAAATAAACCATTCAGAATTACTTTCAGCAAAAGAAAGGAATGCCCCAGAGTTAATTTTAATACATTATATCATTTTGGGGAACACAGAAAAAAACTAATTTCTTGATGAAGTACAAAAGTGCGATGGGATTCCAGATTTTATTTTTAAGTTAAAATAAAATAAAGTAAAAAAAAAAGAAATTGTAGAAGTTTAAGCTGTGATATTCACATTTTGGGTTGATTGCCAAACCACACGTTCTATTGCTCTCAGACCAGGATAAACCAACCATTAACTAATCAAAAGAATCATTATCCATGAAAGCTATGATGGCATTTTAACAGTTCTTAATCTATTAATAAGAAAGAATAATTTGCAAAATATATTCCCTCTTCTGTTTATATTCTTAGGGCTATTCTTAGCAGAAATTATATGTAGGCTCCCATGGTGTAGAAACCCTATAAAAGCCATGAAAATTCACTAAGCTTCCTTAAGTACTGTGCCAAGATATTCAGCAGGAACTTTGGTCATTGCCAAGAAACACGTGTGCCTCAGATACAGAAGCTCTGCATGTACCGGTATTTCAACATTCCTGGAGAGAAATGTGACCCCTTGATGCATACACTGGTTTGCTGGCATGCTTGCATTCCTCCCCATCTGTCAGAGTGGCATTCTGCCTTCTCACAAGGTGGGATGCCAGTTTCGGAGCACAGGTGCCAACCAAATATAGGTTCAGACTAATACTCTGCAAAATGTGGCAAATGACATTTCACCTGCAAGAAGATCGTCCTACCTCTGACCCATGCCAAATTAGGATTGCATGCTTCATTAGCAAAGGGGCTCATCAGCTGAAAATCATAGGCAGCACCAGAAATGCTGGTTTTCTGTATAACGTCTCCAAGCTGAAGGTCTTCTGCACTGAGGTTTAATTTACAATACACCAAATTTTCCTAATGTTGCGGACATACAGTCCTTTTGAGAAAGCCGCAACAGACCATGGACAGAGATCTGTTGAATTCATCCTCCCAGACTCAGTTCTAACAAATTCCAAGATTCTTAGAAAGGGCAAATGAATTAACAGCAGGGAAAAGGCGTAAGTAAAGATTTGTGTTACCTCTAAGGTGGTTTGCTAACAACACAAAAAGAACTACCTTTATTATGACTGTCAAAAAAACTCAAACCAAAACCACTTGTTATCAACCACCAAACTGCTCATACAACTCTAAAATCCTTAAATTATAAGAAAACATTTTATTATAAAAATTGACAAATGATTTAAAAAGTTAAGTTAGCTTTTAGTTTGAGAATTTACATACATGTGAAAGGACACTAGTCATAAACAACCATTATACAAAAACCATTCAACATACAATGACAACACTGGATAATATCAAATAGTGTTTCAATATCCTCAGCATAAAGTATATTTTGAACTCTTTTGTTAATGAAAATATTCCACACTAAATTAATCTAACAAGAAAAGTTAAATATTCAGTCGATCAATAAACAGAATAACCACAAAGTAGTGTTGGTTTTGCTTCCAAATTAGCATAGCCTACTTTATTTATAAATGAACAAAACAAAAATGAAGCATTGCTAGTCTAAAAAAAATATCTGCTTTCAGGAAACAATTCACTATCCTTTCTTTCATAATTTACTATGATTTCTGTAATTTATTTATCTCAGGACGCACCTGATATATCATCAGATTTAGGTGATTTTGTTAAACTAACTATCCAAAAATGAGTCATATTATGCACAATTCTGCATTATTTAGGCTATTCAGAAGGCATGCAACTGCTATTCCCAAATGACAAACTCAAAGCTATTAATTCTTACTAGCACAAAATTATGACTCAATACATTGAATTCTGTGATTACAATTCAATACATTAAGATGCAGTGCCCTGCATCTGAGATGGAATAACCCCATGCAACAGTACAGGCTGGGGGCCAACTGGCTAGAAAGCCCATTTGCAAGAAAAAATATGCAGGTCCCTGTGGACAACAAGCTGATCAGGAGCCAGCAGCGTGCCCTGGCAGCAAAGGCGGCCAACAGCACCCTGGGCTGTTTTAACAGGAGCATTGCCGGCAGATTGAGGGACCTGATAATTTCCCTCTTTCTGGCACTTGTGAGACTGCATCAGGAACAGAATTCCAGCTCTGGTCTTCCCAGTACAAAGCAGATATTGAAACAGTGGAGCAAGTCCGGCAGAGACACCAAGACAACTAGGAGGCTGCAGCAAGATATACAAGAAGTTGAGAGAGCTGGGTTTGCACAACCTGGGGAACAGCAGGTGAAGGTGAGAGCTTTTTGCTGCCTGCAACTGCCTAATAAGAGGGTGTAGGGAAGATGGAACAAGGCTCCTCGCAGAGGTGTGCAGTGACATGACAAGAGGTGATGGACACAAGCCAAAATATGGGAAATTCCAATTCAATATAAAGAAAAAAATTACCTTGAGGGTGGTCAAACACTGGGCCAGGTTGCCAAGAAATATTGTGGCATCACCGTCCTTGGAGGTATTCCAACTTGACTGGAGATGGCCCTGTGCAACCTGCTCTAATTGGACCTGCATCAAGCAAGAGGTAGGACTAGATGACCCCTGGCGGTCCTTTCCAATCTACATCATTCTATGTTTCTATGATATATGTGATACGATTTTGTATGATACACATACCAGTTTTAACAATGCCATATACAGGAACATGTATCAGTATCGCACCCTAGACACTCACTAAACTATTTAGGGACAGCATACAGCCTTACATTTGCTTTTCTCAGCTTTTCATTCAAACAAAGGCTTCAGTATTTTGTACAGAACTTACTTTAGTAAATTAACAGCATTATACATGGCATCTATACTAAGCTTTCCCACTTTGGACCCCCAAATGCTTTAGAAAGAATGAATTACTTAAAATAGAAAAAGGCACCTGTTATGCCCCCAGAAAAACAAGGAAGGTGACATAAAGTCAGTAGAACAGCATATTTTTCTTCCTGGCACACTGTGCCTATATGTCACAATCACTGTCCTAATGTTAAGGACACTGCCCTGCCTCTAGGCAGGATACCACAATTCCATGACAGTCTCAGGCATATCATAAATATCACAAGAGGATATGATCTTTCATGCCTAGCTTAATTTAATTAAAATTTATTATTTCAGACTATTAAAAATATCCTGATGCTTGGGCTACAAATTTCTATGCTCAAAGTCAAAATGTACATAAATTGCTGCAGTTCTGCACCTGCAACTTAATGTCATTTATTATAAGAGAATGAATACCAAAATGGTAAAGTCAACTTCAGTATAGGTAGAGTGCACGGTAGGTTCTTGGCAAAGTCACCAGATAGTTTATATTTTTTTAACACAGTGTATAGCTTGAAAAGATCACTACATTAATTTTAAAGATCTGATGTAAGAAATAAGATGCTAGTGTTAAACAGGTAAAAGAGGGTAATAAATTTCCCTTTGATTTTTGTGTTTATTGCAGTCACTCAAAGCCAATAGGCTGTGACTGATACACAATTAATAATCCATGAGCCCAGTACCTGGACAAAGCAAACATGTATTTGTCCTTTTGTATAGTAAAGGTCTTTCAGTAGCTAAAATGAGCGAAAATCAGCATTGCCAAGTAGACACACTGCCTACATTTTAAGTACCACAAGTCACCAGAACACATACAAACTAGCTACAATGGACCTGATTCATCTTCTTACAGGCTCCTGTAAATAAGACAGGTAATGAATGATCACATATTTGGAACATATACTGTCAGGACACAAATTAATGAAAATTTTTTTGCAGTAGGAAAAAACTTTCTGATGTGGTGGCAGCAGACAGTACTGTGATACAGCTCTATCATGGGGATGAAGATATCGTTAGAAAAGAAAAATCTCCAGCAGTCTTCAAAGTTTATTTAGACAGTGGGTGCATATGAAAAGTCTGTGTGCTCCACTGACGAAAGTTAAGCAGAAACATTTCTTTTCAAGAAGGACTGACTTGGGAGCTATGCAGATATATCAGAGTTTTAACACACCCATTTTCTTCACACCTTTAAAATCTTTCTCAAAGCATTGTGGACGACATGAAAACCAGCATTGTAAAGATATCTGGTGTTATTTCTTATTCCTTTCCACTGACCACTTCCACAAATGTTACTGAAGTCCCTAGGGAGGAGTAACTAATACAGTCGTAGAGGGTTAGGAAGAACACACAGAGCCACTGTTTTTCCTATGCCAGTTACTTTTCCTTCTAATTTCTCTTTGCCCATACAGTAAAAGATTCAAAGGTGTTGGGAACAGGAATAATTATATGAAGAGACAAATTCTGTATACAGACAACTTCCAACTAACTTCAGAGACTTTGGCTTTCACATGACTCAAAAAGGACAATGTTAATTTTGTTCAAACTTTTTCAGCAGAGAGGTATTCATTATAGTATGGTAAGGAGTAGTTTGTTCATGCCATTTTCAAATTACCTAATAAATTAAATTCCCCAAGAGAAACAGATGGAAATGTTAGATTCCCTTTTCACTGAAGTATTCTGCTTTACTAGAGATGGATGAAACAGGAGATATACCAAAGGAAGAAACTACTGAGTTTTCACTCTAAACAAACACAATTCATTTTGATAATACTGAAGATTTTGTCTCATCATTCAGACTCACGGTAGAATAATTGAATTTGGCAGATACTTTCTGTGAAACGTCTTTATTGGTGCTTTTATGTGTTAGCAAGCACAAAAGAAGAAGGAAAAGAAGTGAGATATATAAAGCTATATCTTCATAGCAATAAAAATGATTTTTACTCAGGTACAATATTCTAGCACTGTACCATGTACAGTGGTAAATGAAGAGGCCTAGTCAGTCTAATATGATGTAAAATCTTAGAGGAAGCAAAGCGCTATATTTCCTTATTTTGATGTAGCTGGTTCACATCAACTCCAAGTAAGAGATATATGGTTGGCCTTGACTGGCTACACTGATATAAAAACTACCTGCGTCCTGTTTCCAGTAGGACTGTACCTAGAGAAAGGTGTACTAATGTACCTTTTATGATGTTAAAAATGAGGATTTTTAAAATCTTTATGTTGAGGACAAAGCCTAATACATGCAATGGTACTGGAAACCTGCACAGTGCTGGGTTCAAGGACATAATTTCTCCATTCTTTGTTTTCTTCATTCGTTAAACTGGGGCAACAATTCTTTTTTCTGTGGTATTGAATAATGGCCTGTTCTGCTAGCCCAGAAATAAAAGTAAGTGAAGATAGTCTTTGTATTGATGTGCTGCCTGCCTTGTTTATGATAGAAACTATTTTGTTTTTAGAGGGGAAGTGTTCTAAGAAAAGCTTTTATAACAGGTTCAGAAATATAAAAGCCATTTCAGGATGCGAACATCTCTATCCTTTATTTTGTTAGTCCTTGAAAGGGCTTTTTAAATGTTAACAGCTATGACTGCCTTCCCTCAACTGATGCTCCCTTCTCAGCAATCCTTCTGTTGACATCTCTTTGTTTGCTCTTACCTTGTCTCTCCTTCTTCCCAACCTCTTAAACAAAACTTAGCACGAGCTTGGAATTGAACTTTCGGCAGACTTTGGGCCACTAAAACACACTGAATAAGTATGTTGCGTAAGTCAGATTTCAGTAAAAAAAAAATTCTTTCCCCACCTCCAGTGATATACAGAATATTTTCCACTCTTCTCTGTGGCAACCTCTATATATTGCAGTGACAACTACTAAGCAAAGCTGGTCAGAAAACAGGAAGCATTCTCAGCCTAAAATATGCTGAAAGAGATGAAACAGTTTTGAAACGCTAGGGTAATGTCCTGTGTCCATTTAAAAAGAAATAAAGCTTTCTGCCTAAACCAAATTTAATCTAAACTGTGCACTTAAAGTAGGGTCTGTGTGTACATACATACTTTTCCTTTTTATTTCAAGCTAAAAAAAATCAGTTGTTTCCTTGTTAAGCTTTCCTACAGACAGATACTGGCAGCATTCCCTGTCTCACAATGATAGCTACTTTGAGTATCAGAAGTTCATTAGTAACAATTAAAAATTCTACAGCACTTGACAAGAGGTTGATCCTATTTTATATGCCAATGTCAGTTAGCATATTATAAATTACAGTAGTCCAATTACACTATAGCTAATATTTAGCACTTATACATTGCTTTGAACACACACTGTGCAACCCTTAATTAATTCTTAATGCTGGCATGTAGATATATTATCCTAATTTCACAGATAAAGCAGAAAGGTGAGACAATGTGCCAAAGGCACTTAGTCTTGGGTGGAGCCAGGACTATAACAGGGGAAGATTCAACTCTGAATCCATGGCTATCCATTATCTTAGTCAGTGTGTGATAGTTTTATTACTGCAGCTTAGTTGGTCACTGCACGCCAAAGACATCCTCACCATGTTACACAACAAAAAAAATTCTTTTGGCTGTCAACCTAGTTCTACTTTAATCTACCCTAACTCTACACACACAGAGCTCAAAACAAAAACATTTTTAAAAAATTAGATTTGAAGATTCTACATCAGATTCTTCAAACATGAAACTGCTTCTGCAAGATCTAGTTAAGCCTCAACTTTCCCATATCTAGTTTTCCTAAGCTGTTGTCTGCCTGAAAGTTTTTATAATACAGATTGCTGAGATTCAAAACTTGGAATTGGACTGGGGCAGAAAATCTTCATTAAGGTAGTTTTTCTGCTATTTCCTGTAATAGAGCTGGCATTCACCTACCCTCCTCCCCCAAAGATGGTTCCCATCCACAGACTGGAGCTCACTATAGAAGCAGAAATACATACAAAAGTCAGAAGTGATTATATAGTGTTATATAGCAATTAACATCATACAGATTAATCATTGGCTATTCTCACCCAAAATTAAATCCCCTTGAAGCACACATCGGACTTCCCCATGCTCCCACATTACCCACCAAGTGCACCCAGGTCCCCAAGCAAAAGCAATCCTGCGGATGGGTTTGCCTTTGCCTGAGACAGGCATAACCCAGACTGTTTTCTCTAGCATATTTTTTATGTGCACCACAGGGACTTATCCCCTTCTACAGTACATAAAAGTTCTGAGTGGGCAGGGCCAGCATGATTGGTAGATCCTTGGTTGACTAACCAACCGGCTTTTGCAAAATGTGTATCCCAATGTTTGAAGGTCCCACCCCCCATTGCTATCAGCATAGCCTTTAACAGTCCATTGTATCGTTTGACTTTGCCAGAGGCTGGCGCATGACAGGAGATGTGATATACCCACTCAATGCCATGCTCTTTGGACCAGGTGTCTATGAGGTTGTTTCGGAAATGAGTCCTGTTGTCTGACTCAATTCTTTCTGGGGTGCTGTGTCACTGTAAGACTTCCTTTGCAAGGCCCAGGATGGTCTTCCAGGCAGTGGCATGGGGCACAGGATGTGTTTCCAGCCATCTGGTGGTTGCTTCCATCATTTTAAGCACACGGCACTTGCCTTGGTGGGTTTGTGGGAGTGTGATATAGACAATCTGCCTGGCCTCCCCATATTTGTATTTCAGCCATCGCCCTCCATACCACAGGGGCTTTAAACACTTGGCTTGCTTGATTGCAGCACGTTTTACATTCATGGATAACCTGTGCAGTAATATCTATGGTGAAGGCCACCCCTCAATCATGAGCCCATCTAGATGTTGCATCTCTTCCTCAATGGCCTGAGGTGTCATGGGCCCACTGAGCCATAAATAATTCAACCTTATGTTGCCAATCCAGTTCTGGTTCCATCGCCGCTGAACTTGTCCAGTTCTATCATCGTTGCACACTCCTTGGTTTCATCAAAGTTCATCCTTCATTAATCTGGGTGCTTTTTACTGTAATACTCTTGATATGGCATACGGCTACCATAGTGATGGTAGCAGAGAGTGGTTACAATCCATCGACCTCTGGGTTATAAGACAGAGTATAATTGTACAGGACAGCGAACAATTTTGTTACCTTTTCTGTCATTTTATCTCATCTCTCTCACGCATTATTGTTTCTCTCTGTTCATTTCCAACAAGAAACCTCAATGTTCCTCCCTATTGTGCTTTATCTATACTGGTAGAGAGTCATTTAGTTGAGGTCTGAGTTCTGCATTGTAGGCAGTTTCTGCTTCATGAAAAAAATCTCACCACCTGTGAATTGAATGTTAACTTCAGAATAGTCCCTTAAGAGGGACTATGTCAAAGAAATGTGGAAAACTCACACCAATATTGCCCAGGATCCTACCTACTGTTTTGCTTATATTCTAAGACAGTCTCACAGATGGGAAAAGACAGGTCTCTTCTTAGAAACCCAGTCTGTCTTGTTCTCCTGCAAATCACTCTATTTCTCAGTTGTTCAAAAGAATACAGCAAACATAACATTGAATCCTAGCATGACAGGATTTTCAGAACTCCTTTCTTATCACTTACCTTAAGTATCTCTATAAAGATAAATGAAACCTTTACATAACCAGTCTGCTACTGAGAGAACCCACATTTTTGTTAGCAGCCAGATCACTCCACTTTTAAGTTAGCCCATGAGTAGGTGGATGCCATTTAATGCTAGGGATGTATCTGTTTATTAAGGTACCTCTTTTCTGCAAAATCAGATCATTTTTATCCCAAGTGAGCAATAAACTGAGGAAAAAAAAATTGCAAAAGCTTCTCACTCAAATATCATCAGCACATCATTATTCAAAATGTAAACAAACCCAAAATTACCAAACCATTAGTCAGCCATATAAACATTAGTACATTTCAGTTGTCCTGAAAAAGACTTAAATTTAACAAAAAGCCACAACTAAGACCCAATAATAATAGATGTTTTAGAGTTTAACAGTCTCATTTTCTTGCACTTTTTTTCTTCCAAGGGCAAACCTTCTCAGTTTATACCATAAGGGAACCTTAACCATGAAGCTAAAATTTCACACTTGTTTTTATTAAGGAACAGGTCTTTAGGCATAATAGTACAGAAACTGTAATAAAAGCTTAACTTAAAAAAAATTGAAAAGGTACAGTTACACTGGTATTAGATTACCACAATTCCTATTAAGTTAACAGACTAAAAATGCTGCTAGATAGTACTCTAAAAAACTGAGGTTTTAAATTTATAATGTTATTTTTTACATTTTTTGCATTTTTACTCCCCTTCTGTTAGAAATAATTTTTTAAACAGTGAAACTTAAATTAATCCACTATTATTACAGTCATTATGTAATATTCTATACATTTAAATACATTAAAATGAGGTTAAAGTGGTAAATATAACATTCTCTCATATTAATACTCCCTTCTGCTCTTTATCATTGTCAAACAATAACTACAGAAGTTGTAGAAAACAGGTGTAACAGCTGTGCTTTTCTATTTGATTTTGCACACTCAAGCAGTGCAATATATGTGAGCATGAATTTAAAACATCACTAACCTAGTGCTGTTCTGTATAAATAATAATTGAAAATAATTAAATTCTATGTATATCTTTAACTCTGAATCTACCTACCCAGCAGTGGAAGGGCTATACCAGCACATCTCTACATTATTAGATCTGCTGAACTTTTGTGCTCCATCTTCCAGAATATTTTCTTATCAACTCTTCTTCCATTGTATTTCAGTCCTACAAAAGAACAACGGGTGACATCTGAATAACAAGGGTCAGGGTATGTTAAAAGGTATCAAAGTGACTGAAGAGCTTAATTGCCATACTCACAAAAAAACATAGTAATGACACATTTTAGCTCTGCAAGAAGGAAATTCATAAAGGCAAACTTAGCTAGGAGCAGTTCATCCCCCAGGCACACAGATTCCTCTCAAAGACAGTTCAGAGCAGAAGCCCTATAGGAACTTCTCATTCACTACAGGGAGAGCATAGGAAAACTACATTCAGAAAACTGAAGGCAGTTGCTGCAGGATCTTCCCCAAACTGTTTGAAAGCTGGACTCGGCTCTGACCAGCATTCAGATCACCTCAGCTAAAAGGGAGTTCATGGAACCAGACAGACCACCATCACTCACCCCAAGCTGCTTCAGGATAAAGAGAAGTTACTTGCAAGGAGCTAAACACCCTTCTTTTATGAGATGTGCAGCCCATCAGCATCTTTACACTGTGTGTAGACCTATGTGTTATGGGACCTCTGTGCTACATTTTTAATGTTATGTTTTACCCCTAATCACTCTTTGCAGAGTGAGGTCTTCTTGCCTTGCAGATGACTACACCTGGCACTGGCAGGCAAAGCCTACCTTGTCCTTCGTTCCCTCTAATCCTCAAAATCCAAAAAATTTCCTTGATGGAACACAGAGCTAGACAGATGGGCGGGCAGACTTACTGGCTCAAATCCAAAACGTTTAACAGTTGTAGTGACACAAACAATAAAAATGAGAATAAACACTTGTGATTAGAATAAGCCAAACAAACCACTACAGGTAAGCAGATGCAAAGAAATGCAGCTTAGATCACTGCAAGTTAAAAGAAAGGTCAGATTCAAGCCAGTTATTGAGAAGAACTGAAGATCTGGGGCATATTATGACCACCTATACCATACGTACAAAGCACGCAAGAAGACTGAGAGAACAAGCACATGTAATTTATGGGTACTGCTGGAGATGAAAAGTCCCATGGCTGAAGTGACTGCCTTTATGCACACGGACAACATGAATGTGCAGACTGACAACCACTTAAAAAAGATCTAATTAATTAGACACTAACTTGAGCGCTTTGACTAAACAAGAAAATTGCAATGATTTGTTTTAAATCAATTGTTAAGGAGGTTTCAGTAAGACTGCATACGCTTATGTGCACTCATACCTGTTTTCACCTTGAGTACTTTACCTCATTTCAATTTCAAAAATCCTTAGGCAACCAACTTTAACCTTAAACCAGCCAGGTTTAAGCTGCAATATGAATCGGTACACACCGTTTGCACATTTCGGCACGCGTACCTTAACCTCCTGGCATTAGTTGGACTGCTACCACTTTATCGTGGGGATAAAGTCACTGTGTGGAATCAATAATTGAAGAATTAGAACAGAAGGGATTTGCGTAACATTAAGGCGAGAAGACCCGAAGATGCGACTGTGCATCTTCCCATCCAATAAACCTGAGCAAAACCTCCAGAATATTAATGTTCAATGGCAACCCATTCAAACTGAGCTAATTCGGAAGCCGGCGTACGTGAGAAAATACTAACTTGGGGGGCGGCAAGTGAATCTCTGCTTTGTGCACGGCATGCATGTGGAGGAGACGGGACGGCAGGAACGGCAGCGATGGCAAGCGGCCAGAGCAGCTGACGGGCTGGCTGGAGACATTTGGAGCCCCCGACACAGAAGAGTCCACGCAGGTCGCAGACTGCCGTTCTCCACGGGAGGAGGCAGGGCCGGGCGCCGGGAAGGCAGCCGCCGCCGCTACTCCGGTGCGGCGCCGGGAAGGGTTTCGGGTCAGGCTGGAGCTGGCGAGACACGGAGGGTTACTGAGGTGAACGGGGCGGAGAGGCGGCCCACCGCCGCCCCGGCTCGCCGCCGCCGGGAGATGCAGAAAGCGGCGGGGCCTCGCGGCGGAGGCCGTAACCCGAGGCGCGCGGCAGGAGCGGGGCGGGGGGCGCCACCGGAGCCTTCGAGCGGCCGGCAGCCCGCCCGAGGCGCCGCCGCCGCCTCCGCCTCCGCGCCGGCGGCTCGCACACTCGGCTGCGGCCAGAGCTCGCCTGCCCTCCTCGGCGGGGATTACCTCAGGCTGCGAGCCGGCCGCCGCCCGGCCGCGCTCACACGACGGCAGAAGTGCAGCCCCGGGGCCGAGAGCCCCTTACTCCCCTCATTCCCCCAGCGGCACTTCGCGCCTGACCGGCAGCCGCGCCCGGCGCCCCGCTGAGGCGAACCCGCCCTCAGCGGCCGCCCACACCGCCCCGGCCACTCCGCCGCTGCGCGCGAGAGAGGCGGCCCAAACCCCGCCCCCTCCGCGCGCCACCGCCTCCCTCCGGGGGAGGAGCCCGGGGCCGGCCCGCGCCCCTGCCAATCAGCGGGCAGAGACGCCCCGCCCCCGCCGCGGAGACCTGTGGGACTGGTGGTCCCCGCCCGCCTGCTCCGCGCCGCCACCGGCTCAGCGGGAACTACCGCTCCCGGCGCGCCCCGCGGCCGCGCCCCACCGCCGGCGGCCGAGGGAGCGGCTCCGGCAGGAAAGCGGCAGAGCGGCCCGGTCACCCAGCCGCAGCGATGAGCTCGGCCAGGGAGTCCCAGGGCCACCACGGCCTCAAGCGAGCGGCCTCCCCCGATGTAAATGCGCGCGGGGCCTGGGGCAGCCGCGCCGCGGCGGAGAGGGCAGGGGCCGGCCGGGAGGGAAGGAGGCCGCGGCGAGGCCCGGGTGCGGGACGCGGGGAAGGCCGCGGCCTTCCCCGGCCGCCCCCCTCCTCGCCCTGAGGGCTGTCCGGAGGGAGCGGCCGGCCGAGGCGTCGCCGTGCGGGGCGGGGCGAGGCGAGGGAGGGGGTGTCCGCGGCGGGGCGGTGAGGGGCCGCTCGGGGTCGGCCCGGGCGGGCGCAGTCAGCGTGTGCTCTCGCAGGGCTCCAGCAGCTGGGAGGCGGCGGACCTCGGCAACGAGGAGCGGAAGCAGAAGTTCCTGCGGCTGATGGGCGCCGGGAAGGTGAGGCCGCCCCGCGCCCCCCCTAGCCCCCCGGGCACACGGGAGGATGCCCCGGCCCCGGAGGCGGCGCGGCCGTCTCTTGGCCGTGCGGCGAACCCTCCCGCGCAGCAGGCCGCGGCGCTCTGCCGGGGCACGGACGACACGCGGAGGCAGTTTCGCTTTGGGGGCCGTCTTTAAGGAGGCTTTGGGTTTCACGGCCGCAGCCGTTCCGTCAGTGGCGGTGTAATGCAAAACATGGGTCTGAAATCGTCAAGCCTCTGCTCTGCAGCTTCCTCCCCACCCCGCAGCTCTCTGCTTTCAGACCGGCCGATAAAATGATTTGTGGGCGCTGCTGAGAGAGGCCTTGTTACTTACTTAACAAACCTGCGCGCTGCTAGGTCTGTAAAATTCTCTTCCACTGGAAGAAAATTGAAGATCCAGAAAAATGGTAGCCGATAGACTAAACCAGCAAAATAGTAAACCTAATTAAATAACGCAGGAAATACTTTTAAAGAGAAAATGTTCTAGAACTGTATTTCTGCTATGCTCTTTGCAAAAAATCCTGTAAAACCAGTAAAACATAATCGTGCTTTTTCCATCTACAAAATGTTGGTTTAGTGTTGCAGTTCTACTTACCTGCAAGAAAAATAATTTCACTTGTACTAGCTTATTTTGCTTGAATACAGTACTTCTGTAAACCAAAATACGTTACTGTATTAAAGAGGTGAAAGTTAATACCTCCTAGTGGCTAGGAATACAGTACCCTATTAAAGCATCCCACTACCCCTAATCTTAACTTCTACTTGGATACTTAACGCTGCTTGCTCTGTAATGCCCGTTCTTGCCTGTAGGGATACATTTGCTAATGAGCAATGACTGAGTCAATAAATTAACGAGCACTGAGAACATCTTACCTGATGCTGTGACCAGCCTAAAAGTGGGATCATTGTAAGATGCACAGACTGAACTATTGCGTAGTGCCAGAGAAAGAGACCCAAAGGGTAAATTGTCAGAACCTAAATTCACACTCCTCCAGCATTGTGTAGCATAGTTTTTGTATCAGCGGCAAGAAATAGAATGAAATAGAACCAGCTTTGGGGTGTGGGAAGAGTAAAGGGTATCTAGTTGTTTGGGTTTCTTTTCTCAGAAAATTCAGGAAAACAAAAGTGAAACAAGTTCATCAAGAGGCAGCGGATGTTAGCTAGTAAAACTTACAGTCCTGCTAGAGTTGGTTGTCAAGGTTTGACAGCAAACCTTTTCCATGCAAGATTTCCAGAATGTTGGCAGAGGTGTCTGCACCCTAAAGCTCCAAAACAAACTGCCTTTTCTTTTAGAAAGAACATACTGGCCGCCTTGTTATCGGAGACCACAGATCAACCTCTCACTTCAGGACAGGTCAGTTTATCCAACAGCTGATACAAAGTTGGAAATCGAACACTTACTTAGGAACTTCCCAGTACTTTGAGCTTCGTAGATACTGCAGGGAGGGATTTCAGATTTCGTGGCTGAAGTTGAAGACAGGTCAGGCTGTGGAGTTGCAGAAGTTCCTAATTTCTCTTGTTAGATTACTGGCAGTTTCTGTGACTGCACTTACTTGCCTTCTAAAGTCCAGGTTCAGCAAAGTACTTGATGGTCAGTTAAATTTGTGTACAAATGCCCTGGAAATCGGGGGCTATAAGTCCTCAGTCTTATTTTGCTGTCAAAATAAGAAGGTAAAGTTTTATTGCTATTGGTACCTAGCAGTATTATACTTCTTCCTTGCTGCCAGGTATAGGTATCCGAACTTCTAAATTGCTGTGCAAGGAAAAGAACAGGGTTGATATCGCCTCCCCGCGCCCCCCC
>JANZLQ010000022.1:14565196-14593689 GCA_026212715.1 Elanus axillaris | reverse complement strand
CTCTGCCTTAAAGCAATGAGGAAGAGGCTGAAAAGATCTGCAAGGTCATCTTGGTAATCAGCAATAATTTGATGTCCTGTAACATATGACCATGGTAACTTCTTATCATGCTTGCTTAGGTAGTAAGTCAAAGTACATTGAAACCAAGCTGGGCTTGACTGTCTGAGAGAAGCTTTGATAAAGCTATATAGAATAGCAACTGTCAGAGTTCCAGAAAACTTCTTTCCCTGATATGATCCACTGGTAATTTTTCAGTTGATGAAAAATTGTCTGTGGACCAGAACACCAAGGGAAGCCTGAGGATTGGTTCCAGATTCTGCTGTTAGCTTGCAGAGTGACAGAGAATCAGCCTCCTTATACCTGAATTTCCTAGAAAGGATATGATGTTTCCCCTAAGGAGTCATAAAGAATCAGTACTACTTTGTTATTAGCAAAAAGTTAAGATGCTGTTTTTTTCACAAAAAATCAGAACAGCTATTTTTCTTAACACTTTACTTCCTCGTCCAACATACAGTTGCTGTTCTTTTATAATAACATACAGCTCTAACTTCCAAATGAGGAAACATTAATTTGCAATATAAGCTTTTAATTTTAGAGTTACAAATTAAAAACTAGTGTTCTAGGCCTATCGGGGGAGAATTAGAGATTCCTACCTTATACAAAACCAGAGGATTCTTAACTATATTAGACCATATTGCCCCCCAGTGAAAATGATTCTTTACTTACTTATTCAAACAAGTAAGTAAAGGGCTTGTAGAAATAACTCATAAAAATTAGTTTTTCTGCTAATTCCTAAAGATGGAAAAATGTAGAGCTGTAGTAACCACTCCTGATAATTCAGGATGCTTGAAGTAGTTTCAGATACAGCTCTATAAACAAGAGTGATAGTATTGTCCCGACTTCTGCTCCTGTATAATAGTCATGGTTTAATCGTAGTAATCTCATGTTATGTAGTAAAGGTCAGAAACTTTCTCGTTGCTGTGACATGTTGCAGTATTGGCAGGAAGAACAGCGAAGTCTTACTGGCTACGTTTACCTTGTTTAGTGGAACATAACACCATGCATAGTACAACTCTCTGAATGCAACGGGTCTTAGGAACTTAACAGCCCATCTTTGTATCAAAGCCCTTTTGCTTGCATCCTTGATATGATTGCTTGTAAATCTGATGGTTTGTATGCAGCAATACTCAATCCAGTAGTTTAAGATGGCTAAATTTAAACTTTTTCACATATACATTGATAAACTTTGAAAATGTGACTTCATGTAATTTGATGTCTTTGTTAATTTGAATGAACCATAACCAAAGTACACTGGACAATGCAGGGGAAGAAGACAAGAAAATGAATGAAGAATTGGAGTCTCAGTACCAACAAAGCATGGACAGCACGATGTCTGGACGAAACCGGCGCCATTGTGGACTTGGTTTCAGTGAGGTAGTAAGTTGTTATATTTCCATGATGATTTGGCTTTCACTTCACTAAGACAAGATGATACATAGCTTAAAAATCCAATTGCCACAACCAGTGGCAAACTTCTGCAGTTTGGGTTAAAGGACAAACTTAGTGCAGGCACTTGACCCCTATTTGTGTACACTGTGGTGGCCATTTAGATGCCTGGAAATGATTGATGCTTCTCATTGTTCTGAAAAGTGATATGACATGCTTAATGCTCCATAGTAGTCAAGACTGATTGGGACTGAAAGTGACAAATATATTAAATCAGGGTCTTGCCAAGGAATACATAAGAAGGCAGGATAACCATCTGAATTGTTGCCGAGAGCTAATTAATGTTAGCTTCTGGTTGCAGTGAGGCATGTACCTCTCTGTGGTCCTGAAAAGTAAGTGGCTATAGAGGAGTCAGACAAGGGAAAGTAGCTGTATGGAGTCCTCCAGTGAGCTGACACCTGACTGGTCTTGTACTTGCAAGGAATTCCATAGGAATGAGCAGGAAGAGGAGTGCGACAGAAACCAAGAGAATTAGGTTATTAGGAACATGTAGTCACCTGCCAATTGAAAGGTGCAGTAATTATTTTTTGCTAACTTTTAGCACCAATTACTGCATAAAAACATAGATGATGGTTCCAGAACAAGTAAAACCACCTGTGCAGTGTTGGGAATCCTTAATATTACAGCCATGGAGGCTTTGCTCTTTAGAACCATGAACAAAAGGCCATTTGGGGACTGTTCACGTTAGCAGTATCGTTGGATTACTTCAGCATTCCACTAAACTAATGCCTAGTTTCATTTTGTTTCACTCCATGACAAATATTCAAGTGTCATTATGTACTGTGTACACCAAAGTAAGGAATTACTAAACTGATGTGATCTGAAACTTTTCAAACTCATTTAATGGTGTCTTTAGGATTTCTGCTGTAGCTAAATAAGAATATGACTGATGAAACCATGGATGTCACGGCTGGTATGGTTAACCACTTCAGTGGAGTTGCTTTCTGTCTTAATAATTTGTATATTAAAGACCTGTGTTTAGCAACATAGCCCATTTTAGTGCTAAAACGAAGGGAGCCATTAAGTGAAACATTCTCACTGGGAAATTTTAAAGGCTGAAGTGGAGTTGCCAAGAAATAGTGATTTATCTGTCTCATAATCTGAACTTCTAGTTTCAGGAAAGTGAAGAACAAGAAGAGGCAGCTGGACACTCCTCTGAAGAGAGTTCAGAGGACTCCGAAAGTGGCTCTGAGTCAGAGCAAGAGGAGTCTGCAGAGGAGCTACAAGCTGCTGAAAAACATGATGAAGCTGAGGTTCCAGAGAACAAAAAAGAAGCAAAAAGCAACTATAAAATGATGTTTGTTAAGGCCAGTGGTTCATAACTGCAGATGTAACAGCTTGTATTTAAAGTACAGTAAGCCTTATTGTTACAGTGCAAAGTGGAGGACTGCTACAGCACAAATCTTTGTATTATGACTTTAAAAAGACCCCATTAGATGACAAATAGTAGTATTTGCTTTCTGTTGCCATGGATAACATTTTTATGGGCACAGTGGTATTACTGTTTTTTTGTAAAGTGTATAAAATACTGGATGGAGAAATAAATTCTTTTTGTTCCTGCCCAATCTCTACAATGTCATCTAAGCTATGTCTCCCCTTATTCCATGCCAGATAAGGAAACTTCATGTTAGTGGTTTCTTTAGTTAGTACCCCAGTCTTGAATTTTTAACTCTGAAGATTACATGTGAATTACTGGATGTTGCATTAGTTGTAAATTATCAGCACTATTCTGTGATGTACTAGAGCTTTAAACAATGATTTTGTCTATAGATGCTAGAGTTGACAGGGCTAAGCAAAGTCACTCTTGTGATGGAATTAATCACTATCTGAAGTCCTACAGCAGTTGCACGGGAGAAGGTGTTTTAGAAACACATAATACAACAGAAGGCTCTAATGGCTTCTCTGGCTTTATAATGAGGGGGGCTAAGTTGTAGATCTTTGTACCTTTTCAGTAGGAAAGAGTGACTTTTGAATTACTGGCTCCTGGTTATAGCACTGAGCTGTTATTAAAAATAACTCCTCCTGAAGAAACCAGTTTACTTTGAAAGAGAAAATATACTTTGATAATGAAATGGTTATACAAATTGTTTAGCTTTTTTAAATATAGAATACAGAGTTAAGTATGCAACCCCTTCTTTCTTTTCTCCCCGTACACGCATCACTTGGAGGTCTAAAAGTCAACTATCACAAAAAGGTTGTACCTCTCATGTAAAGTTGATAGGCTTAGAGTCAGGAGTTCCAGTAACTCCTTCCAGCAAGGATTAAGCACATCCATTCCTCTATATTCAAGTAATTAATAAAATATCAGAACTTTTTAGACTTTATTTCCTCTTAGTACATCAGGCAGATCAACTGCCTTTCCTTGCTGCGAGAACAGAACATCTGATCTGTACCTCTAATACAGCCTCATTCTGCCACAACAGTGCTTCAGGAAACACTCCAGATGCTTGTGGGGAATCTTGCATTTCTGTATACAATTTATGACATGCAGACAATATTTGCAAGCCAGTTGGCTTACGTGAAAGCAGCAGTATGTACTATCACTGTATAGGTTTGTTGAATGTAAACACTGCAGCATCAGTTATTAGGGGAGGACTTGGAATAAGTTACATTATCGAAAAAATAAAAGTAATATTGTAAATAAAAGCTGAGTGTATATTTTGATTAATCTGTTTTACTAGATTTGCACATAATACAAAATTTTTCAAAGTCATTCAGTTTTAACAATGTTATAGCAGCCAGTAACAGTCAGTGATTTGTACTTGTATGGATTTTTTTTGTTTTCCCAATACTGCAAGCTTCTAATGGATAGACAAAAATTAAAGTTGCTTGCACATCGTGAAGAAAGAAAACCTCACTCTGACTTAGGAAAGCTGCTCTATCTCTAGGCAGAGATAGAGGCCCTCCCCAAAAGATCAAATTACTAACTTTCCTAACAGACTGATACCAGTATTTTTCCTGTTTAGACACTCAAGCTACGTACACTTAAACCAGCATGTCACTGTTAAATTCTTTTAGATGTGGCTGCTGGCTGTTTATTGCCTCAAGTGCAGTTACAAAATCAAGGTGTAGGCTGCAAAACGCTGCATATGTGCTGACCTCTTTGCTTTCTCTGTCCCAGCACCAGAGCTAGCGCTGCTCCTGCAGCCTTTCCTTGCGCAGCTGTTTGGCATCTGCGCAGTCTCTGGTCTTGCCCGTCAGCGAGCATCTAAAGAGAGACTCACTTTCCAAAGGGGACAGAATCTGTTGCTGTAGACCTGCTCTGCCAGGCAGAGGGTCTTGCTGCTTTCCCACTAGCATTGATGCTAGGAAAGGAAGGGCATGGCAAAAAAAACCCTCACCTGAAGGCTTTTCTCCACTGTGCAACCAACTTGGAAAGGCGCAGGAAAAGCAGATGCAGCTGGCAGGCCCTGCACAGGTCTCTGCTGACAGAACAGGCTGCCGCGATGAGCACCATCAGGGGCCTCTACTGCTCAGCTCTGCCCCGAATTGATTACAGCCTCCTGCCTTGTAGAACAGATTTGGCCGTCAGTTCCAAATGTAAATAAATAGACTGCACAAGGATAAAAAATTAAACTGAAATTAAACTCTTCTAGTAACAGCTCTGACCAGGAAAAAAAATAATCAAGACAACACTACTTCCATTCCCCAGAAGTATGACACGTAATATTGTGAACATGCAATGACATTTGGTGTAACTCATTTATGATGCTGACCTAAGACTCATCTGGCTCAAAATAGGAAGAGTTCTACACAATCATGTCTGTTTCTGTGTAACATTTATAAACATACTAAGAACTTGTAGGTTCATCTATGAAGCAGCCTGTCTAAGAAGCTTCTCTGTATATGCTGAGAAAGGCCAGTTTAGTTCACTGTAGATTGTGCAGTAAATGTTTTCATTCAGAAGTCAGGTTTAGCAGCAGTTGGTATAATAGCATCAGCAGTAGTGGCATGGATAGTAGCGGAATGGGTTTAGCTCTCACTGGAGACAGAGAACACAGAAAAAAACAAGGTTGGTGTCTTGGTTGATTCTAGTCAGTTCTTTGCTTTTTCAGGTTGGTATGGAAGGAGCTCCCAGACATGACAACAGAACACATGAGCAGACACTGAATCATAAAGAGGGCAACCGCATTTGTCTTTTCAAACAAGATTGGCCACTGAAATTCCTCAACTCGAAGACCAACTTATTTCCATCTCAGTAGAAAGGCAGAAGTCTGCCCGTGTTCTGGCATGTCTTGCAGAACAACTGATGAAAGTCAGATCTGTCACAGAACAACCATTGTACCTGGTAAAAGTTTTCATCAGTTTCTAAACCACATTGGAAATTTACCTACACAAAGGTCAATGCAGGGGCATTATCAGCATTTGGCTTTGGAAAACTGAAAACGTGAACAGGTCAAAAGCACCAGTGTGCCTGTTCCCCTTCTGTGTGCCCTGGAATAAGGAACCCCTCGAGACGAGAACCATCACAGCCCCACTGCTCGCAAGGTCCTGCAGTCACAAATGAGGATGCTTCTAAGCCAGGTAAAAAGGGATTCTCAACAGTGTACAGGAATTCTTCGAGGCCAAGAAAACCAGCTCTATAAGTCACCCTGTAGCTTTATGCAACTGCTTTGCAGTTTACTCTCCCTTTCTTCCTGAAGTAGAGGCTGACAACTTGATTCCTGAAAGCACAATTTATAGGCCAGCTTCAAAGCTATAGGTCCTTCTAAGGCTCTGGTTGGGGAATTCACATCAAAGACGACATGTACATGTTGTTCTGATGCCAGAGAGGACGGTTGGTAGAAATCTCGGTGGATTTGCTACAGTCCCCAGTACAGGGATTAAATTATGTACTGAAGCTGCCTCTGTAAACTGTAGGGGATAAAGAGAATAAGTGGCAGTGCAATATCTCATAATCAAAGCCTGGCACTGTTATTTGCATCAGTCTCTTGGAAGCTGTCAGGGGATTAAGAGAAGGGACATGCGTCAAGGTACCCTCACTGAAGGGACAAAGCAGAAGTTGGCTCTGTTTGCTTGTTCGCTTTTAAGACTGCCACCTGAACTGCACTTTTCCTGAGAAAAATATCAGAGTAGTACACAGGTGTACAGCATCACGATGAGTAGATAAAAGTTTCCTTAGTTTCTGCACAGTAATAAAAAAATAAATACTTTGTGATTTACCCTAATTTGATTTGGTTTTGACGTGTAGGTGCAGCACGAGATCACACTGACAGTTTGGTATTATCTATTCAAATCCAGTAACATTTATGGTATCCATAGCTGAGGAAGATCTAGTTGAGGAAAAAAAAAAAAGGAGAAGAATGAAAAGTAACATATGCCAGAAGAGGGTTTTTGTATCATCAGTCAAGCAATACGGGTGCTCATATAAAAAAAAAACTTCCTTGCTTTGAACTTTTTCACAGCTGCCCACCTTGACTTGTAGGGAAATGCTCTCAAACCATTACCGTAAGTGTTCTCATCACAAGTATACCAAGCTACATTAAAGATTGCAGAAAGGTTTGATAATCTGAACTGGCTTCTTTTCACCCTTATATTTATTGCTAAAGCTTTAAAACAAATGCAGGTGAAGCTTTTGATCCTTAACTGGTTGGGGCCAAGTCTCCTTCTTCCCATTACAGCCACTAAAATCTAGTAATTGCAATCTGTTTGTAAGGATACAGTAACAGAACATCTCTTTCCAAAACTTTTTTTTTTTTTTTGCCAAAAAGAATTCTTAACATAAGACATCAATACTGGACACAAGCAAAAAACCCCCAGAGATCAAATTTACTCAGTAGTCAACTGCTGGACTGACTACCCAGACCCTGAATAAAATCTCCATATAAAATCATCTGCCAAGTAACTTCTAAACTGGATTCAGTGATGACAACTGTAGCCTCCTCAGGCATACAGTAGGCTTTGAGAAAGCCAGGGGACACAGCTACACCCATGAGATGTTGCTCTCTCTTCCCTCTGAGCTTCTCATCCATGCTCAGACTTGGAAAGTGAGTGGAGCAGCCAGTTCTGGTACTCATTGCAGCAGCAGTCCCTCCGCTTTTGCTGATTCTGTGCCTTAGCATTGAAGGAAAGGAGAATGGGATCAACATGTGTGCATGTGTACGTGTTCACACCTCCCACATAAACACACAGACACGCTACAACCAAGTTAGGCAGAAGACAAAAATCCTGTCCAAACTGTGAGAAGATGCTGAAAGGCACAATATGGAAGAAGCAAAGCAGGGACACAGAAGAACTGTTTAGCATGCACTAAGCAGTCAAAAAAGCCAAATACAGACAATACCAGAGACAAACAGAAATGGCAGTGACTTCTCTGATGTCAGCTTTTTCCCCCAGAGTGGTACAACTCACTCTAACTAAATGTTGCCAGCTACTTCATTTCATTAGGGTTACATCTTGCATAAGCCATCAGTCAGGTTTTCAAGAAACTTGCCAAAACCTCCAGTGTCTCAAGAGATGAACCGGAAAACCTTGTTAAGGCCTTTCTCAAAACTGGCTCTGGAGATAAAAATCATGCCAGCCCAACCCCCCTGAAGACAGAACTGAAGCCAGAGACTGCAGCGGCCCCACAACACTCAGTCTTGCACTGGGACATCACACTCCAGGGAGGACCAACCTGTTCCGCCCCCGGCTCTGGGACAAGCCGCTTCTACAGGGGAAGCGAGTTTCACTCATAGTAGCCATTCTTAACTGCAGTTTGGCTTAAAAGAACAGAGCACAGCAGCTACCAATAGGAAAGACAATTGTCCTGTTACCAAAACACTCTTTTAGTCATCAGCGATTCTCTCCTTCACCCACTGCCGCCATCAACACGCTCCTCTCTCATTTATCCCATTCACAACGTATTTTTTGTACTAGAACATTGGACTTACATTCAGACTTTCCAGCTATTCTTTCTCTTACTTCTCACTCTAAGATTTAGGTTGAGTCCCCTCATTAAAACATTTTCCTTCTGTCCAAGTCCACGTATTCCGGCTCCTCCAAACTTTTTACCACCTCTCACTTCAAACCACTCAGCCGTTCTCCACTCTCACCTTCAGCCTTTTAGTCAGTCGTTTGCAGAGACACCTTTGCCATTGCTTCCTACAAACTCACTGCTCACCTTTGTTTTCTTAATCTCTTCCTTCCTTTAGTGCTTTCTTACCCTATAGCTCCCGGTAAAAGGCTTCTTCTAGTGGGCAACAAGAAAACAGTGTTGTCCTTTAAGCTTACATCTTTTAACACTATTTCATCAGTAACTGCTGCAAAAATGCCATCCAATTCTGTTAGCATTTTCTCTGGAGGCTGTTTTGCACTCTCTGTAAGGCAGCCAGGAGCACTGGCAAGTAAATAGCAAGTAAACAGTGCAGGAATGTGCACATATGCAACACTTTCTGGTTTTACTTACTTTTATAATTAGTGCTGAGTTATTCTGCCATCTCCCAGTAATTTCATGGTAGGCTTTGTAATTTTACCTTCCTCTTAGGTTTACCTGTAGTTTAACATTCAAAGTGTGGTTGTTGCACAGAACACCTCAACAGACTTGTATTAAAAATGCTCTTTAAAATTCCAAAGCTTTGAACTAAAGAAATATCTCAAGAAGTTTTCATGGAAAGTTCATCTCAGTTGGTTCAATTCAGCTACAGTTAGATGCACCTTTTCAAATAATGGAAAAAAATGTAAAGGGGTCAGACCCAATCAATACCGTTGTTCAAACAGAATTTCAGGCACTGTGATGTGTGTATTTTTTGTGCTCTTTCTTTGTACTGCTCTGCTATGAAGAAAGGTTGCTTTTGCTAGGAGAGCAATAAAAGTCTTAGCCTTTTGAATACAGCCAAATAACCAATAGGGTGTTTACTAGGTGTGGAAAAGATAGCATTTTTTCATGTTTTTCTTGTGCATGGCTTTGTTCTTTTTGTAACTACCCAATACGTAGACACACACACAGAGCACAAGCACACACTTTAAAATACCTGAAGACAGGCATAAATCAGAGGGGTAACATCAGATCGTGATGTTTTGACACTAAGTAAATCTGGTCTTTCCTTCATATAACATCCAGAAGTTAATTGCTAAGACACATGGGAAATATGCGGTTTTACTGAGGGGAACTGACACGGATATAAAATACACATATATTTGAAGATCTGGAAATCAGATGAGTAAATGGTGCAGGTAGAAAAATAACAGTGTTAACACTACCAGAACCTGTTGGGAATGCTGTGCTTTCTCAAAACACCAACCCCTCCCTCCCTCCAAAGGCTATGAGGTCCCTCGGACCACCTTACCGCACCTTTAACAATTGTTTTGAAACTGCAGCACACAAGTTTAGTAGTATCTTTCAGTAGCATTTAGTTCCACACATAAGCAACTTTCCAGAATAGAAGCTCTTAATACAGTTGTTTCCTGAAAAACCTTTCTATTGAGGGTTTTTTCCCAACTGTTCCAAAATAGTCCAGATGCCTCTAACTACTGATTCTTGTCCAGTCCTTCAAAATAAAGAGCTTTATATAGGTGTACAAAGACAAGCAACAGTGCTGTAGCTCAAGAGGACTTCCTAGCAGCCCAGCAAAACAAACTCAAAATGTAGTGAAAAAATGGATGGGGGGGGGCGGGGATGTTATGCAGGTTTGAAAAGGTGAAAACAGTGCTACTTACGAGTACCAGGCTGTAGTTTAATAAATTCAGCTGTGCAATAAAATTTTAATAACTTTAGTTGAAGAAATCAAAAACAGATGTATATGGAAGAGAAGTCAGTCTGCATAATTTTTGCTTGGTGTAAAATTACAAGACACTAATTAGAAAACAGCGCCTTCAAATGAACTGATACTGCATTCTAATGAGTTTCTATTTCTTTAATTATAATTAGTCCCAAACACTTACACTGCCTAATAGGCAGAGGAAAAAAAAAAAGCCATTTTCTGACAACAATGATATTGATCTGCAAGTAGACATCATTTTTTTCTAGTCTTAATATTTGAGAGTAGTGGATAACACCTACAAAAGAGCATTTTGATTAAAGGAAACAGAATGGAAACAGGAAATCAACCCAGAACAAACACTATATGCATATGAAAATTAGCCCTAATTATTTAAAAAGGACAGCCATCCCTGCAAAAAAGGTGGTCACTGGAGAACAGCATTTCATATATTCAATGAAAAAGTTTGGAAGAAAAATTATCTTGATATTTTTTTCCCAAATATGTGATTAACTATGGACACAGATCAAAATCTTTTAGAAAGACTAGTTTTATTAAAAATATTAATGGTAAAACTATCTGGGACAAAATCCTTCTCTTCGTGCAACCTTGAATGAGCAGATATTTTGTGTTCGATCAAAGGAAAGAAAATTTACACCTCCCACAACCTGCAGAGCCAAAGTGCCTGCACCCCCTTCCCTTCATCGCTAGGGCAGCAGACAGAATTCGGAGTCCATAACCGCTGCAGTCCCTGATCCCATGGGCTGTGCTCCTCACCCACCAATTATGGCCACATACCCTTCCTTCCTGCATAACAAAGCTTTTGCAGAAAGAATGCAGTTTCACTGAACCACAAAACATGTGGTCAAAGGCTCCTTTGTGTGCCTGAGAAACAGGACAGGCATGTCATAAGCAGCTCAGCTAAGAATTTCTGCTGCAAGCGTCAAAAGGTCAAGCACTCAGTCTCAAATACTTGCTCTCCAGTTCACAGAGTCAACACTACGCCACAGAAATACTTCTAACTACTTCTTTACATTTTGTTCTAGAGATTAAGTTCCAGAAGAATGAAATATTTCTACTGATCACCATACTGATGTGATCTGAGGGAACTGTGCAGGCTAAATCACTGCCGGTTAGCTGCTACTGGCATCTGCTTTGCCACTGACTCTCTCTTTCATCGATACCCTAGTCCCATACAGCGCACGTTACTATGGGATGCCTCCAGGTTTTTGGTTTGTTGTTAAATTGAAGTTACTTTTGATACTTTATTTCACCAGAAACTAAAGGGCTAAGAATGTGTCAGATAAACATATGTATCTATGAGATAGAAAGGACAGTATTGTAGTCATTGTGTTTAGGGGACCACCCTGAAAAAGCTTTCTATTCAAGAATAAATTAATCAAATGCTAAGAAACATATCTAAAACCAGAAGAAAATAAAAATGAAGCTTTGGTGTAAGGGGAACATAATCCAAATCCCAGTGAAATAAGTGCAAAACTGGGGAACTTCAATGGGACTTGAACCAAAGAGCAAAATGTGGTAACAGCACAAATGACTCTGGATTTTCAATCACATGCATGCTGGTAAGAGAGCAGACAAGACAGAGACAATAAGAGGTAGTTATGTTAATATTTTAATCTGTACATATACCATTTTCCAAAGTGTTACATTTTATTTAAATTAATGTTTTCTTGCAAAATAGTCATTTATGCTTTCAAAACTTTTATAAAGGCAAAAATAAATCATTATTTTGGCAAAAGGTTTTGAAGTTGATACTGGCAGTATTGAGGTAAAATAGATTGCATTAGCTAAATACATACTTTTAAGAATTCTTCTGACTACAGTGTTAACATAATATGATTTGTCTTAAAGTCTGAAACTTGAAGGTCAATTTCAAGGGGTTTGTAGCTATTATTTGAATACAGCAAATGACCAAGTTAGTGATTTCACAAGATACTGCTGAAGTTTTTCTCAGTCATTTCTCATTCAGAGCTGAACTCAACTAATAATTACATAATGGGAAATTTTTGCATGTCTTGCATTCAATGTCTGCAGGTTTTTTCAAGTAAAGCAATTGCAGCAATTAATTTAATCTTATTTTCTCCTTATATAACTACCTTGCCCTTTACCCTATACATAAGTAAACCACTGAATTTTCAGTTTGGCAAAATTAAGCACCAGGTGAACATACATGCGAAATTAGCAGGTGCCACATTGCATTAGTTTTGTTGTTTCCAGGATAAATACTAGTCAATACATCATATTGTAAGGTTTATTGAAAAAATCAAAAGAAAAAATACATATTTACTAGTAAAATTACATATCCTATTATGGTTTTTTATTGCTTACTTCACATATTTTAATTAAAAGTTTTCTTCTTCCACATCTCAACTTTCAAAAAAATAGAATTTGTTAGCTCTTTGTTACTGAGGGGACAGCACTACTGTTGTCAAGAGCAACCCCAGTACACACTCATATGGGATCAAAAAAAGGAAACGGGAGTTAAAACTGACTTTCATTATGGCTTTCGTGGAAAATTTCAGCTATACAGGGGTTACTGATATTTAGAAATTCAAGTTAAGAGTTCCTGGCAATGTATTATTTAATGGGCAAAAGGGTGGGTGATTAAATCTAGACACATATTCAATCCAAAGGTCCCTTTTGGCAAACCTCTCACTTGTGTTAGCTCTACCCATACCGTATATGAATGTGCTTCTAGGTTTGTTCAAATTTACATTTTTGTCATGAAACTTTACATTGTGCATCTG
This sequence comes from Elanus axillaris, assembly GCA_026212715.1. Taxonomy (NCBI): domain Eukaryota; kingdom Metazoa; phylum Chordata; class Aves; order Accipitriformes; family Accipitridae; genus Elanus; species Elanus axillaris. The sequence continues at coordinate 14,580,737 of JANZLQ010000022.1, read as the reverse complement.
AGCCTGAGGGGGGAAGTAACAGCATCTTTTAACATCTATGCAAGTAGTTTCTCTTAAAATTAATTCAGCCCTTGATTTAAAAAAATTCTAGAATACATTGTTCTAAAAAGACATTGTCAGTATTTTACAGTTTATTAAAAGTGCCATTTATTCATATAAAAAGTCTGGACTAAACTGAAGTAGAAATAAAATTATTTGCAATTCTCTTCATTTTCATAGAAAATCCCCCTATTATTATTCTCTGAATGTATTTCCAGAAGAACACGTCATCAGCCGATGAGTATCTTCACAGAAAGCTGGTACAGATCTCCTCTTTCTTCCATGCAGTGTCACAAGGTGGGATTTGCTTTGAGTCTTACGTCAGTGTTCACTTACTGCTTTGGCTAGCATGAAGTAAAATAAAACATGGTTAAATATTAAAGTGAGTACACTAATGCCAAGCAGTAAGCATTTTCAGGAAATGTTTTTTTTTATTAAAGTCTTCTGCAGTTTGATATTATGAACAATTCATACAGACACATTAAGCAAACAGTTATCTCATGATGCCACTGATGCTCAAACTCCTGTGTCTCCTGCAGGTTGCTGGTTATTGCAATTATTTTCTTGATAATTTTCCTGAAGAAAATGTAGGTTTTTTATATATACAGATGTCAATATATATCTGTACATACACATGTATGTATGTATATTTATATAGACATGTGATACACGTGCTTTTAAGTCAGTCTGGAATCACAGAATGGTTGGGGTAGGAAGGGACCTCTGAAGGTCATCTGGTCCAAGCCCCCTGCTGAAGTCTAATACCCTGGGACTGTACAGTTATTTTTCTGGGTTCTTGAGGCCACATATGGTACCCTACTTGCATGCAAAGATCTCATGTGATAGTGATAATCAATTAGTATATCCCTGGATATAACAGTAGAGTCAAATGTTATTCAGACACAGCAAAGATGGTGGCGTCTGGTTCTCAGAAAGATAAACTGAACCAGAAAAGCAAATAGCTATTTCAATCAAGCTCTGTAGAGGCTCCTAATGTCTATACACTTCTTGATGCAAAATTCACCATTTTTCACAGGCCTTGTAGAAGGCAGGTCACTGCCTGTTTAGGCCTTTCTGGTATGTGCTCATTTTTATTTAGGTTTTTATTTCTTGTACAGATATTTGACTCAGATCAGTGACAATGAAAACAAAGGTATCTAAAGATTAATGCTATTTGAGTTATTCGCTCAATCAACCCTCTTTACTACTTCATCTGTGTTTTATCTTTTTGTCCAACATCAGGCAATAAAATTAGGCCAAAGGAAATCAGAAAAGCAAGAACAATTTCAAGGGAAACTGTGGAAGCATGGCGAGCATCTTAACTAGGGGCACACTTAGCAGTCAAGTATAATCGTATTTACAGGTTTTCCTATTTCAGATAGAGAAAACTCTGAAAATACTACTGGAAAAAGATGATACACATTTCTTTATAGGGACAATGAAATTCTCACAATTTTAATACCTGAAATGGCAAAATAACCTAACGAGAGACAAAAATCAGGTCTTCTGTTAACACGGTTCAACGACAAACACAACAAAAGCACGAAAAAGTCAAACACAATATTGTAGAATTAGTTATAAAGGGCCAAATTTTCAGCTCACCTCAATTAAGACTCCGATGTTAGTTCATGTGTAAGATACCAGCCCAGAAATGAACCCCTGCTTATACAACTTTGCAATTTTGATTCTCTTGAGCAGCAATGGTATATCCCACATGTAGGCAAAAATACCTACGCACCCCTACGGTAGCCACAGGAGTACACAACACTAGCTACCGGAGTACAAACTGCTGCTGAAAATCTGGCCCCATGCTACCGAGAGTACAGACGTCTCTTTCCTTCACCACAGTAAGATTATGGAAGCATCTTATCTGTAGAGAAACAGCAACTATTTGAAGAGTTTGTTAGCCCACATGTTAGCTCATTAGAAGCAATATTTACAATAATAAAAGGTTTCTGAAAAATAGATGCATGCGTTCATTTGGATCTAATCTAGATTTAGTAAAAATGTTAAAATTCAGCAAGCCACAGCAAAGGTACAATGGCAAATCAGACATGCTGAGAGCAGTTAGTTCTTACTTTTAAGGTGTTTAAACAAATGTGTAGTGAAATCCATTGCTTAAGGGGGAGTGAGGTGGCTGTGGTACAGAAGGTGAGGGTGCTTTAGATGGATAGGTCAACTGCTGAGCTAGAAGGGATCACATACAGGAATTAGGCTGCACAATCAAACATTCATATTATAAACGGAGTGACCTTAATTTTCTACCACATGAATAGGAAACCTGATTAGTAATGCCATGAGATGTTAAGCTATTTTAGTTACACTGAACACAATTTAAACAAAATTTCTACCTACTTTTTTTTTCCTATTAGTTGCATAAATTATGCAAATAAACATTCCTGTTTTGATGAGAATATAGACAATCTATCTTAAGATGAAGTTTCCCTGAAACATTTTAAGGCACACAACACTGATACACTCTAGTCCAGCCCTGCTTTTAAAACTGCAGTTCTGGAATAACACCCATATTTGCTAATTTGATTTCAAGACTTCACTGCAATTGTACAGGTTTTCAACACTTCTTTTGTTACACGCCAATGAGCAGAAACAAAAATAATATATAGAAAAATCACCCCCCCAGTTACATATGCATATAACAATTTGCTTAGTGCGGTACGTGATATAGTAAATACATTTTCAGATCTCAGCTTGAAACTTCAGAATAAAGAATACAATGATTAAAACTATCCTTGTTTATAAGAGTAATGGTAGAGTATTGGAAGAAAATAACCATAAAACTAAAGAGATTGAAACGCAGTCTTAAATTCTGCATTTACATTTTGGAGGGCCAAAGGTAGACCTAATTCCAGAACACACAATTTAGGAAATGACTTCTTGATACTCCGGCATTTGATTTTCATCTTCCAGATTCTTGTAATGATTTCCATTCAGGTTGATTTCTTAGTAAGAACAGAGGAACTCTAAAATGCTGCTTTACAAGAATTAGATAACTGTACATTTTAAAATATTTATATTATCATAGCATGTTACCATAACTTAACTGCTTCCCCCTGAAAAATGGGAAAAGTTAAGCTTCACAGCCTTTTTCATAAGCAAATCTTTGTAAAAAATCTAGATATTTAGGTTTGGATTTTCAGAGATGGTCTACTTTCTCAACAAGGAGCAAATGACAACCCATACTTTAAAAATCAAACTACAAAAATAAGAATGTGATGGAATCCATAAAATCAGAATAAATGAGAATGTACAATCAGCTGTGCAAAGCATCAAATGCTTTTCTTTTTAATAATTTTAGATCATCAGAAGATAGGCCATAACTAAAAAACCAAACTCCTTTTATTGTTTGTGTATTTTCTCTCAAAACCAAACCACTCTGGCGGTTTTTAGAATTCCTTGAAAGGTGTTTGTTTTTAAAGGAGTAAGTAATAATTGAAATCAAAGTCAGACACATTACAAGAAGTGAGAATTTGAGATACAAGTGTGGCAAGGAAATGTGCATGGGCATAAAGGTTTGGGCTTCCTTAAAGAATCTAGTTCTTGGCCACTATGTTGGGTTTTTTTAAGTGTCTGAAAGACAAAAGAGCTAGCTGCTATACTTTACAAAAAAAAATTAAATTAAAAATAATCTCACAACTGAATGCAAATTTCTTCAAGCAGCATTTAAATTTCAATGCCAGTACACATTTTAATTCCCTCTTTTAGTTCTCCCCAAGAATTAAGAATATTTCTGTGGTTACGTATACTGAAGAATGTGTGGTGATCACACTTTTGAAATAATGACAATAAAAAAATTTAAATATAAACCAAAAAAATGTAGTAATGAAAACATAGCTACTACACTCACTATACAACATAAAAAGATCAAACATATTTCAGTACTGTACAGTTACTGCAACTACATGCACACCCAGAAGAAATTTAAATGGCCACATGAAGACTATTTAGTATGGCAGGCACTCTGCTCTTGTTGTACTATGGGCTGTATTCATGTCGGTTGATCCTAGTTTCAGCACTGCCTTTTCCCAGAAGATGCTAGAACTCATGTGGCAAAATGCTGCATTGAGTTATACCTCATGAAACACAAAGTCACACTCCATACACAAAGTGTGCGAGTCACAGTTACAAGGACCTGGTTACTAGAACTGGGAACAGACTGCCTGTGGAGAAGCCATTTTGACCCACAGATGCCTGAAGGTCCAAAAGATTATTCCTGAAACGCTTCCAAGATTTTGCGGTTCTGGGTTTTTTTTTGTTTGGTTTGATTTTTATTATGTCTAGCCTCCTCAGTTTGTCATTTTATCCCTCCCAGTCAGTTAAATTACCCACAGAACCTCTCCGAAGTCTCAAGATTCATATCTTGAAAATGTACTCCATCCCCTCAAAATCACATTCCCATTAGGTTTAGCTGCCACGGCATCTGTGAGTATACAGCCACATTCAATCAACAGTCTGTTACTACAGATGTGTGTTACGCATCTGGATATTGGAATAATCTGTCTTTAATGGGAATGTCTTAAGGACTTCTCTGGCAAGTGCCATAAGTTTAAACTGACAACTTCAGATGAGAAATGTGCATATTTTTTCTCCATCATAGTTGAAGTTTCCATTATTTCCATTCTCCACTGGAACAGTGAACTGTGCTAGTTATAAATGGCCAGTCAGATACTTGCTAGAATAGCTGCTGCATGTATTACTGTGATACAAATCTCTTGACATTTCTTACTTATTTCAATTATAAAGCAATCAAGAGTGAAATTATCACTTTTAGTAACATACTGCAAAGGATCTATTAATTTCCAGGCATCAGGCAGAATTCATGCACAGCTGTCTAGCTCTGACCTCTAATCTTGGTCATCACACAGAAATGCCAATACCCATTTTACAATGTCTTTTTCAGCCTGCTGTCATACAGCTCAAGCTGCAAATGCTTGTACTCTAATCTCAATCACTGAACCAGGGAATCTTTCTGTTAAAAAAAAATAATTTAAAATGCCTTTGTCTTGATTTTTTTTAAGTCACAGAACAATTTACTTGTTAAAAATGAATGTAGAAATACCTAATTTAAAATAATTATAGGGAATTCATTGAAAATGTTAATTTTTTAGTACTATTAGTAAGAGCAACTTTCCAGGCTCTGAACTTACTGAGCATACTCTTTTGTCCCTTTCACCCTGTCCATTTGAGGCCAAATACATAATGTAAATCTTTAGTCCCTCTAAATTTGTTATCTATACACACTTTTCACTATTTTGAATATGAATGACTAAAACTCTTTCTTATGCCAGGAGTTCAGCAACAACCCCACAAAACTTCAGAAGCTGGGAAGAAATAGCTGTTATTTTGTAAATAACTAAGTATTACCTGCTACCTCCTTGCTCCTCTGAGAGGCTTCAGAAGCCAAAGCATATGATATGGTAATGATGCGCTCCTGCTCTTGCAGCTGTGAATCTAAATCAACCGAGTTGTGTTTGTCCTGGGCAAAAGTAGGCTGTAGATTGTGCATACTAGTGGGAGAGTGCAAAACAACATTAACATTTGCAAACATAAAGAAGAATCCACTGTGCAGATGAGAACAAGCTTGAATTCATACAGCAGTTTTCAGATCTCATCTATCAAGCTCCTTATTTTATTGACGTTCTTTAAAGTAGTGTTAGATATTGTACATAAATGACTACAGCATACAAAGACAAATGATGCAGCCATTACATATTCAGTCACAGTTTCTGCCTAGCCTTAAGTACATCTGAAAGTCCTTTGTTGTAAATACACTCTTTACATGAAAGCACTACCAAAAAATGCTATTTATTTGAAGTTGTTAATAAAATTTCTTGTTATGCCCAGAGGAAAAGGCATATAACCTGGTGGTCCTCAGGCACAGGCGCTCTTTAATTGTCTTGCAAAGAGACAGCAGATACTTGAGGTAATCAAATTTTTGAAACTGAGTGTTTCAGCTGACTCTACATTAGCTGCAAGTAGCCAAAAGTGTAATTTCAGAACTCCAGCTCTCTGGAGACAACAGAAACTTGCTCTCACACTGACTTTTTTTCTGCTTTTGGCCCGATCTGTGCCCTTCCTTCCTCCTCACTCTCATCTACAAGTTGCTTGGTAAGGTCTCACTACTATTTTAGGATGCTCTGAACAAGAAAATGGACATATACAAAATTTGTCATTATCTTTTCTAACCTGTTTTAAAAAGGAGTTTAAGTATACTACAAAAATTCTGTGTGCATTTTCTAAAAGCCACAAGTTACACTTAGATAATTCAATAGGAATTAGACTGTTGAATGAAGTTAATTCCCAATGTTTAATACCAGCCTCTATATAAGATTTGGGAAAAAAAAAGAAAATACTGACCTTGATTTAGCAAGAATATTCTTTATCTTTTCTGCTTTACGCTGCCTTGCTGCCAGTTCTTCTGCAGAAAGAGGCTCTTCTGGCTCCAGTTCAACGTAGCGTTCTGGAATTGCAACCTTCTCAGGTTTTGACAACTGTGGAAAGAAAGCAAGCATCAAGTTTTTAATAACAAAGACTTAAAAAAAATAAGATAAATTCTCCTCAATGGGAGAACACAGTGAAAAGAATAAAGCATGTGTTTTCACAGTCAATACATGTACCTGATGCTAAACACTCCCTCTGGATATAAGCTGATGCCCTTTTAATAGTGTCTTTTCCCTCTGATTCCTTTTCCTTCAGAAGATAGATCGAACAAATATTAAAGGGGATTACAAAAGAGATCAGAATCAACAGGGAACCTTCCTTCAGCTCAGGCTTAGAGCCTAAAGTAGGACTCTGCCTAAAGCTGTTACAGTAGAAAGAAGCAACCACTACAAGAGTGACTGGACAACCTGAGATTTTAATGTCATTATATTTATGTCATGCCAGCAAGGACTTCCTACAACTGCAAGGAAATATCTCCTAGTTTTAATCTAGGTTATCATTCTTTTGAGACTGCATAATCTTCTTCTGTGAAGAGCAGAGAAAAAAAAAAAAGAAACACAGCAGTTTGTCATCATCTTGGGAAATTCTTGGACTATAAAATCTGAAATCCTAGGTGTTCAAAAGTTGTCTAGGGAACTGACCCAGGAATACACTAACATTGTGCAACTGTAACAACACATTGCATACATGCAATTCTGCAGATCGAGAATTTTACTATGATTGCACAAAAACTAGCAACAAGTTTTTGTTAGGATCAGTTTCTTTGTGGGAAATCCTCGTTCCACATAAGAGATCTAAATCATCCAATGAAAAGTTCAGTTTACAAATGGATTTTGAAAACTAATGTTTATTATACAGACTGCTTTTGAAAAGCACAAATAAAGAATGTATGAATAAATAAAAATAAGTAAAAGGGAAACTATTTTTTCTTCTCCTCTTCTTTGGATTTTTGTTAAAACACTCATGAGGCAATGAGTTTTCAAAATTGAAATTTTTAAATACAAATAATCCTAAATTTTTCACCACTGAACCTAGTCCACACTAATTCAATGGCATATGCAAAGTGGCCTGACCTAACCCCCAGTGATTAGGCTCAATAATTCACAGGCAATCATAGGCCCAAAGCATTCAATACAGCCCTTCTCCAAGGCTGATGTTTCCTGAAAAATCCTTATTTTCCACTACACTTCCTTACCTTCAAATCCACCTCCTCTCTGGAGCTCTGTAGCTATATATATAATTTTTAAAAAAATGTATATATATATATCTCCATATTATAACTAACCTAGAACAGCTCATCCTGCCACTTCCACAATAACAAACTTAGTTATCATATGAACAGCAGATTTCTTGGTCTTAAAGACACAACTGAGTACATTTCCTTATGAGGTACAGAAGTACCTGCCCGGTGAAGAGGATGGGTATGTGAAATGGAAAAGGACAACCTGGGTAACCTGAGAAAGCAGCTTTACATTCGGAGCTTCAGACCTGCTTCAGTTACTCTAAAGCAGGACAGAAATGTCTATAAGCACAAATGTTTCCTACCCTAGGCTTAAGGTGCTAATTTGGATGTATGAAGTGATTCACATAGCCCTGGAGGCCTCCTGGAAAAAATTTTAATAGCAGAGTGCAACAAGAAAAAGCAATACAAATAAAGTATTTTCTTCTGTTTCTGAAGTTTACAGGAGCACTGCATTTTCTGTAGAAAATATACAAAGATTAATTGAAAGATACATTCACAGAAATCAACAGATAATGGCTCACACGTTCAACCTCTTACAAATATCTCTCTATACAAAATGACACATTGCCAACAGCTTTCAGAAGAGTAGAAGTGCTTACTACTCTAATTATCGTTAACAATTCTACTGATTTTTCCATCAACCGTGGCATTTTACACATTGTGTAGTATCTACTCAAATCTTTCCACTTGCTATATTCTTTCCTTCCACCAGATGGCTCAATCGCATTTCACAAAATACTTTACTCAGTTACCAGAGCTGAAAAAAGCTCTAATGCCCAAATGCCAACCAAGTCATTTGAAAAGCTGGCAGAAAGATGTTCTCTGTTCTGACCAGAATAAAGCAGTGCTCCCTCTTCCCTACTATGTTTTGCCAGTGAAAATGAAGTGTAAGGTAGCTCTGGGGAACTAACTTTTCCTTCGTTGCTGTTTCTTATTTTCAAATACTCTTGATGTTGTAATCTCATCTTCTTATCCCAATTTACATAATGCTCCCTAACTTAAATCACTTTTTCTTCTAGAAAGCCCGAGATATATATTTTGAACAGTAGAGCCAGCACTTCAATTTCATCTCTCCTCTAAAACACAATATGAACATGAACCTTAGGGAGATTCTAAGTACCAGGCCATAAATTTTCAATACCCAAAAGATTCCTTTTAGTTTAAGCTTCCAGCTAACTTTTGAAAGAAAAGATGAGAATTCACTACCTAAAACTTAGAAAGGTTAATATTTTGGGGCACAGAATAGGAGGCAAGAAATGATGAGTGTTACCTCTCTGCTGATATCTAAATCATAGTCTTGAGGCTCCAGGTCTGTCTCTGTCACTGCTACGGGCTGAACTTTTAACCATTCATTTTCATCCTTGTCTTCTCCACGAATTGCCCTCTCAAGTAACTGCAAATCAAATTCTTGCTCTCGTTTCCACTGGTAATAGATACAAAACAATTAACAGCATTCAACCATACTGCCAAACTCATCATTTAGCAATGTACATTACTACTGCTGCAAATGCTATATTGCTGAAGGAATCCATAGAGCAAACCCCTTAACCGACAAGAAAAAGGAAATACAACTGTATTTTTTGGAACATATGGTTGGAAATTTGATCTCTAGCGGTGTTGCACGGATTTTGGAGTACTGTTTAATTTTACAGATAACGTTCAGCAGTATTAAATTCTAACAAATCCATTAATCACCATTTCACATATGCTGACTGACATAGAACTAGCTACACACAAACACCTTTGGAAGCACAGATGTCAATACAAGTGAATCTACAGACTGACAGACTGATTAATCCTAGGCATTCTAACGAGGCAGTGCTGTGTGATTTTGAATCACCACATCGAAAGGGTATTTATATTGCAAGTTGAGAACTGCAACTTGAAAATTTTATCTATCTTTTTAGAATAATATCTAGTGTTTAAAGCTGATAATATTTTATGAACTAACATTAACTTGTCTTGAATTAAAAAATAATAATTTAGTAACTTCTAAGCTCTTCGGACTTTACTAGAAGCACTATCTAGCTACCTGCAAATATAAAAAAAATCTTTCACATTCTGTCTTTAAAAGGCAAATATTTAGCAGAAATACATTCTGAATTTATTAAAATTAAGCAGCATAATTTAGAGTTCCCAAATCATTGCATAGTAGCTCCTTCACAACTACACACAATACAGCTGCATGTAAACTCATGCTTAAAAAAACTACCAACAGTTCTTTGTTCAAAATACTAAGTTCAGTTGCAGCATCATTCCATCCAGCAGACCTCAGCAACTTAACCATACAGAGTTGAAACATGATATTAAAAGCAGTGGGGAAAAAGAAGGGATAAAAAGAACAACAACAAAAAATTATCTCCTCAAGCATTTGAGTTTATCAATAGGAGAACATGCCATTATATGTTTCTTAAAAATATCTCCAGTAGTTCTGTTACAAATCATTAGCTTGTTTTGGTTGAAATTTGAACTCCATGGGAAGTCCATAGACTTCATTATGCTACTTGCATTAACCAATCTAATTGAAACCTATTCATGCACAAGCTCTCAATATTCACTCAGAAGATACCTATCTTCCACGTATATTAAAAAGTTAAATAGCTAAAAGGCATTATATCTCAAAAATTAAGATGTTTCTTTACAGAATTCAAAAGAGAAGAAAAAAAAAAGTTTTCTCATACGAGTACTCCAAACTCATTCTTCTACTCATATTCGAACCAGGCCTGATTGACAATAGTATATTTTAAATACACAGTTTCATTTTCAAGTTATATATAGGTAAGAAAAACATCAAACCATTTTTATGAAGCAGTATTTTTATTGGCTTTGATGTTGTGACTTTTACATTAAAAAGGCATTGTATATAACAAATGAATTCATGTACTGTGATCAATACTTAGAATGTCATACTACACTTAAGAGCTGACGAATAAAAACTAGAGTTACACATACAATGTATGTTTAAAGCAAATGTTACATACTGAGCAGCACTTCAATTATACATTTAACTGTTTGCCATTTTGGCTGCTAAATAATTGTAATGCTGTAAGTAATTGTGCTATCAAACATGCTTTTTGCATATTGAAGCCCTATAGGTACAAGAGATGATCTCTACAAAACATTGCCAGGGCTGAAAGACCCTATTTTACTTCTTTACAGAAAGAAAAAGACCAGGATGGCATCCAACTTCATAGATAAAGTGTTTGCCACAAATGTTAATAAGGAGTGTTATGAATATGTTTAAATTCGGCTTGTGTATGTTATGTGAGTCAGGAAACATAAGAAGCTCAGATTTACTTCTAATTATAATATGAAAATAACAGTGATACTATAGTTCTACAGTTCCCAAATATTATGCGCTATCTTTAGTAAATTTGTGATTGCAAACCAGAAGACAAAATAGATTAATGTCTCCAAGTAGTGCACTCATATTTACTGGGCAAGTAAATACAAATAACTGGCTATAAATTAGTGCTAATGAACAGTGGGAATGAAAGGCTAAATATTACAGGGGTTTTTTTTAATGCTAGCAATTGACACACATGTACTAAATGCAATTAAGCCTGGTAAAAATTGAGTAGTCCAGTTAGAAATTTTAAAATAACTATAAAATTCTGCAAATTAAAAACAAGCAAAAAAAAAAAAAAAAGAGGCATTAGGTATGATGAGTGACAGATCTAAAAGCAAGAGATCTTGTGCAATGAATTAGGTAAAACAAGGTGATCATTCTAAAGCTCTAATGGACCAAATAAAAAATAAATTAAAAGACCACAGCATAAGTGCAATTACAGTACAATCTTGGTTTAGCACCAAGTGAGCAACTAGGTAACTTCACCAATTAGAACTACTTTGGTTAGTATCCAAAAAATCTATCATTACGAACTTATCATCTGTACAGCACTTAATCTCAGAACGCAACAAAAATCCTTTTCTTCAGCAGCTTAAATTTGAGCCTTATTAGAATATTCTACATTGAGGTTTAAAGAAGAATTTGTATCAATTAAAACACATTAGCTCTTACACAAATTTCTCATCAGCAAGATTAGCTTTTAAAACTGATTATCCATTCATCATCTCTTTAAAAAACCCACCACCACCTTGGTCTGATATTGCAACTATCTTGCAGCCTAATTTATAAATAAAAAAGAAAAATACCCACAGTGAATAAGAACATTCTAAAAAGCCCATTCCATTATGAAGCAGTTTTAAAACGGTACAAGCTTCTTACGCTTTCTAAATACAATTCCAATAAAAAACAATCATGTCTCTGAAATCACTCCAATATACTCACACCTCCACTCAGCACACTAACGTCTGACCAACTTACCTGCTGAACCTGCTATATATAGTATAGCTACTAGTAAAAAAAAGATCATCTGTTACTCACACTCTCTGAACTCATTTTATACCGTATAACACTAATTTAATTATACTAGAAGCATCACACACACTCAAGTGAAAGTGCTTGCTAGGAAAAAAAAAATCCAAAGATATTTTTAGTTTAGTCCTTTTAAGGCATATCTAACATACTGAGCCTATGTCTGCAGAAATGGGTCTGATGAAAGACCGAGATGAAACAGATTGCCTTTCTCCTTGGCTAAGAGTTCTCTTGCGTTCACGAACTAATGCCTTCTGATGTCGCTTCATTCTTTCTAGTTGTTCCTCTGCACTCATCCTGCCTCTTTGGTGGTCTCCAGAGTATAAACGTTCCAAGGCACTCTTTGGTCTCTCCTGTAGAAGTCACAAGGCACACAAAACACATGTAATTACTACTTTATAAGAAGTATACAATGAATAAATTCTTCCTACTACCTTATTACTAAATTAACATGATTTTGTTTTATTTTTGCATTAATTTGCACATTTCAACTCTATATTTTGTATTAGTAGTGCTGATTTTTCATTCTAAACCTTGTTTCATAGATCTAATTCAAACGCAGTAAGTTGTATGTCTGCCCTCCAATTAATTTAAAAAAGTGAAGAATTGGAGATTTTATTAGGTCATAGGTATTGGTCCTCTCCCATGCTACTACAATCCCACCTACCGCTATGCAAAATATATTCTGGACTTAAATGTTTTGAACAGTTCAGACACATGCCTTCAGATGTTTACTTAAAACTTACCTTGGACCTATCCCTTCTAAGTGTTGCATATGATGAAATGGTAGATGAGTGGTGCAATCTGGAAGTTGATCCAGATAAACCTTTATAAGGAAAAAGAGAATGGTTTAAACCAAGTGACAGGCAAAATGAAGACAAGTGTCAAGATATTTTTTAAATCATCCTGCTTCTTCTATGACATTTTGGTTACAACTTTAGTCCACATTTCACATTTTGCAGTTCAGGAGAACATGAGAGGCATGAAATTTCATTTCAGCCAAAAGTAATGCGTTTCAGGTCACTACTGATCAAAATTCAGAAGGATCTACAATAACTTAGAAGCATGGGCATGGAGTGTCAAGTCAAGAGTGTCAAGTCACATGTAGTATCTGGGGGCATTATATTCTTTATCACTTTCATTTCAATGGCAATGCAAGTGTTTAAAAAATACTTGAGTTTGTAAAAGATCACAGAAATTATGAGGAAAAATAACTCTGAATATAGGAGACATTCTACTAGCTAATTTCATGTTTTGCTATTTTTTTAAGCAGTATATATGAAGTTGCTTCTCAAAAGACTGGCTATCTCTAATGGCACCATTAAAATGCACAAAATCTCTAGACTTTCAGAGCATTGTATATTTAATCTAAAAATAATGATCTGATGATAAAGACAATCTCCAGAAAATCCTAAGAGATAAAAGCTGTTATACAGACAGCACTGTTAAAAATCAACTACATAAATTCCTGGCTTACCACGGGTAGGTAATGTCTGGTATCCACTGTCAGAGCTTATTAAACCACTGGAAGGTTGGCTGAGGTCACCACCTATTGTTGCTAGTTCTGGTTCACTCATGTATGAACGTAATTCCATCTATATGGAAAAATACTCATCAGCTCAAATAAAATCATGGACAGCAAGTCTTAATAATTTTAAAACAAATCCTAAAGCTTTGTTTCTGGATTACTAAATCTCTCTCCACCATTATATGGCATAGATCTGTCCCTGCCATTACTCTCTTTCCTTATTACAAGACCTAGAGGTCCATGTATTTTACAGACAATAATATTTTTTATTATAGGATCACATATCTGTAAAGTGCAGGTGTACATGTATATGAGTGCTCACCCTATAATCTCCATTTACATACTGTCCAAGTTCTCGGTCTCTCTTTCTTTCATCTGACTGACGTTTCAGGCCCCGCACTGATGTGTGTCTGATGACAGTGGCTTCTCTCGGGAGAGGTGGAACAGCTGGTGGCTGATCATCAGGACTGTACAACTGAGGGAGAGGAGGTCTGGGCGGTGCTTCATCTTCCTGGTAACAGGAAAGCACACGTATTTGGCAAACTCTGAAAACAGTCTGGCATAAACTGACTGGAAGCTCGTTACATTATACGAGTTATTTGTGACTGCCCTGGCATGCTCTCCTCTGTCCACACCAGGAGCTTGAGGCTTTAGAAACCAAACAAGATCAAAGAAAGCAAACAATTAATCAGCCACAAAGCCTTACCAAGGAAGGCTCTGCACTGGTATGTTCTAAAACAGTATATGGCTACTGTACACAAAGGCCAGATTATGCACATGTATTCTGCTGTAAGTGCTATATCACCCCGTTTCAGTACAAACGCCTTAACCGTCTCCCTGTTGTGCCTCCACACTGTGTGCACTCTGTAACCATGAAACTTTAACTGTTTCTGCCAGAAGTAAGTGGAAGCATTGGTGAATGAATCTCACAAGAGCAGTACTTACAACCTTTGGCTTGAGCTTAATTGGTGACTGAAGAGGAGGTTCAGTTTTTTTCAGCTGCTGTGCTTGGTGCTGCATTCTGGCCTGGAAATAAGGCTGTGGATACAGTCTAACTTCCAGAGAGGATTTAACCGGACTGGGTGGAGGGCTTTGCGGAACTGAAAGTTTGCTCTCCACAGTTGCGAGGGAAGCTGGTAAGGAAGGCACTGAAGACTGAGAAAATGAAGGCACTGTTTTTCTCTCTAGGGGAGAAATGCAAATGTGTTAGGTGTTGTTTCTCATCAGTAATGTTCATAAGAATAGCAATCAACATCATTAGGCTTCGTAAACAGGCACATTGCTTTGAATACAAACAGGGTTTTTTTGGACATAAAAATGTTTGAATATCATATTATAGCATGGGTGGAAAACACTTTCCTGATGAGGATCAAGCAAGCCTTTCAGGTAGAAAATAAACGCACATGCTTTACTATCGTCCAGTAAAATTCCTTGGAGAGGGCAGTGGGAGGGCAGGAAGGAAAAGCCTAAGAGTCACACAAAATCAGTTCATAGGCCGTATCTGACCCCATGCCATGATCTCCTTAAGATACCTATAGACCTAGACAAGGCTAGGCACTCATAGCCATACCTTAAGTAAGATCTCACCATCTCAAAACTACTTTATCTCTGTATGTAAAAGGTAAACAAAGATACTTTAAATATAAAGTGAATGTACAGTAGGCATTTTACAGTCTCTTGCTATCCCAATACATTGGCTCTTTTCTTTGAAACGTAAAGCAATTGAAACACAGACCCCACACACTTTCCCTTCTTTTCTATAGCTGTTGACGTTGCTCTGCCCACCAAACACCTGCCTGAAGAAGGAGGGGTAAGGCAACTGCAGCAAGGGCAGTTGGGCAGCATGCAAGGGGAAGTAAAAAAAAAAAAAAAAAAAAAAAAGAAAAAGCAGGTC
>JANZLQ010000022.1:14545574-14559466 GCA_026212715.1 Elanus axillaris | reverse complement strand
CATTGAACAAGAAAGCTAGAGAGATTGTTTAAATTTTTTTTTATTCTGGTTTAGTACCCTGTACCTTAACCAAATCAGTTCAGAACAGGACTTAACTCCCCTATCCAACAAACAACACAGTTTTACTCTAACTGGTATTTTAATTATGGTTTTCTTGAAACAACCAAAACCACATACTGTTGAAACTTTGGATATTTCAGCCCGAATATGTATGAGATCCTCTTGCAAAAGTCTCTGCTGGTAAGAAATTTTTTCTGCATGTTGTGGTTGGTCTTTGTACTGTTCCATCTGCCTGTGTAAAACCTCCAAAACAGACTCCAGCTGATCCTAACAAAGAAGGAGATGGCAGTAAGCTTACAACAGCTTTACATGGAATTTTATGTATCTACCTGCAGGAATATAAAAGTTGTTTTCCATGCCCCCAGTCTTTCTTATAGGCCACTAGAGGTTAGCATTGGCCTCCTGTTGTGGGGACTAAGATGTAAATGAAGAAGTGCAAGAGCCTTAATTAACTATTATAACCAAAATTAACTGATATTTTCCATTCAATCTTTATATTAAGTAGCCCAAACTGGAAAACACAAAGCACTGAAAGGGGAATTTTTCTGTTTACAGTCTGTACAAAACTGCAATTTACAGTTTCAGAAAAATTCCCTTAAGCAGTGACAGCCCTACCACAGCACAGCATTAGCTGTTTAAGGATAGGTTCTCATTCATTGCTATAGTTGAATTAGCCATGTCAGAAATTAAAATAAAGTCTAAACCATAAAGTAGGCCAAATTAATTCAGTCAGGAGTAAATAACACTGAATAATTTTTGCACAGCAGCTCTTCTCAAGGACCCACCAGAACAGTACTTTCATTTTAGAACAGATTTTTTTCTGAACTACCTTGATTTATTTACAGCTATAGCTCACAGGCAGTGAAGCAGATAAAGATACATATAGGCCAGGAAAAACAAAGAAAGGCAAACAGTTTTGTTATTGTTTACAATCTGAACTCTGGCATGAATGGGCACAGAGGAAGGAGGTGGGTTCCAGCTACAAACTTGTCACAGAAAATATTCCAGCATTTCAGTCATAATGCTCAGAACTAAGTTCACAGTACTATATATAAACCAGCACAGGTTTCTGAAATTACTACAAATTTGAATCTCTCCCCCTTCTCGCACTTCTTTCTTTAAAAAAAAACCACAAACAAACCCAAACCACAAAAAAACCCAAACCAAAACCAAACAACAACAAGCCACAACACAAGTTACAGTGAGAGCTCAATATGGTTGCACGGTGCTATTTATACAAATATTGTGCAGGTGGGAAGAACTGCAAATGAAACATGACTCAGCCTCCAACCATATACATATTAAGACATAAAGGAAAACTACACAGAAAAGTGTATGTACCCAGATTTATAATATATGCCAGAAAATTAAATGTATATGGTTTTAAAACATTTATTTTCAAAAACATGTTTTCTAAAAGTGAGTACTCAATCCTAACATGAAAAACAACTCTTTTCCTTACGTAAGTTTATACACATGTCCAAAGAAAATTACTACAATGCAAGCAACATCCAGTATTTTGATTTTTTGTTCGCAATTCTGTATTTTATGATTCGATGAAAGTTGTTATTTAATTTTATAACCCCCTTTTTAATCTACATACTTTATTTTCCTTAAGGGCTCTTATTTTGTCCTCCAAGTCCTGCAGAATTCTGTCCTGCTCACAGAAAATGCTTAGCTTGACCTGAAAACAAAGTCATTATATATAAAGTCAGATTTAAAAACAAAGCAGTATTTTACCCTTAAGAGCATAATAACGTGAACACGTAACAGTACAACATAACTAGCCAAAACAGTGCAAGAGGTTCTGAAGTGGTATTTGATACTTACATCAGTATCACTTTCTGCAATCTTGACAGGTTTTGTACTTCGTTCTTTTAACGTGTCATGCCCTGTCACCTAAGAGGAACAGGTTTTAAAGGACTGAGAAATTTGTTGGAAACTAAAACCTAATTATTCTTCAACAATGAAAAGAAAATTTTTGTTAAATATTCACAGTTATTAATGAAGATGAGTAACATTTTGGATACAAGTTTTTCAAATATGGCTTTAGCTTTTAAAAAAATGTTATCGGAAAGCACTACTAGTTATATTAGGCTATTTAATAACTCTTAACAGTAGCTTAAAATTCTGCACAAAACAGCATAACCCCACTTGTCTATGTTTACAAAGGTCCTGTTTCCTGCAAAATCTATTTGTTTTAACAGTTCAGCTTTAATAGCTTTCTTGAAGCCGAAGGACTTGAATAGTTTCTTTAAATGTGTGGTTGCAAGAATAACAGCATCAATTAATGACTAAAAAACCAACTTTTTGGCAACTATTTCATTCTACAAAGGACAGTCTCTTCCATAGTACAGGGCAAATTTTATTAAAGACAGACTGCTATAGAAGTCCTATAGGGGAATTAAATGTAATTAATCTATTTTGACATGTTTATAAAATATCAAATCTCTCCTTCTGTAAATCACTGGTTTCATATTCAAATTTCTGGTGAGAAGATTATCTTCTCACATAACACAGTTTTTAAATCAGTACAGAAACTATACTATATTATACTTCCAACCTTCACAGCAATCTTAAAATGAAGGTATGTCTATCTGTGTAGAAACGTCTGTTATTTCCACTGTCTTCTTGGGACCCTTTTTGTGAATAAATGAAGTTAAGAAAATGGCAATAGAATACAGCTCATTAATCATACAGTTTCTAAAAACCTTAAAATCTAAAATCTTAATATTACTAGATTAGAACACTTTTAAATATTGATTAAAGCAAATATTATCTTACCAAAGAAACACCTGGTGTTTAGAAGTATGGTACTCATATAAGGTATATTTCTATTCATATACAGGCAAAAGTTTATGAAGAAAAAATCACCTAAATAATTTGCTTTAATAATATAAAAGCAGAGGTTTTAATAGAAGAGCAGAAGTCATTGGCTATTTTGGTGGGGTAGGAGGGTAGTTTGATTTTTTACTGCCTGGCAGGCTCCAGACTTGAAGCTACATAGTTTACTTACTAACCTAACAGGCACCTACAGGATCATGCTAGCTTTCTTAAAGTAATTAAATTTTACTGTAAGTATAGCTAAATCTTTGATACAAGATTTAACTACCATGTTATATGAAGTTAGCCATCTACACATACTATTTTCAAATAAAGTAGGTTTAAGACAGAAGAGTATGGTCATCATTTAAGCTTACTGTCTTCTCTCCTCCAATGGCAGACTCCATTCAAAGACTTGGCATACGTTTTCATGTGGTGAAAGGTTACTTACCCACCACTAAAATCAAAAGCATTTACTGCCTCTCAAAACTTTCAATTTTTGGATATTTTAATTTTCAACAATTACGTGTTTCATATAAAAAAATAAAATCCTTTCTTTCAAAAGTATTAATGGAATTATTTAAATGCTGAATTCTATGTATAATACTAACAAATAATTAAATATAAGCATAAATACTAGCATGTCAAAGTAATAATTTTGCATATTTAATTATCTGCAAGCTAAGAGAATGCAAAAGCCTTTTTCAAAGCAATGGAATTAACATAAAAACCAGAGTCTACAGATTTGGGGGATATTTTCAATTACATAATCAGAACTGTAAAGAGTTTGTTAATTATCAAGCAGTGATCATGAGAACATAATGGAGATTTAGCATGCTTTCACATTTTCAGAATTACACATAGGAGTCACTACTTGGCACAGTCATTTTCAAAACAAGATAAAATGAAACCAAACACTGAGGTCAGCCATAATTTCGCATACAGACTCCAAAAGGGGAGGGAGAAAAAAAAAAAAAGAAAAAAAAAGGAAAGAAAAAAAAAATCTTACAGGAAGCGTTACTGTTTACCATAAGACACCTGTAAAAGCCATAATATGTAAACATTGACTGCTATTTTTAAAAGCAATGGATGAGTGCATTTCAGATGCAAGCAGTCTTACATGTATACTGGATAGTAACCCTTGTGCTGAGTTCTTTAGCACTTTGTATATCATGTTGATCAGAGGTCCATTATTTTCTATCTGTTTCAAACAAAAGTTTAGTAATAGCTTGTTACAGATGTAAAAATTAAACCCCCCAAACCTTACAACTCAAAACTCCATGAGCAGCAGTAATCACATGCTCTTATGTCACACCGATCCTCGAGGATTATAGTTTATATGATCTGCCAGCATGGAAGCTACAACTGGGTATCTATTTATCTTGTTATATTGTGGGTAGATTGTTCATCCAACCATAAAACTTTTTTACTTTCGCAAAACACTCATACACACACATAACACAAAATAGGATTTGCTCAGACTTGTCCAATTACAGTTTCAAGAGTGTTGGGAATTACAGCAAGGTATTTTCTGTCATATAATACGTAGTAATGCTTGCACCAAGAACTCTATAATGATAATTTGAGCAACCTAGTTAAAACCTCAGTGAAAAAAGTAATTTCAGTCACACTTAACCTTCCCCCCTAACAAATACCTGCCACGCACTATATTCTTCAGTATCTATCAGCTCGCACAAGCAACCTCTTTCAACTGCAGCAGAAATGAAACAGCTTCAGATATTGGAGTATGACTGCAGAAGAATGAAGCAGGACAACTGCTGAACCACTGAGAGGGCCCCAGAATTGCTTCAACGGGTTGCACAATTCATACTTAGTGACACAAATGTTCCTATACTTCCTCATCTGTATTTTGTATAAACTGCTCGGGAATGTTTGTAAAGTATTCTGAAGTGAGGCTGCCCATCCATCCCTCCTGTAGCCTGCTTGAACTCGATTTCATAGTCATGAAAAGGGAAGCTTGCTTCAACTTATTTGCAAAATCAAAAGAGAGACTTGAATTAACAGGCTTTCTAGATAAGCCTTCAGTGTCTTAAATGAAAGGTACCATGTATATTAACTGTGTATTTGCCATGTTCCACCATTACCAAATCAATATGTAATTTGCTTAGTTTCATCCACCATGCTATTCTTTTTTTCCTCACACTGCAAAACAAAGCATCTCTACATTTAGTGGCAAAACACAATTTAACCAATACAAAGTCACATTCTCAAGTTTCAGGTTGTCTTTAATCTCTCAGCAACCTGACTTGAATTTTTACATTTCCAGACCACTACTGAAAGACAGTTACTAAGAAATGCCCATTTTGAAAAATGACATCATTCTTTCAGAAACACACTTAACTTTTTGACTGTCAAGATTTTTGAAAGGGAACTAATGCTAACATTAAGTTTCTTTTCATGGAAAGATCAGGTGCCCCCCCCCCATTTTTCTTTCTGACTGCTTCCATCAGGTGCTATGCAGGCAGCAGAAAGGCGCAAGGGGATCTCCTGGGAGACCAAAGAGCTCTTCATGTCCTGGACTGCAACAAATCAATCTGGATGGAATCCACTAAAAATTTAGAAACCCATCTGAATAATTTTGCTAAGCATATAACATTTTCAGAGGCTTAAACTGTAGCCACTTTTAACTGTGAAAATTGTGTTTTATAACGGACAAAACACTGTGTTTATTAATAATTTCTCAAATTGTAGGACCTTTTTAACTGAAATTTGTCACAAAATTCAGCTGATGGCTTGGGATGCAGTTATATTTGGCAATGCCATGAACAAACCAAGAATAAGGCCTAAAGTGAAATGTGTCCAACCACTTTTAATCTGTATATTGATTACAACAGTTTACATATCTGATCATTTAGACTATATATACCACATACATTGTGATATTCTAATATATACATATGTGACACTGTACATTTGTGTAATATGTATTACTAGTATTTTCCTCAGATATACTTGGCTACATATTCAGCCATTGAAACATCAAATAAAATTGAAATACACATACTAATAGGTCTAGCCAGCTCATTAGCTGCACATACGCAACACCCCACGGCATCAGGGAGAACTATGTACATGCAAACTCTAAGGATAACAAGGTCTCAAATTTCACTCCACCTTGATTTTCAGAAATACCATATGATTTATATATGGTGAGACATCCTAGACATCATAGAAAGTGGTAGACTACTTTGCTAAGCAAAATGATTACATGTTTTTTGGTTTCTTTTTTTTCCCCTTCAAAACCTGGTATTAATAAGTCTAGATTTGCTTTCAAATTGCCAACTATCAGGTGCACCAGGCACAGAAGTAGTTTAGTTTAGACAGACGCTTTGATGCTCAATATCATATTTTTAGAGGTTTTTTTAAAGGAAATATCACATAACATTATTTGGGCAGCTTATACCTATTGATGGATGGATGAATGGCTGGATTTGAAATCTCTTAGCTGTAATAGTATGAAAACCATGACAGGTGCTAATTAATCGCCACATTTTCACAAGAAAGCAAGACATTATAAATAGGTCATATTATAAGAACAAGGAAAAAGTCAGGTCAATAAGATCTAAGGGGAAAAAGCTGGATTAAAAGAATCCCCTATTTTAACTTAAAGGAGTTAATTTCATATTGGTTCTATGCTACAGCAGTCAAACATTTTGAATCAGTTTTTTATCTGATCTCACTAAACCCACATAATATCATTCATCTGGAGTACCAGTAAGCAGTAAGACAAGTTCTTCTTACAAATTGAAGCAATTACATTTTCTGAGTTTGCACTTTAATTGTATAGCCACTACTATAAAGATGGCAAAAGACACAGTTTCCGTCTCTGAACAGAAGGTGATTTGAAAACCTGCAGGTACAAAGATGATACACAGAAGACCATTGGGTAAAAAAAAATAATGGAAGTAGACTCCTATAAAATCTTACCTTTAGATCCAAATACTCTAAATCCTTTTTCAACTGGATGTAAGTGTCATCCGCCTTCAGGTAAGTACATAGGGGGAAAAAACAATGCAACGTATTTGAATGTTTGAAACAATTTCAGAATACTTGTATTCGTTATATATAAGAAAATGGATGAAAGAGGAAACAAAATAACAGAGTAGGAAGTATATAAAAAAGCACATTTGCTCCACCAGCATATTGCTATTTACAGCTGAAAAATGGGCAAAATATTTCCCAAGAAATATTTCTACTTCATGCCCACCCTCCAAACATAGAGATTTGAGTTTTCCACCTCTAATGAGACACATAACTCTCTGAAACAATAGGTTTTCAAAAGGTTTTTTTTTCAAGATCAATTCCTACTGACTGTCCTTTCTCTGAAAAAGTTATAGTGTTGTCCTCCAGCACAATATGTCTCTTTGGGAGAAGAAGAGAAAACTTGTACCTAACAATGTCAGATGTAACTAGAAGCCATCACATAGAATACTTTTGATCACATTTCATACACATTTTAAGATATTAAATCCTTTATTCAGGGAGAGTACAAAATAAGTTTTGTGAATAAATTACTGAGAAAGATCTCACTTATATGATTAGAGAATCCATTTTGTCTTTTAAGTGATAGCATTCAACTTGATCCTTATTTTTCATTGGCTCACCTGTAATTGCTATCAGCTTAATTTTATAGTTATAATAATATATAGCAACATCTTCATTACAGTCACTTAAAGAAAAGCATGCACGGAAGTCATAACAAAGTTATTTTTCCTTTTTTCAAAAGAAGTATTTGCAATATAGAACAAATAAAGCTTAACTGTTGCAAATGTGCTTTGTAGTCAGCCAAAATGCCCCAAAATTCCTAGCATTTCTACTGCTATTTTAACAGGATTTTATATCCTGGGTATGTTAAACTTGAGAATAAAAGAAAAACACAACTATACCTTTTCTCAAGTTTTGAGCCAATGAGAATGTGTAGTTAAAAAAGATTTTATGCCATAAATTTTATGCCATAAAATCAATAGGTCACACTTGCATTTCTTTAGAGGTGTTCACTTACAATTCTTATTTGATCAGCTTGTAAGTCTGGTTGAGGACTTGACTATAAAGTCTGCCCATTTTTTGAGAAATCCCTGTTACTATCACCCATCTTAGTGCAATTGTTCTGCAGGTGAGCTAAGTCTGGAAATGAAACTTTTCAAAAGTCAAAAAAATACCTTTGGTTTTGGGCCAATACAAAAACTTCACCAGTTCCAAGCAGAGTCACCACATTTTATTCCCAGGTGGCTCCATTTTTGAGGCTCTAATATGAACCAAAGAGCTCTGTAAATACATTTGTTTGATCTCACATGTACAAGTTTCATACATCAGAGCAATCAGGAGCCCTGTTGATGATCCAAGATGCCCCTGCGCTTTTATGAACCAACGTTCACCTGCAGAACTGACACAATTACAAGCTCATATGAACGTACAAACTGGCTGATGCATTTCAATTTGCAGGTGACACAGCATGTGGCACAGGGAGCCAATCCCATCATGAAAGCAGCACAAAGAAATGGTTTTGCTTTAGAATGAACTTATCTAGTATTCTAACCCACATTTCTGAAGATGCAGCATTTTCAGAAATCGTATAAAAAGGAAGTATACATAACACTTTAAAACATATGCACTAGTGCCCTATAGCTTAAAACACTCATCTGTTATAGCAAACACAATAGCAAAGAAAAACCGCAAACAACCTGGGAATTGTAGAATACCAAAGAATGGGCAAGAAAGCACAGACTCAAGCATGCCACTAATGAAGCATGTGCAGAGTCACAAAAAATGTCATACGGCACAGATGAGCAGCAGCTGACCTGATAGGTGGAATTAGTTGGCAAGTGCTGCAGTAATTGTGCAATTGTGTAATTTCGTATACTAGCCAACTTAGCCTGATGTCTCCTTAATCGAATGAGAAGCAATGTTAGCTCTTCAGGCTGCAGGTATTTAGACACATTGCAAAGAGGAAATTAGCAGTCTTCAGGGAGAGTAACTCTAATTACATTTTTCACCTCAGTGCCCAGAAAGCAGTTACTTGACATGATTAAGAAATTATTTCATTAACTCTGCATTTGGTCAAATAAATATAATAAAGTTGAATCCTGTAATAACACAGAGCTCACCCCTGTTCACGTTGCAGATAACAGTAAAATTCCTATAGGGTTTACTGGGAGCTGGTTAAGATTAAGTTCTCATTCAAGTTATTTATGTTTTAACTAATAAAAATACAACTACTATGGAATAAGCAGGTTTTTAAAACTTGACTACAATACTATGATGACACAAAAGGAAAAGTAACTGCTCTCTCAACTTACCGACTTGCCATGCAAACTGGGTGCACTCACTGTATGTGTCATGTAGCCCATAGCAGGCATAGAGCGTCGATCAGTGTGATTTGAGCTCTGTAAGAAGCCACAGCCAGAATCATAAGGATTGTCTCAAGTGAGAGGCATGTTGTACTTGAGGGAAAATTCAGAAGATATGCACCTCCGTCTGCCACAAATTTTCTATTTGAATTCACTGCATGCTTAGACCAGGGTAACATTCATGGGCCAGCCAGATCCTTTGATGATTAAGTAAAACTTAGGAATGAACAAATGCAAACTTAGCACTTGTGACGCTGGGCAGAGATCATCAGATTCTGGCAGGACGAGATGCTTCAGCAGAACACACAGCGGCTTCCAGCAAATAAAAAAAATACTCATAAAGTTCCCCCCTACCTAATGTCTCCCAGAGAAAGGCTGACTGCCTTACGCCCTGCAACAGCAGGCTTGTGCTCCATACAGTAACAACTGTGAATGCCCTCTTTTAGTCAGCGAACACTAAGCTACTGACATGAGTGACACCTTGTGGCAATGGGTTCCATTAATACCAGATATGTTTTAAATAATCGTATTTGATCTGCCTCTTTCTGCTTATAATATGAAAACCTACCGTGTATCCGTTCTTTCATTTTGCTCTTAATACCAAACTTTTATGGCTTTCCTCAAGGCAGACTAAATCACTCATGATTTATTTTTATTCCTGTCTCTGAATTTCACTGAATGCTGTTTTGTTCTACCTTTTTTTTTTTCTTTCCTCCCAAGTGTAAATGGATGGAATTTAATAAAACATTCCAGGGAGGGGGAATTATCACAGACTTCTGTAGACAGATACATTTAAATGTAAAATGATGCTGGGCGCTTACATATAAAAACATGAGCGTTTTTCTCTAGAAACTTTTACAGAAGTTTCACAGCAAAGTTTTACAGATGAGGAAAACTGTGTTTCCCTATATTGGTAAAACCAGTGTGACATAAAAAGAGTTTTATTTTATGCACAAAATTTATGCGGTTACATTACACAGGAATGGAAAAGACTGCTACACATTCTTTGGTAAGGGTTGTAATGCTCCTTCAACTTACACAAGGAGAAACCAATGCCTGGTATAATACAATCAGGCGTTAAAAAATTATTAATTTCCAGTGCTGCACATCACTAGACTATTTCATCCTCTGACAGAATATTATAAATCCATAAAGGCTCAAAGACATCCAACAGCTACAGTGCACATACACTAGGAAAAAAATCTAAATTGTGCATGAAGCTGGCATGCAACCTAAAGTCATGGTCCTGAACCCATGCTGGGTGTCTGAATTTACAAGTCTCTTTCTTTGCAAATACTTTCCCCATCAGAGCCCATGGTTGAGGTCAAATAATTACATGAATACAAACGCTTTCATTTCCACTTATTCCAGTGTAAGAGCTACCAAGACAAGTTCTACATTGATTCAATCCTGAATTTCCCTAATTTCCTTAGGCAAGGAAAGCCATGTGGAGTACCGAACAGGGAAACCTCTGTCACCTCTGGATAAGTGAGTACCACTACAACAGTACCTACAAAAAACCCCAGACTGAAATTCTGCAGAAGGTTAAAGTTTCAGACCAACACTATTTGATTTTGGTTAGCCCAATGATAATGACTAACTATGATAGCAAGACATGTAGAGAAAACAGATGTGGATGTGGCAAGCACTGAAGACTACAAGCATAAGTAAATAATCAAGAAAGAGTTTATCCTGCTGAGTTTCATCTTCTTGCCTACCTACTCTATACATTAAAATACTACAATTTGTGTATTTCATACATATATACATATGCCTTCCAGTTTTTGCATAAAAATATTCCAAACCAAGGTGCTGTACCACCAATTTTCCTTTTCTGCCCAACAAAAATTAAATCTGAAAAGATCAGAAAGATAAAAGTTTTAGGAGAAAATTATTCATTGTGTTAATCTCTGCTTGCATGATATTTCATACACAAGGAAGGATGCAGTGAAAAATGACTAAAGTAAATTATCAATGTATGACATCACATGTAGAATAGTTTGAAATCAGTTATAATGTATACAAACCTTTACAGCATGATTTCTTATCTTCCTGGGTGATCCAGCAAAAGGAACGTCTACAGTCTGTCTCTCGTCAGATGGTTTAACTGTAAGCCTTTCTGCAGGGGTATGTGGTCTCCTTGGAGGAAAGCTTTTTGGGGGTCCAGGTGGAGGAATATCAGATGGAGAAGGAGGAACAGATATTGATCGTGGAACATCTAATGAACTTTTTGACTTACCACGATCAATAAAGTCTGAAGAACCTACATAAAGTGGGGCAGTGGGGCTGCCATGTTTAAATTGCTGTCTCTGTTGCCACTCATACAGCTGCCAAACAGTTCCGTCCTTATTTGCTTTCCTTTCCTCCTGGGACATCTTCAAGTGGCTAACACGATCTTGTGCATATTTGTAGTCACTCGGCAAATTGCGGTTTAGAGGTGGTGGTGAGCTCCCTGAAGGCTGCCTGGTATTCTTTGGCAAAGTGTGATAGTTTTCAGGAAAAGGTGGATTGGGACCCTGACGTGTAAGAGTCTGATCAGAAGTGAGGCTGTAAGGGAGGGGGGAAAAAAAAGGGAAAATTTTGGCATACATTGATGAGCAGGAGTGACTGATGAAAAAAAAAAAATCTCTAATGATATTAGCATACGAACTACAAGACACAACACAGAAGAGTCATTTAAAAAGAATTTACAGAAATATTAACAAAGTAATATTAATGAAGTCTACCCTACACAAAAATGTTACACTGTATTGATGCAAAGATCCAAATAGTATAAATACAGGCTTTTAGTGTCTAACCTAGGATGACCTACTAGAAATAAAGGACAGCAGCGTTATGTACTTAGACCAAAAAGAATGTCAATAACACAAAGAGAGGAATTATTATGTTTAAAGAGCAAATCCATAAATTAAAATATTTTTCACCGAAAGCCTGCTCACCACTAGGTGGTGCAGCTTATGAATAACAAATGCATGCTCATTATAAAAAATCACCTTAAAGCCTAAGAAGAAATCTCACCAATCACAGAATGAGCATCTCAGATAATTTTTGTTGACATGAATGAAGCAAAAAAAAAAGTAAGAAACTGCTCGAAGTCCACAGGTCTGTATGATTTACTTTCATGTGACCTAATGCTACCAGTTCTACCATTTTAAGCAACACAACTCATTGATAAACTAGAATATAAAAAGAGGCTTTGCATCCTGGCTTTAGAACTGCATCCATAATACACTTAAACTGTAGAAATTAAATCTTTTAGTAGGTAGAGAGTTAAGACAGAATTAGCAATAGCTTTGACAAAGTGTAATTAGACCCCTCACCTACTTTGAAGTCAAAATCTTTCCATAGCCTCATGCATAAGAACCTAATTTCTGATTCTCCAATTAAAGATGTGGCGGTTTTGTACTTGCAGTCATTTACCCATTGATTCAGGATCTCCAAACAGAAAACCATTCTGCTAGACTTGCTACAAAGCAACAATATACAAAATAAATAAATAAAACCAAAAAAAAACCACAAATGAAGAAACTCTGAGCATGTTCATCACTCCACTTGGTAGGCTCCACTGTCTGCATGAGAGGGAGACCTGGTGGTGTGGGAGCTGCAGGAATTCCACATGAAAGAAAGGGCAGGATGGAAAGGAACATCTTCGTTCAGCATCCAAGAATAACAGAAGCAGGGGGAAAAGAATTGCTACCAGTAACTGCTGCTCAGTAGTTGCCTCTGCAGGATTTGGCACTGTTGGGCTGTCTTGAAATATGGATGCTCTTGAGAGGATACATAATTCCTCATGCCAGAAAGCAGAATAACTGCCCTGCGCTGCATGGAGGATTACAAATTTGTAAAAGCTCTGCTCTCTCATACCACAGACCCTTGATGTTACTTCCAATTTCACAATGAAGGTTAAAGCAAGCAGGGAGTATGAATAGAGGCAACTCAAAGATCAGCATTTAGCAGTCAAATAACCTCTTTTATTTGTCTAGCTCATTACATCATGAGTACTTTGTATGTTCTGTACTGTACTGCCAATTCTTTCCACATGAAAATCAAAGCAGTTGGTAGAAATGTGTTTTCTCTAGGTAAGAATGAGAACTGAGACAGCTTGCTTCAAATGGACATCTGAGACAGGCATGAAGCTAGGACAGATTCTTTTGGTGATTTTCCTGTGGAAAAATGGGGAGGGGGGCCTGACCATTCCTGTAATCCAACCTAGTGGAACCCTCATGAAGGCATCGGCAAACTACTGAATGTTGCAAATGATCTGTGTTGGTTATTTTCTAATTGGACACAAAAGGTTAAAGTACTGAGATCAGCAAGAATTAATGGTAGTCAATGAAGTCATCAGGGCTAGCAGCTTTGGGAGCAAAACCAGTCTGAAAACAAAGACCCCATGTGTTTTTTGGGGGGAGGAAAATCAGGTCTTTCTTGTAGAAAAGGATGGATTTGTCTGAGAGGAACTAAAAACTGTTTGGATGAAAGCAGTACTTTGAGTAGCTAGGAAGTGCCAACTTGATGCAATACTTCAGCCTGCTAGAAAAAAAGAACAAATTTGCCTGTGCATTACATTGCACAGGGAAAGTCATATTCAAAGCTGAACTTCAGAGGCAACTGCCTACATACAGGAAGGTTGCAATTTCTCAG
>JANZLQ010000022.1:14529664-14545474 GCA_026212715.1 Elanus axillaris | reverse complement strand
ATTGCACAGGGAAAGTCATATTCAAAGCTGAACTTCAGAGGCAACTGCCTACATACAGGAAGGTTGCAATTTCTCAGTATATGAAGTAAGGAGAAACCTCCAGCTAAGATGACAGCCTTGGAGCAGGTGGCATCTCTACCACACAAGGTTTCAGACCTTTAAAAATAATTTGCACTGTATAAAAATAGGCACTAAGATGACATACCAATTTCTGTAAAAAAAAAGGAACAATGTCCCAAATGACTCAAATTAGTTCACAATGGACTGTGGACAATTGCTTTCTCAGGGATCAAGAGTAAAAATGAGCAAAAGCAGCTCTTCTTAAGAATCTCCCTCTCTTGAATGCTGAGGAATAAAGAATATAAAAAGGAAAGCAGACACTGAAGAGTGAAAAAATGGCCTGATGACATATTATATGATTATTGGCCATGAAAATCATTCAGGGTCTGCAATGGGAAGCAACCACACGTTTTGTTGTATTGTAAAATTGTCTCTATTGTAAAAAGAGAAGATAGATGTTCAAAAGAAAACAAATACAATTATAGTGGAAACAATATACCCATTCATGGGAACGTACAGAAGCTAACAAAGACAAGTAATGTTTCTTCCTTAAGCAAATCAGGAAGGAAAGCTCTGCATAACAAGAGATGTTTAACACTATATTCGCAAGGAAGTAAATCCCTCAACATGACTGCAATGAGATGGTAAATATTAAGGTTGCATTTATTGATAAATATATTCTTTTTTTAAGTGCAAATAAACTGTTAGAAATAGCAGATCCTTTACAATTATGCATGCACTGTGCCTATCCAGGCACCAGAATCAGATCAAAGACTAATAAATTCTGGACAGCTGCTGTTTGATGGTCCTGAACTTTAATTACTTAAAACCAAAATGTCCTGAAAGCCTCCTTTCAAACCTTCTTCCTATTCTCTAGATCTCTCTCAAGGCTGGCATGAACCTTACCAAAACAGGTATTCCCCTTTCCTGAGAACAGAGTGGGGTTAGATGACTACATTGGTTGTAACTGTAGTACAGCTAACAGTGCAGCTAAGAGAGATGAATCTCCAAAGTGACAGCTAACATTAACTAGTTAGCAAACATTTCTGAATGCTTTATAAAAAGGGGAAGTAAAATCTCTATTTGAAAGACCTAAATACCTGTATTAAAGGTGCAATCCCTGCAAATAACTATACAAACAACTGCTGTATTTGTGTGAAGCCTCTAGCTGAAAGAGTTCTTTCTTGTCATAAACAACTTGCTGGCAATCATTGCATCTTTATACACCTGAGCCAGGAAACAAAACTGTACTCATTCTGTGTTCAAAAATTATAAAGGCTTCCAAATTCTCAGAGGTTCTTCATTTGTAATATTTCAGGCGGAATAATAATAAACATAGAGCATTAAAAAATTAAGTGGTCCACTCATACTTACTAAAATGAAAATGGAATGTCAATCAAGTTATCATCTCTATCTTAAATTTCTACATCCTGAAATCAAGATGACACTTAACAACTAACACGCCACTTTTATCTGTCAGTTAAGTGCACTGCAAGAACCTCAGCAGGTTGAGAGAAGGTGCCATTTAAAAAAATCAATCCATTAATCTTCGGGAAGGTAATGTACAATTTATTTTGAATGCAGAGAATGGAAAAGCATTTGTCAGGGAAATACAAAGAAAACAAGGTCAACTGAGATAAAATAGAACATAAAGTTCTTAAGGTAAGGACAATTACTACATACATAAAGTTAGATTTTGGTTACATGTCATAACAAAGCAGTTAACTTCTGTGAAGTTTCTCTGAATACTTAACAGCTCCAACTGAGGTATCTGATTTTATCTAGAACAAAAGCTGGCACCTGCAACAGCGCTATCTTAACACTACACCTGATACACACCTAAAGGTGGTTTACTGGAAAGAGTAATTAGGAAGACAACAGTACTTATTTAGTTGTCAATCAAGCCTGTTCATTGCCTATACTTTTGATGTGAAAAACATTAACAGAAGTTTTCTTAAGCACTGGCTAATTAGTTCAATAGTTTCCTGTATTAATTTAGACTAATACATCTGTGCATGTAAGAACTAACATACCAAGTACTTTTTTTCATTAAAGTCATATTCTCTTGGGAAACACTGATTGATATCCAGGCAAAAAAGATGCAAGTAAACTGACTCTAGCAGGCTAGAAGAATGCTATATAAAATCAAAAAGTATGAAAGCTTCTTTAAGGGTAATTCCAAAGGTAAGAAAGTAGAAGAATGGACTTCGAAACAGAATTAGCAAGCTTAGATTTCTTACTAGCAAAATGACAAATGTTAGCTTCGATAAGCATTACAAAAAAAAGCCCCAAATGTTTTTTTCCTCCTAAAACCCACTAATACTAATGTCTCCTATTGTTCTAGATTATAATTAGATTTTAGCAAATTTCTAAGGTACTAATTCAGTAGGTTACCCATATTTGAAAAATCCTCACATGCAGCATTGTCTTTCCTGCCACTTGACACAAGGTGACATTCTGAACAGACGCATGCACACATCACTTCATTTTTTCAACTGGTACCTAATTTGACTGCACACTTTGAAAGTAAACCAATTACGACATTTTCAAAATACAAAAGCACTCCCATGTGCATTCCACTTCTTGGTAGAATTTAGGTAATTTTCAGGGACTGAAAAGGGAAAAGAGAATCCTGGAGACCATGGGAACATCCTAGGACCTCTTCATTAACTAAATGAGAATACAGAGACCTTTCAATAGGTGACGCACACACTGTGACTATGACTGCAGTGATCTGATGTAGAGAAGTGAATGGATCTTTGGAACTGGAACAGAAGAAAGGTAAAAAAAAAATAGCTGCATTCTTTACTTTTAAGTGGAAAACAAACGATAATCTGTAATTTATATTGTGTAGTATTTGAATCAATAAGTAGTAACTGAGGGCTGCACTTCACTTTCTGGTTCTTCAATTGTAGCAAATTTTAAGAAGTTTTAAGCGTCCACAGTGACTAAAAATAGTAAAAAAATTGTACTCTAACCTCACTTTTTCTATTTGCAGTATAGTGACAATATTAAATGGATTTGATTAGCCAATCCCATATTGACTTCCCGATGAGAAAAAAACCTGAAAAATACCATTCTGCACTGGAGGAGAAAATAAGTTTTGTTCTATATTGTCTCTGTAAAAATATCATTCTGATTTGCACTAAACATATTACTAATACATATTTTCCTTTCATTTAAGAAAATGTCATTTGGCAGTCTATTTAAAGATGGGCCTATTACTAACCTTTTTGTGTCTCCTTTTTGCACTTTTACCCAGTGCTCCACTTGAGCCATGTTACTTTTTCTTTGAATCTGTTTATCTGGATTTGTTCTGGGAACAAACCCTCTTTTATATGAGCTGGTTCCATTCTGCTCCACTAGGCCAGCACTCATATTTAATGAACTAGGAAGCGTTCCATTTTTCTCAGCTGGCTGAGGCTGAGCTACTTGGGACCTCAATGCATTCGCTAAGTCTGGAAATAATGAATCAGCTTCTGTTAATGCATGCTTAGCCTTTCCCTTCTTAGTTTCCAGAGTTTCTTTTCTGTGGATAAAACGGTCCTCCTCCTCTTTTTCTTGTCTTATCTCTTCACGCTTATCATATCCAAGCATTTCAGCTGATTTTTGATAACTTTCTTTTGTATCTGTAATGTCTGCCTTCACACACTCTTTACAAGCATCCACATGATTGACTTGGGGAACAGCTTGCTGATCCACTTTTTCAGTTTCTCTGAAAAGAAAATATATGTCAGTAATGAACACTGCTTAACTGTGAAAAGTGATGTCGTCTTGTTACTGTTTTAGAAAGGATACCCACAAAAGCACCTTCTCCAGGCTGTAATAACTTTGACATGTTAAGGTAGATATGCTAAGTGAAACTCATTTGTTATCCCAGTTAGACAAAAGTTACCTTTACAGTGCTATCAAAGAAGTCGTCATTTATATTCATCTGTGACAGTGACTGAAAATACTAATATTGTATGAAAGAAGTATTCAACTTGCAAAATATTATGTACAAACAACTGTAAAGAAGAAAGTCTTCCTAACCTGGGAAACACTGAAAGCCCAAAAACCAAAACCAAACTGCCAACTGTTCATTTCAAAGTCAAAGAAGTCTTTCATATCTTTGTAGTTGGCTTAGGGACTAGTCATTTTGGGCCAAGAGGACAAAACTATCTACATTTGAGCCAGTACTATGACTGGCCAGGGAATTTCTAACCTGGGGGCTATTCCTGAAAAAACAAAACAAAACAAAACAAAAAAAACCTCCATTGCTCCTAATACATGCTGAATGCACACTAGTTTATTTACTTTATTGTCTAAATATTTCAAAAAATTCGTATCAGAAATCTTGATATTAAACATTCAGCACACTATAAAAAGTCTAGGAATCTTAAAAGTTTTGTATTGCTTTTGGCACATATATACTTCATTTGCAATCTTCTTCATGTCCTTATAGTGATAAGCTTCTTGACATTTTTTTCTCTTACAATTCAGTGAAGTATCATTGATCACCTCATCTCCTCTGAAACTAAGTTCAGCTTCTTTAAAACTTTATGAAAGGTGAATTCCGAGGAAGTGCCATGAAACAATTGTTTTCACTTCAGTCTATTTAGTGTCTCAAAATGAATAGTCTACTAGGAGGAAGGACACTGGATCAAATACTTCTAACATGCCAGACTTCCCCAGTTTTTCCTTCAATTACTCCTATCCTTATGAAGAAGATAAAGAAAAAACAGGTAACAGGTTACATGTTATTTTAAATTTTAACTAAATCCAGAAAATCTTAACACAAATTCACATAGGATGCAAAGCTCTGGAAGAGGTGTTGATCCTTTACTTCTATTTGATTTGCCAAAAGCAAGCAGTAGTGCAAGATACTCTGAGAAACTGCACCATGACATTTTAAACCTCACAGCCCCAAGGGTTAAGAGCAGGGTTGTCTCAGAGTCTTCTTTCACAAGGAGTTGTAGGGAAAGAATCACATTCCAAAGTCAAAACATCAAAAAGGCTGTATTGATTTTAAGAAAAGGGAAAAACTGGATGCACATGTAGGCACAGCTGAATTTGTTTGCCTCTACCACTAATTAAAGAACAACGGGACAAAGGACATACTCCTTTTCTAACAGTGCTTTTTTTCTACACTGAGAAAAACGTAAAAAAATCTTACAAGAACTAAAGGCCACCAAAGTGAAAAGAAAAAGCAGTTAATACATGCATAAATTAGTCAATATCCATAACAGTATGCACTTAGGATTTACCCATCATTAACATTCTTTTCCTTCTTAATAGAATTTTGATCCTAGTTCTAAACACTCATTTGAAACAACTCATTACTCTTTTGTCTTTTCCCTTTTACTTATCTCTCCTCAAGGCTGCCAATTGGCTGTTACAGATGTAGGAATTTGCTCACAAAACCTTAACTTTTTAACTGAAATTTCCTAAAAAAATAGATATACACACAGAAATTAATCCATGCCACTAAATGTGGGCACATGATTTGCATGTAGATACAAATACTGAATGCCAGGTTTTCTTAATTAATGTTAGTTAACTGATTTGCAATAGAATGTAAATTAAAAATAATTATTTCTTTAAAATGGGAATATCACTTTCAGAAATCATCACCGATCTATTTTTTTATATATGTGTGTGTGTATATAACAGATTAAAAAATAATTTTAAGTGCTAACAGTTTCTGTTTTGAACTTGCCTCTTCAGTGAAGAGTGTGTTTGCATAAGAGCAGCTTGATTCATAGCCCGGATCCAGCTATTCATATCCTCTTGGGTATCTGCACTGAAGTAGTATGTCCTCATCCCTGAATGCTCTGCCTGAGAGCCAATAACAGAATTCTTATTATAAATATATGCCCGCATACCTGTATGAACAGCCTGTAAGAAAAAAAAGAAAAAAAAAAGAAATAAGTCAGACAGCCCTTTCGTTGTCCCCCCTCCCGCTCCCAAATTTACTGTAACTTTTCCTGGTATCTTTAAAAAAAACTTCCAGATTCTTTGACCATTACTTGAATTCTGGGTAGAATTATTACACCATCACAATGGGCTATAGTACAGCAAGCTCAAATGGCACTCTGTGATTTTTACTGAAACTCCTTTACCTCTTTCTCACTCTATTAAGCTAAAAGTACAGTGCTTCTGGTCTTCATAACAGGTAATTTCAATTTTTCATTTTCTCTTAACTGATATATTTCATTTGCCATAAATACCATACAAAACAAATTAAAGAAATTCTCACTGAGACATACATAAGCAAGCCAATTTTCTCAGCTTATTTAATAAAGCAATTTATTCAGACAAAACACAGACAGAAATCTTACAATTCAAGCAATTAAACTGCTTATTTAAGAAATTATTATAATGCATGTTAAGATCTTTTGGTTAAAGAGTGCACTTGAGCCTCTATATTAGCTGCAAAATCACAAGACTTACTGATAAAGTTAGTAATACTGATGAAATTATCACAGCATATAAAATATTGATACATAACTACACACCAAATTATTCCATGAAATTCCACTGCAAACTAGAGGCATCTGGAAGTTCCTCTATAAATATATTCAATATTCAAATGTATTCAATATGGAACGTCTTTGTAACTCTAGGCTAGTTGAATTTAATCAAATCTCATCCACATCTGTATAAGAAATAGTATATACATTACTAAGTCACATCAGTTCTGAAACACTTGACTAAATATCACTGAATCATAGAATGGTTTGGCTTGGAAGACACCTTAAACATTACCTAGTTCCAGCCTCCTGCCATGGGCAGGGACGCCTTCCACTAGACCAGGTTGCTCAAAGCCCCATCCAGCCTGGCCTTGAACACGGCCAGGGATGGGGCATCCAGAACTACTCTGGGCAAATCATTCCAGTGTCTCACCACCCTCACAGTAAAGAATTTTTTCCTAATATTTAATATAAATCCATCCTCTTTCAGTTTAAAACTGTTAGCCCTTGTCCTATCACTACACTCCCTAATAAAGAGGGAGTAAAGTAACTTTCCTCAGTTACTTTACAGATGTGTTTCAGATTAGCAGAGAGAGATTCATTTCCTTACTTTCCAAAAAAGTGAAGACAGTATACTCAGCTTGAAAGCTCTTGTAATGATATTAAAAAGAAAGCTAAAGGCACAAAATGCTGCTGAGACAAGGGGGTTTTTTGAAGGAAAAAAATTATCTCAACTTTTAAAAATTTGGCTATGTCTTCTTTTAAAGGTTAAGCATATTTCACAAATCTTCCCTAAATGACTGGTCATTTTATTTTGAGGAAATCCTCTCCTCCTCATTATTCCAAATTTTAAAAAAAACACTCTACATTCACAGATGGCTTCAGAAACACAGCAATAGCTTTGACAAAACCCAGGCCATTTAATCTGGTGCAGCCCTCCCTAAATGTGAATTTCCCAAACTACTATAATCTTAAAGACTCCTATCAACAACTCCGAAGAGCAAAATATTTGCTTGCCATTACAGTGCTTCAAGTTTTGTGGAAAATTTAGTCCCTTCGTATTGCAGCCTGTTCTTATAAGCATGTGAAACGTGGTCTTTCCCTTCTGCATGTCAAGCAAGGAAACCTCAGTTTGCTTTGAAAACTGGTAATACAGTCTCCGCAAGGGTCAGTCCCTGGCCTGCCGTCACACCCACAGCAGAAAGGCTGAGACTGCAGCAAAACAGCCAGCTAGAAAAAGGACGAGGAGAAGGAAGAGGAAGAAAGGGTGACATAGAGAAGTCCAAGACTCTTTCCTGCTCAGAAGAATCTCTGCTTCCCAACAGCATTGGCCAATAAAGGAACACAGGGTGGTTTCTCCCTCCTGCCTACCTTAACATGGGAAAACAGGACTTACAAATATGAAAGAGTAGCTCTGATTGATTTGACTATTTAGGAATCAAAGCATTTTTTTCATATTTGTTTGTTTGAGTTCTTTGGGTTTTGGTTTTCTTTGTTGGGATTTTGTGGGTTGGGTTTTTTTGCCATTTTGAGACCATTACAAATGGTCAAAACAAATATGACTTAGAAGCATTTAATTCACTACAGTTTATGGTTAGCATCCAATGTAAGACAAGACCAAAAATTGACACCTCCAGATGTTGAGGAAAACAGTGATTTTAATGCTAGACCTTATGACTATCAGGTTCCTTCACAGACCAAGTTCAGCCCAGAGAAGATGCTAGAATTCAGAAGTGAAGTGGCTCCTGCAGAAAAGCAGACTATGTATGCCCTGCTGCAGATGACAGAGTAGGACCCTCCCATTCATTGGTTATATACTTGCTGAAAAAAAACAGAACTTTGGGTAACTAACTGCGGAGACTGCATACCACATCAAAAAATGGATTTCATAGCTGTCTGTCTTAATTGACCTGTACATCCTGATCAACATAACACATTTGCCTTTCAGGTTCTCTTTCAGCCGTGCATGATGAACACAACTGAAAGCATTGCCTAACAGGCTGTAGGTGAAAATGGTGTAAAAATGGGCAGTATGTTGCACCATTCTCCCTTGAGAGACTGAAGCTATCACAGCCATAAACATTCATAGCTTCAGAAGGGACGGTGTGGAGATGGTGTGTTATTATCAACAAGCATGACATTCTTAAGCTTGTAATAAGTAAACCTGGTTAAAGGAAAATTCAAATATATTTCAGTAATTTATTAGTAGCATGTTTAATATGCCAGAAAGCCACTTTGTGCCAATATCCTGTAGCTGTCACTGCTAGCAGACACAGAAGCTAGTGGGTCTTTTTTTTTTTTTTTTTTTAAGCAATAGCTATTAGGATGACTACAGCATACTAAAAAGCCTAAAACACAGCACATGTGCACATGTACACCATTCACACAACAGGGAAAAAATAATATTGGTACCTATTCATGCATTCAGATGCCTTAATGTGGATAGATTGAGAAAAGCAGTCTCTCTCCCAAAATGCACAGAAGGAGAAATGGATAGTAAACCCCAAGAGCATATCAACAGGACAAGACAAGGACAAAAAGTTAAACAAGTTAAAATCAGGAAAAGGTTCATGTTTCCAAAGAAAATACTTAACAAAAGACTATATTAAAAGTAACTAATGCCTTGAGCTGTTATGTTCACCTCCAATAATTCAAAATTTCTAGGGGAGAAGAAGCCACAGTTCATAGGACAAAGGGATGGGGAGGGGAACAGTATTCTAATAATTATAATTTTTCAAAGTTAGTCCTCTCAAAAAGCTATAACATACAAGAAATTCTCCCTTCTCCTGAAGTTCGATATTTATGAACCATTTATGAGCAAAAATTGAAACAATACTCTGAGCGTTCGCTATGAACAGAACAGCAGCACACTACAATCTAACTCATCTTTCACCCTCAAATAATATTGAGCTTTTTCAGGACTTCTAGAAGCTAGAACCTTTCCTCTTCCAAATTCTAAAATGGCACCGCTCAAATTTATAGCTCTTGGTATTTCTTCACCTTGACTCCCAAGACCCTGAGAAGTTTTATAGGCAATATGGGAGACTAAGGAAGTAAAAATAATCCAGACACCATAAAGGAACAAACTATGTCAACAATTTTTAGGAAAACCA
Source organism: Elanus axillaris (assembly GCA_026212715.1). Lineage (NCBI taxonomy): Eukaryota > Metazoa > Chordata > Aves > Accipitriformes > Accipitridae > Elanus > Elanus axillaris. The sequence goes on along the minus strand of JANZLQ010000022.1, from coordinate 14,535,849 downwards.
GTGAGATCAAAGAAAGAGATAAGAAGTTTGCCCTGGTCCCAGTGGGTCTAAGCAATGAACATATACTTCCATTAGTAAGTCTTAAGAGTGTCAATAATGAAAAGATGTTTAAAAACAAGCTGCAGTAGCGTCTTCTGGAAGTAATGATTTGGCATGGCTTCCTAGGCTCTGAACACCCTCATGCTGAAAGGGTATATCTCTGAAAAAATTTAAAAGGTAGTATCAAAATAAAAACAAGTAATTTGTATCTCCAACACTACTTCCTGCCTCTTATAGGAACATCAGAGCATCCTTCACTGACTTTATTTGGTGGCAAGATATGCATATAAATACAAACATAACTTGCATACATATTCTTTGCGTGAAGTTTTGTTGTTTTCTTTACAGCAAACACTGATAGGCCTTCCAAGTTTCTAAATTTGTATTATTGTCAGATTCATATAAATGAGTTTACTTCCAGTATTATCTCATACATTTTAAACTCATGTGAGACCAATTAAAAACAGTTTTCATGATTGAGGACAATGAGGCTTCTAAAGAGACTGCAATGACATGAACCTTCATAAACTGATGCTGTTCATGTTTAAAATTGTATTATGACAAGGTACAGTCAATTCTCTTAATCACAGGGAATATTTGCAGCTATATATGAATGCTGTGCAAACTTTTTCACATTAAAATCTATACATTGGATTTGTGCTCCCTCACATCTGCATCAGCAAAAAATTACTGTATTAAAAAAATCCAGCAATTAGATTAATTAAATATCTTTAAATGTTAGCAACTGAACTAAATATGCACTAAGAATAATGAGTTATAAAAGGCTGTCACACAGCTTAATGGCAGTTTATAGCTAGTCACAGCACTTTGCTTGGTACAAATAAACAAGGTGAAAAATTCAGTGTAGATACTTAAAAGTAGAGTTTCTAAACAAAACAATTTAACATACATACTGCTACACTTCAAAGTAGGTTTTTGATTGCATTCAAACAGCCTGTTCGCAGTTCTGCAGGCGTGTAATTGTTAAATACCCAAAGAGACACAAAAGCTTAAAACTGGGCCTCAGGTGTTGATGAAAGGAAAAGAATTCTAAGAAGTCCTATGGTGTACATTTTACCAGCTAGCAGGGTTTAACATATATCCTAGTGAGCATGTATTTTACAAACCTTCTAACTGAATCATACGCAGGAAGCATCCATGTATTTGCTAAGAAAATTTCCTTACTTTAGTTTTATGAACCATACTGTTGAAATTTTTCAGTTTGACTGCTACCCTAGCTTCAAAAACTCATTGTTACTTAAAACGGCCACTTAAAATGGGAACCAATACCCCTATTATAACAGAGGATTTACAACAATCTGAATAAGTGACAGGCCAAATGCAAAAAGTGACATGGCACATTCTCCCACTCATTCAGGACTTAAATGTGAAAAAGTCTTATCTTTATTTTGGGCTTAATCTGCTTGTGTTTTCTATTTCTGGCTGCACTACGTTGTGAGACAGAATGTCCATCTACGCTCTGGATTTTGAAGTGTACTGAAGAGATTAGATAAAGGTAATGGCTGGTGAGTGATGGAATGCCAATACAGCCATACTCCTGCCGCCATGTGCCAACAGCTGACTCCTGGAACATCATGGAACATCAGTGTTGGATGAGGTCCATGTGACAGGAATCCTACAAAATCCTCCTGCTGCTCTAGAAGTTGGTTCTAAATAAAATGAAAGTGCAGCATCAAGCCTGCAGTCAATCATCAAACACCTAAAGCAGAGTTAAGACTCGCCCAACAAACTAATACAGGAAATAGATATTGTGGATTTCTATATAGATTTCTAGCATAAAGTTTCTTTTGCTATCAACTCCCTATTTCTATATCAACTTTCTAGACTCTATGTTGAAAGTCTCAGATTACTGGCTCAATCTTATTTTCAGAAAAAGACTCAGATTAGACTTGGTAGAGCTCGTATAGTTAAGATATCCTAAAAGGAACAGGGGAAATCTGCATTTGCTTCTGAAAATTTTTAACCATGATCTCACCATGGATTCTACTCCACAGGGAAGGAGAGGCACAACTTGGCAGTGGTGACTTGAGAGCTTACCTGTAGAACATACTGCCTGGAAACTACATGTGTGTATGTGTGTCTATATACATATAGACACACATACAAACACACAGGAGGTTTTTTTCTCCTTATCACTGATAGTGTTAAACTAGTTAACAATCCTAATATACATTCAATTAACATTTACAAACACCTGTTCAATAAAATAAAAAGCAGATTTATTTTTTTTAAACTCTAAAGCAACTAGATACTATCGCTACTTTCTTTATCACCTTCCCCAGTCTGCACTAATTTTTAATTTTTTTTTTTATTCATGAGAAGTAGAAGCCTAGAAGTACATTGGGTCCTCCTCTTTCAGTATGTGCTTCTTCCTAGGAAAACTGTCTGGAAGAGAAGAGGGCTTTATGAATTACACTCACTAAATATTGGAGTGGAATGTTTTTCTTAAACAAAGGTTCCTTTCTAGCTTGTCCTGCTATCTCATGTTCGATGTATTTGAAAAAGTACAATAAACATTTCCATAAAGCACACTGGATGTTTTTTTAAACATATTTCCCAAGTTAATATTTGTTTAATAAATTTCAAACAATTATCCACTTGAAAATAGAACCAAGAGCAATAAAAGGTAGTCTATAGTTTTAAAGCACCCCAAAAATCAAAATGCAAAGAGAAAATCTAAACTGAGCAAATGTTCTTTGTAATTTCAGAGCAGAAAAGATTTAAACAGAAAGCTTCCTTCTAGATCTCCTAAGTATACCTGATCAAAACCTGATTTCTAATTATTATTTATTTTTAAGTACATAGCTTATTTGCCTGGTAGAAAAACAGGTTCTGCTCCAAGTATTGGTAGAATTTAAATCTGCAACATACACTGAAGTTTCCAGACTTTGCCTTAGTGCTGCAGCTCAGACAATCAATTGGAGTCAGGTTTTTCCACTGTCAGGAAGGAATGTATGTTTTATTTCATCTTTGTAGTTTTTTTATAACACAGAACTGTAAATTATACTATTATTTTTTTAGAAATAAAAGAAAAAAAACACAAAACCAACCTCAAACTATATCAAACAAAAATATTTTTTCTTTAAAAAAGTCCATGTCACTTAGGACAACTATTGCTCCCTCCAAAAAAGGACAAAAAAAATTGGTTACTTTTTCCCCTTGAAATGAAGAAATGAAACATCAAAGGCTTCAGTGTTGTCATTTTCTAACTGTGAGAACTAAGCCGATTATTTATTATTAAAAAAACACAACAAAACCAAAACCAAATGACCATCAGTCCACTATGACATCAAGTATTCTGTAAAGCAAAAGACAACTTTTCTTTCAATTTGTAAACAATACTGGAACAACTTATCAATACTAATTTCTGATTTTAGGAATAGCACCTTTACTCATAAACATGTTATTAAGCTCTAAAGACACTTACATAGTAACAGACACATGAATATCAATTCATAAGCTACAAAAAGGTGTGGTGTCACATTTGAACAGGCAGCCAATAAACCTATATACTTTAAAAAAATAAATAAAATAGGAAAGCAGATGATGTTTAGGTTTACAACAGCAGCTTTTCTAATGCAAATAAACATTTTAAAAAATAAGCTAAAAATATTTGTAACTGTACCTTAAAAGAAAATTTGCGATTTATACGATCTTCAGGTCCAACTGGAGATATTAAGTAACTAGGCAATGGTATGCTACCCAGAACAGATTCTTCTCTACTGTCTGTTGAACAGAACAACAACAACAAAAGAATTTAATTCACTGCACTGTTCAGTGGCGTAACAACACATTCTCCTTTACGGACACACAAACAGGCATTAAGTAGAAAGAAGAGCAGTTCAAGACTGGATATAAGGAAAAGCATTCTCCCCGTAAGGACAGAGCAGCAGTGGAACAGGGTGACCAGAGAGGCTGTGCCATCTCCATCCTTGGATGTTTTCAATGCCTAACTAGATTAAGCCCTGAGCAACCTGGGCTGACTTCCTTCCTGACCCTGCCTTCACCAGGCAGTTGGACTAGACACTTCCTGAAGTCCCTTCTGACCTGAATTTTCTTACAACTCAACACCAATAATACATGGAGAAAAACGTTTTATTTTTGAAGAAACAATACTGATTTTTTTTTTTTTAAATCAGTTTGGGTTTTTTTGTTGATTTTTTGGGGGAGCTTTGATTTTTTTTAGGTTCAGACAGAAAAATACACTTCAAGAATAAAGCTTATTGTGACAAATGAACTCTGACAGGCTGCATAAAATGACGGACCTTCCCTTTAGCAGTCTACATCTAGGCTAATTGCTATAATTAGGAAACCTCTATTCCTGCTGGCTCTAAATTGATCAGCAGAATGTAGCACCTAGAAATATGAATTCAAGTTTCATATTCTGTAATGCTTTCCAAAAACTGTAACATGCCACACAGTATTCAAAACTTCAAAATAACCTTATGCAATACCATTATTCCTAGTTCAGCCTAAGATCACATCTAACCTTTTTTTGGTAGAAATACTGGATTCAAAATTTCTCAGTCTTACATTGTCCCTTGGATTAAAGCTGAAACAATGCCCTGATCAGGCCATAGTGCATTCTCAAAAAATAAGCTATCCAAGGGCAAGCAAGTAGGTAGCACAATGCTGACCAGAGGTGGGATAGATCTTAAACTTGTATTGCTGCCAAATGTTTTGCAACATAAACCTTGGTGTATATCAAAGATAAGTTATGTGACAAAAGATCATACAGCACTCCCTTGCTCCCCAACTCTGGCCTGAAATTCACTGCGCATTAAAGACATATGGATAAGGAGCTGTTTCATTATGCATCTTCTCAGAATGCCTAACTATATCTGAAGAGTTCAATTAGTTTATGCTTGCAATGTGATTTGAACAGGTGAACTGTTACAGACTAGCTCAAAAGAGCTAGTATTTACTCACCTTTGTAGTAAAACAAACAATAATCAGCAAGCACAAACCATCGCCTTTTCCATAATCGCATTCCAGAGCTATCCTGAAATGCAAGAAATGTGATACACTTTTCAGTTAAGGAAAGTTAACAGCTTATCATACAATGCTGCATCACTGAATAGTTTACCGAAAGTTTACCTAAATACAGCATTAATTGCAGAAACAAGTGCTTTATATTTTCACAAAATATTATGTACTGAGAAAGAGAAGCAAAACATCCAGCTATAAAATAATCAGGGTAGAATGTTCAAACTGCTAATTTTCATTAAGTAATTAAACTTGCATCCCAAATAGCATTCAGATTAACCTTACGCACAACGAATGCATATTTTATCTACACAGATTTATCAGCAATAAAGAAACAAAGTATGCATCTGGACGGCAGAAACTCCAGCAAGGATTGCCAGTAGACAAAGATGAAAATCACTACACAGCTGTGAAGTATGACCTCACATTTCAGACAATGATCCTCTATAATTCTACCGTCAATCTCCCATATGTTCCCCATGCCTAAAATGTAATTTAATCAAATATTCCTTCAGAAATAAAACGGGCTGCATAATGTGGAAATTTTAATGAAGTATAATATAATATGCCTGTGGAGATCTCTACATTTCTCTCTCTCTCTCTAATATATATCACCTTTTCAAAATAAGTAATAGTTACATTTAAATGAATTTTAGAAGCTTGTAAAATTGCCAGACTGTAACCTAAGCAAGTACAACTTAGTCAGTTGAAGTAGGCTTTGCTGAGACCACCAGCATAGAAAGCATCTTCAGGCTTTAAGTGTTTGCAAGTAGAGGTGAGGGGACAGAAGTAAATAGCTAAAGGAATGTTGTATACTATTTCCCTTCTTTCTGCAGTCATATTAAGCGTGCAAGGACTTTCTTCGCATTCCTTTTTCATGCTACATTGCTGTCAACACATACTGTGTCTGAGTTCCGATTCTGTCCTGAAAACTGGGCTTGGGTAGTGGATGTTGTATTGGGTTTCTGTGGCAAGGTTTTGGTAGCAGGGGGGTTACAGTGGTGGCTTCTGTGAGAAGCTGCTGGAAGCTTCCCCTTTGTCTGATAGAGCCAATACCAGCCAGCTCCAAGACGGACCCGCTGCCAGCCAAGGCTGAGCCAATCAGTGATAGTGGTAACGCCTCTGTGATAACATTTTAA
>JANZLQ010000022.1:14490206-14529564 GCA_026212715.1 Elanus axillaris | reverse complement strand
AGTCATTACTGAATGATCTCGCCTGTCCTTATCTCGACCCACAAGCCCTTTGTTATATTTTTTTTTTTTCTCTCCCCTGTCCACCGAAGAGGGGGGGAGTGATAGAACGGCTTTGGTGGGCACCTGGCGTCCAGCCATGGTCAACCCACCACAGATGTCAACAGAGTTGATAGCAGAATACAGCTCTCCATGCAAGAGGAAGTGGATAGCTGTCAGCAATTTCACTTTCCTGTACATGTAGAATCCTAATTGTAAGCCTTAGATTTCAGCCTTCTCCTAGTCATCCCTAAACCTAGCTGCTGGATCTCTGGTGATAATCTGACGGACACTAACTGCCAAATTAGAAGTAAGTATTCTCATACAACAAACAGCTTTATTTATTTTTTGCACTTCACGACGTACTTCTGTAAGCTTAAGAGTTCACGATTCAGCAGCTGTAAAAGTCTCTTTGTGGGATAAGATCCTATAATCCATCCTTTGCTTGGACACTGGTCTTGGCAAGAGCCATGTGTGGTGAACAGGTCCCTGTCTCCCTTCATTTTAACCCTCCTGCTTCTGGAGAACAACAGGCATATGGGCTGGAATTAAGCCTTTGATCAGGGTGTAAGGGCATAAGCAAGCAGATGGAATAAGGCCTTCACAGCCAACCTCAGGTTTATAGCGTGTTCGGAGGGAGACTGAGTCAACATGGCAGCAAGCCAGCAAGATAAAACAGGGAAAATAACCAGATTTAGACAACAAAATTACAGCCTCAACATTTAACCATGATAGTGATGTCCATTTATCACTGTTTCCACTTCTGAATCAAACCTGTACATAACACTTGCTTTGCACACTCACCGAGCACAAGCCCCTCATTACAGAACCTTGTGGGAGTACCCAACACTGCCCTGCATTACCAACATTCGAGCTTCTGTTTTTTTTCAGTTACTTGGAAGGCACTCACTTTTACTCGATGATTGTATTGAAGTATATGAACAGAATCAGATGATTACACACATACCTGTTTGTGTAGCCAGCCTCTTACTATAACAGGAACATTGGGATTCCTCCTGATAGCTTGTTCCCTCTTTCCAAAGCTATGAACTTTGTTTCCAGCCTTCACAACCTGTAAAGTATAATGTAAAGTGGTTTTTAAACTGTACTGAGACTCATTTTATATTACAAATAGCCTCAGTGCAATAATTCATTCTTCATTACACAGTAACAAAGTATTTATAGCACTTTCAAGGGCAAGTAAATAGACAAAGATATTTACAACATAGCAGAAGTCAATCTTCCACTTTCATTGACAGATCAGTGCCAGGACAGTCTGCCAAGTCAGGTTGAACAGCAGCAGCACTGGTGAGTCAAGTCAGAACTGCTAAAGTTTTAGTGTGCTTGGTAAATATTTTTGAGTACATTACAACACCTGCATGCAAGTCTCTCTCTGCAACATGGTACAAGGCTTACACACACAGAACTTTGTGCACATGAATCCTACTCTTGCTCTTTGGTTTGGGTTTTTTTTTTTTTTTGGTTGGTTGGTTTTGGTTTCCTTTCCTATTTAAAGTCATACAGCATTGATAGCTTAATAAAACGCTTAGACTTCGACCCTGCAAACAAAAGGAGACGACAGAGTGATGCTGCTGCTAAGGAAGAGGCCTAGATGGAAGTAAGTGGAAATCACAAGGACTAGGGTAATGGTTTGTGTTTTACTGCAACCTCAGTTTTGACTCACATGGGCAAAACTATTTCAAAAACAAACAAGGAGAGCCTATCAGCGTGTGAAAAACAGTGAGAATCTCTGGATGAATAATCAGCCTGTTCTTTTCCAATCTGGCCACAGTTTGTTACTGCAACTGCTTTAGGAAGCTGAGGTGCACAAATCACCCTTACAGTTGCTACCGACTTCTCCATGGAAAGAGCTGTCCAGATTCACACTCTTGTCTCCTTCCTACAATGTGTCTCCTTTGTTTGAATCTCTCCTCCTAGCATGTCAGGGTACTGACACTCTGTCAGCTGCAAACATCTGCTCTGGAAACAGCCACAGGTTTCTGAGCAGATGCCCCTGCCATTCAGCTGGCAATAATAACCAGTTCACAGTAAAAGCCAGCTCAGGATGGTATCACCAAGATCTCCCAGCCCATTTCTCTGCCATACCTGTGCTAAGGCACTCAGCTAACAAGCTGCAGAGCACTAGCTTTGTGCAAACACAGTGCATCAATTATGACCACAAAATCTCTCTTGGTACTCACTCACAGACCTACAAGCAGCAAGTCTGACACTAAAGGAAGGAAGAAATAAGATGTTAGGCATTTTGTGTTTGCTATTGAAAATATTTCAAAAGATAACTTGTGAACCTGTGTCCAAATACCACTTTAAACAAACACACAAAGACATATCATGAGGACAGCCAAGCTGTGGATGATCATATGATCATCAGGCCAAGCCATATATGTTTTCTTTTAAGAAAAATGAGAAGTAATCAATTCAGTCAAGGTTTGACTTTGCCAAATGTTAGATGCAACAGCTGCATTACGAGGGTGATGAAAAATAATGAGGCCCAAACTGTTTAAGGCTCTGAAAGTCAAAAATCTATGCTTTGCACCTGAACAGAAATCAATTTACAAGATGTACAGGATTTAGCTTCCTAATTTTTCTTTCTCATATTATCCTAGGACAGGTGAATGAACTGAGGAACAGTTAAAGTATAGCTGATGTAGCCTTAAAGCAGGGTTTAAATTTGATTTTTTTATCAGATCCCCTGTCACTGATCAGGCACTTTGATTTTCTGATCTTATTTAATGTAAAAAAATTTCAGACCACAATGTAGAAAAGTCATCCTTGGACTTGGTCAAAAGACCAAACAATTTCTATTACACAGGAGAGGGAAAAGTCTTCCCAAGGCTGTGTATTCTACATCAATACAATACTTGTAACAGAAACAAAAAATTATTTTATGGTGCTTTATGTAATTAAAATTTTCATATAATTTGTAGTATTAATCATCTCATTCTGCTCTGGAATAAAACAAAGCATAACAGATATGTCACGCCTTGCTTCCACTAGCTAAAATAAAAAGTTAGTTGAAAGAAAAGGTATATTTTAAAAACTATTTGTCTGTACTGCAGTAGTCTTTTCCTAGCTTAAAATCTTCCAATATCATTATCGAGTATCGAAAAATGCAGGTCAGAGCAGCTGCCTATGTCACTGAAGACAAAGAAGTTGCTTTTGACTTCAGTACATTTGTTATGCTGGCTTGCTTGTGAATGACTCCTAAGTTTTTGCAAAAAAACCCCAAAATGTCAAGAGCCAAAATTTTCAAATCCCTTTTCATCACTGTGTCATCTTCTTCCTTACAGTAGCTCTAGCTGAAGAGGAAAGTTGCTAACTTAATTATAAAATGTAATGCTTTTTTTTTTCCTAAAACTGGGCAGTCAAAAAAAAAATATAGACAGCCTTTCATTTGGAACAGATTTTCTAAATAGCAAAAAGGAAGACTGTATCTTGGTAAAAATATGCAAATATATACACATAAGAGAACACATAACTTTCAATCTACAGGGAATTAAAAACCAAAACAAAACCTGGACCCAAAACCCAACCCACAAAACCCCACCTGTTTAAGTCATGACTCTTCCGTTCAGGAATTCTCACTGTTTCACTAACAAATGTACTCATGAATTCTTCCAGTATCTCTAAGAAAATTAGACAAAATCCTTATTTTTTCAGATAGGAAAACCCGAAACTTTCAGAAATTCCTGCTCTTAATACTGAGCATTCATCTACAGTGGCCCTGAACTAAAGCCAGTGTTCTACACTCCAGCTCCAGACAGTCCCACAGAGCTGGCACTATAGCATACCTGTCACCATTGCCGGTTTCTCTCAACTGCTAGATCAGTTCTTTATTTACTTGTTGTAATCCTCACCAGTTCCTCTTGGAAAAATAGCAGCAACTATCAGTGTCATCAACAATTCAGTTACTTCTCTTGCACAGAAACCATCCAAAACATAGTCTCAAAACACAGATAGTAATAAATACACTACTATCCTTTATGCTTTCGACTTGGCCAAAGTACTGTGTAGCCCAGTAACATTTACAAGCTTCCATTCACACAATCAGATGCTTTAACAGACTAAATTCCAAATGTACCTCACTCTCAAACTGAAACAGATCTTTATTCCTCCATATCTTTAATTTGTAATCAATATAAATGGCTTTTAATATGGTTAATAATGTAACTGAATCGGCTATGAGCAAGCAGATCTTTGGGACAGAGAATGACTGGTTTATCAGCGTATTGGGTTGGTGTGGCGGGGTTTTGGTAGTGGGGGCCTCCCTCCCGCAGGGCCAGCTCCTGTGAGAAGCTGCTGGAAGCTTCCCCGGCTCCAAGTCGGACCTGCCTCTGGCCCAGGCCGAGGCCATCAGTGACAGTGGTAGTGCCTCTGGGAGAACAGATTTAAGAAGGGGAACCTGCAGTGACTAGTAGGATTGCAATGTGAGAGGAACACCTCTGCAGATACCAAGCTCAACAAAGGAAGAAGGGGAGGACGGGCGCCTGAGGAGGCTGATGCCCTTGCAGCCCCTGGTGAGACGGCAGGCTGTCCCCCCACAGCCCATGGAGGTGAGCCGGGGAGCAGATGCCCACTTGCCGGCTGTGGAGAAGCCCTAGCCAAAGCAGTCAGATGCCCCCAAAAGATGGCTGTGACTCCATGGGAAAGTCCACGCTGGAGCAGTGTGACTGAAGGTCAGCCCACGGAAAGGACCCATGCAAGGGAAGTTTGTGAGGAACCGCAGCCTGTGGAAAGGACTCATGTTGGAAAAGTTTGTGAAGGACTGTCTGCTGTGGGAGGGATCCCACAGTCGAGCAGGGGACCAGTGAGGAGTCCTCCTCCCCCTGAGGAGGAAGGATCGGCAGAGACAAGGTGTGGGGAACTGACCCCAACCCCCGTCCCCTGTTCCCCTGCACCACCGGGGGAAGGAGGTGGAGAGAACCGGGAATGGGGTTGAGCCGGGAAGGAGGGATGAGTGGGGGGAAGGTGTTCTAAGGTTTGGTTTTGCTTCCTAATAACCTTGTTTCATTTTTACTTGTAGTAAATTAAATTGATTTTGTTTCTTCCCCAAGTTGACCCTGTCTTTTGCCCGTGACCATAAGTGCTGAGTAATGCCTCCCTGTCCTTGTCTCAACCCATGAGCTTTTCTTTATATTTGCTCCTCTTTTCACCAGGACCAGGGAGGAGGAGTGAGTGAGCAGCTTCATGGTGCTTTGTTACTGGCTGGGCTAATTAATCAGCATGGCCTTTTGCTTTTTATTCCCTCAACTCCATAACCCTCAAATTTCAAAAGGAAGGGCAGACTGCATTGGTCTAAAGTCTTCAGATGACTTATTCACAGTGCCAGCATCAAAATGGTGGGATCCACCCCAAGAATCTGTGTGCATTTCTGCAAAAGTTCCTATCTCAAGTGTCTTAAAATATATTTTTATACACATCAATGAAACATAGTAACATTTTGGTAAGTATAAGCCTCATTTTGGCTTTTTTGGTTTTCTTCTTTCCAACATTCTCCTCTCATAGTACACTGTACAACTGACATTGTTGACAAGAACATGTGAAATTCTCTTTCCAAACAATTACTTTTTATTTCAGAAGTTTTATTCAATCCAAGTTCAGACATGAACACCACAAGCAAGCCAGAAGTCTTCATCTCTTTCATCTTGAACTGAGAACGACAAATCTGCTGTGCAGTCAGCAGCTTGCCTTCCCCCTCCCCCCGAAATGTAGCAATTCTTAGCTGTCAACTTTCTGCAGTAGAATCAAGTGGAAAGCCACATACCTGTTCCTGCACTTTCTAATTTGGTACTACTTCAATGAGCACAGCTCCATATAAAAATCAGTTTGAATTTGGCCAGGATTCCAACACTATACCTAAACAATTCTGTGATGGCATTTGCATAGAAGTGTTTAATAAAAAATAATAATTAGCTATGGGTAGACCTTTGCCATGACAAACAGAACATGTCTTGGCTTCATGATTGTGTCTCAAGTCCACATCTGGGAACTCACTCTTTGAAAGAATGATTATGGAATTCATGGAAAAAAACATTTAGAAACAGATGGAAGGATCTTAAAATCTACTCTCAACAAGCCAAAAGTCAAACTCTAAATGGAGGACACGGGTTATTCATTTTACAGCCTTTATTCTCATTGCTAGTTCACTTGAATTCATTGTTAGGCTGTGAAGGAATTCAACAGATCTTCCGTCTCTAAAGAGCAAGAAGAGTGATTTCAAGCCTGGAAACACATGCAATGATGAAACAAAGCATCTATAAGAAAGACGTTGGCTCTCTGCCTTAATCAAAACTCCAGTAAAGTGTTTATTGAGGGCCCGCAGCAGGATGGATCTTATACAAACTTGGTGGAGAAAAGTACAGGCAAGCCCTCTACGAGAGCTCTATTCAAAGTCTAAAGCTGCCACATATTAAAAAAATGCCATACCTGAGAGCCTACAAGAAGCACGCGTGGCCACACTTATACTGGACTGCAAACAAAATAGAAGCAGAGACCAACTTTAGTTTTGGGAAGTGATTCTGGATATTCTCCAAGCTGTGATGGAAAAAGCATTACTCTCAGCTTTAGCTCTGCCTTTCTGACATTGCCAGTGAACTAGCCTCTCTAGCACATGGGTAGTGCTGTAAATTGTATCCAGTCACCATCTATTATCTCACTGTTTCGCGAAGCCTACTTAGATGAGTGCAAACATGTGACAAAGGGAAGCAGCTGGAGCAGGTGACGGAGGATGCATGCTTTTTCGCCTAAGTATGATCCCAGGTAAGTTAAAGCCAACTGTGTCACTAGAGAAATCCCCAGCTCAAACCAGAGTATCAGGTCCCCATTAAGTTTTCTGGTCTTAAGAGTGAAAAAAAATGCGCTTTCTGCCTCTAACGCTGGCTTAAAAAAATCAGAATAAGGAGGATAAATAAAGTAAACACAAATACCCAAGTACTTTGATAAGTTCAACTGGTAGAATGTCAGAAAGAAATGTATCAAGTAACTCAGGTAACCTACTAATTTTACTGTTTTCAGTGATAACTTCATCTAGCACTTTAAAAGACAAATGTATTCTTGAGATCTGATGCACGACAGTCTTTGTGTTGGTCCAATAACCTACACACTTTGGATCTAAAAAAATTTTTTTTTCTTTTTTTTTTGGTAGCTTTTCACAAAATTGTTTTCATTTCTCCAATATTGACCCAAGCATACCGAAACATCAGAAAAAGATTTTAAGTGATTCCAACTCAACAAAAATATCTTTGCAACCAATTTGGCAAAGTTCTTTCTTCAACTCAATTACTTAACAGGCTTCACACTTTTGCATTTAGAAAAACCTAAGAAGTTTAAAAACTGCAGGCGAAGTTAAGAAATCTATCTTATCTCTGCTAATTCTTACAGCATTTTTTCACTTCTTTTTATCCAGCCCCCTCCCATTCTCACTGTACTGTAATTTATTGTAGGGTCAAAGAAGCATTAGAATAGTTGGTGACACTTCCAAGTACAGCGCTTTACCATATTTTGTGCAATAAACAACATAGGCCCTTTGTCAATGACAATGTTTTTTTCTATTATTAAACATTCTGCCTGTAAACTTGGTGTCTGCACTGTTTGTGCACTACAGTGATGGCAGAAAAGGATCTAAGCTGTTACTAAGACAAAGAACAGCAGTAAGGTTTCATGGAAAAGTAAGAACTTCAAATTACAATTCCTGGTATTCTGCAGCACTTTTTGCCATATGCTGCAACTATGCTGAAAAAAGGCGGAAGATATTACCTCTTCTTTGAGGTAAGTTATTAGACTTCTAGGCTAATCCCGTGTCCCTATCAAAATCAGCATTAAATGAGTACTGGATTTAAAGTGAGTGAAGTTCTAATCATCAGGCTGAAACAGCAGCCTTTTTCCTTTACCTTACAGCCAGGTTTTGTATCAACAGCAGATGTAGTCACTGCAGTGGATGTTTCACTGACCATGCTTGAAGGTCTTTGGTTTATTTGTTGCTTGGACATAGATGAATTCTGTCTGGAAAAAAACCAAAACCAGATATCTAAAGCACATTGTTTCAAACAGTCAGCTTTGCCTTTTTATATTTAATATTAACAGTGAGCAAATTAATGACAGACTAGTCAAACATTTCCCATGCATGCAACTTCCTTTGAACCACCACTATTATTTTGATTTCAGGTATTTGTCAAGTAGATGCTGCCAGTGGCATCTGTTGATTGGTATTTGTGTATGTATCGGGAGGAAGAAACCTGCCAAATTGTCTGCAAATCCAACAGAGAATCAAGATATAACAAAGAGCACTCAGAGAAGGTAAGGATAATGTAAGGAAACTAAATTGTGCCCAAACATGTGAAAGAGCCAGTAGTGGGGAAGGAGGAATAGGAGTCAGCACTTTGCAGTAACAGGTTTATTTAAAATCAAAGTGAGACTAACCTACTGTTAGATCTTTCCCTAACTTAATGTTAGATCTTTAAATCTGCCCAAATATGATTCATACTACAATATGAATTATTAAAATACCTTTTAAGTGAAATGGTGCAATTCATGGCAGATAGTTAGAAATAAGTAACTTCTGAGTCATACTAAGATTCAAGAAATCTTGATAACTAGCTCAGATGCAGATAGCCATTTAAAGCATAGGTAAGATCAATCCTACCCTAAGAAACTGATCAACAAGGAAGAATTCAGTACAGCTGCCCAGATGAAGAAATGAGAGGATAAACAGAAGTGCAAAATCTTGTGGAATCCCATATGCAGGTTGTGAGGAGAAGCCTCAGCAGCCCAGCTCAATACAAACTTGTGAATTAAACCCATAGGTGGTATTTTCAGAAATCATTAACAACAGAGTTTAGCAAATTGTATTTTAGGAACAAGTAGCAATACAGTCATATCAGAAAAAAAAACCCCCAAACAAACCCTAAACTATTAGCAATCTATGATTTTCCTTTTTCCATCTCAGTAAGTCACCAAAGCCATTTATTTAAAGGACAAAAAAAGAAAGAAAAAAAAAAAAAGAGAGACAACCCACACCAAACATTACTGTTGCCACCACTGAAATTCAAGCCAATTCTGAATGCAACAGGAAAAGAGAGCAATTCTTAGCAGTTATCACTCATAAGAACAGAGAAGAGTTTGTGATTGTAGTAGCTCAACACAAAGTTTGCTGAGGACAAGGTGTTTGCTACCATTGTTCTTCCTCAGTTACAGCCTGAAAAATTACCTGTCCAAAAGCTTTGATAGTTGATTTGGTGTCAGGGAAAGCACATTTTTCTATTTGTGACCACACAGTTTAAGTTAAGCTTGCAAGAAAGTAACACAACTTGGATCACATTTCCTTTATGCCTTGCTTATCTGGCATAAATCCCTTCTTTCTAGCTCTTATACCCAAGTTCAGGCCTAAGATATGAGAACAAACCACAGCAAATCCCTAAGATCCCTGGCTGGCCTTGAATGCAGGAGAGCTTCACCATGTCAGTTTGATACAATTTGCCTTACCTCTTATGGACCAGGTATCCCACTTCAGTGTTTAATCAGCAAAGAGCAGATTAAGACACTTCCCATATATAATGCTGCCTAAGCTGTTGATTTCTGTTGATCAGCCAGTTTTATCATCTACGTTTGACTCTGTTCTCACTTGTTTCATTCCCATTCTATGAACTTTCAAAACAGGTAGAAAATGCAGAGTTACAATGTACCTGCATCTCACTTGCCTTTTCCTAATATTTACTTATCAAAAAAGTTCCATTTCCCCACTCGAGGTAACTAAACTGAGAGTAGATATTTCAGTGAGGGGGGAATACTAACAGATATGTGACAGTCTTCTATGCTGCTTCCTCAAAACCAAGTATTAGATTTTATATCATTAAGAAGGCCAATAGAAACGAGCTGCAAAAGTATGAAAAAAAAAACCACATTCAAGGAAAATGTCTGGCCTTAAAGGACACAAAATTTCTCTTCTTCCCTTGAGGTTTAGATTCTCTACAATGTCCACACCACAAACTATTGAGTTTTATACTGTAGGACAGTCACACAATATTGTCCAGATACTCACTGGGGCGAGGACGGAGGAAAGGAAGAGGTGGAAGAAAGAGGAGAGAGCACATAACATACACGTTCAGAAAATCTGTAGGCTTTCCAGACTATAAATAATCTGATTAGATTATGTTTCTTTGTTTTATAGAGTAGCTATTTCGCAGAGAGCTAACTTTCTCAGGAAAGACAAAACTGAAAAATAAGATTTAAGTTTCAACAAACTGGAATTAATTTTTTTCAAAAAAAAACATTAATGTGGAAAGAGAAATAATGCCAGAGGAATAGTTTTAATCTACAAATTCAACTCAGATTGAACAGATTTTCACTATTCCACAAGATGCTGTTTCACAGTAGGTTAAACATACTGCAGTTAAAAAAAAAAAAATTAAAAGAACAACAGAGGAAGATAAGCTTTATACGTTTAACAAGACTATCACTACCAGAAAATCGTAATACAATACAGAATGAGAAACGCATAATTTCTAAGCATTTATAATGTGGCCATTTAGTAACTTCTCTTCCACTTGCTACTGAAAGTAATCACTGCCAATAAATCAAGCTTTCTTTTTCCAGTAATACTATGATTAATGATGAACTTCAAATTCACAAGGAGAAAAACGTTTTTAAAAAAATGTGAGGTTGTTGCCATGTGGAAGAACTTAAATAGCCAACAAAGGAGACAGTAAGTCCATCAAAACAGAAAATACATTATTATTCTCCTAAAAAAAAGGGTTTTGGCAGCAAACACTGGTAATCCAAACTGTCTGTACCTGAGATGTAATAGCCAAACAATACTGGAAATTAATTTAAGTACTTGTACATAGTTTTTCAAGGATAAAATAATTTGTGGCCTGAAACCAGAACATAACGAAATTGAAGTATTCAAGTGTCTTAATAACTGATTAATACTCTCAGTCTGTTTTTAAAAGCAAATAAAAATTTGCAGAATATGCAGAATTACCTGAAACATCCCAGCATGTTAATGGAGTTAACACTGTCCCAATAGTATTTACAGATTCATCTTTTAAAAATATATATTTATGTATAGCATTAATTCTGTGCATTGAGAAACAGTAGTTCAAAATCACTATTACCAAAGATTTTTGATAATATCTGTTATCCAACATACCCCATCCTGTCTTCACAGTGACTTTTTAGTCTATTTTCAGGATCGTTTTCTTATTGCCTCCCCCAGATGTGTGCATACACTACACAGAACTGCACTGTGTACATTCAGAGCACCAGTCCCTTCTAAGTATTTTTAAAATACTTGAAAATAACACTGTATAGTATCTCCTGTCAAGCAACTCCCTGCTATACTTAAACAGTGGTACTATGTCTACGGAAGTCACACTTACCAGCTGAAGGAATTATATGGCTAATATTTAGTTTATTAAAAAAAACCAAACCAACAAACAAACCACTGAACAACAACAACAAAATTATTACACCAGTAGCCCATACTGAAAATGGAATACTCACGAGAGAACATACTCTTTTTCTCTAAAGGATCATAAACATTAGTCGACTTAGAGGATCCACGTTCATGCCAGCAACTTAAAAAGTTTATTTTGTTGGAACCAAATACAACACAGTAACATCATGTCAATCCAGTTTTAATACTAATAAATCTCCTGTTCATCTAGATAAAAAATTAACTTAGTATTTCTATACATGTAAACATGGCAGATATTTATTTTGGGGTTGCTTGGGTTTCCTCCTTTCTCTCCACCTGATATTTTTGCTGCTATAGTAACCAGATGCAATAGCCAAAATAAGATGGCTCTCTCCTCAGAGGTGATACACAGGCTTTTATCAGTTGCATGAAAAAACAGGCAAAGAATAAGATAACACTAATTGGATTAAGCACACTTTTTTTTCTGTATTTCTACATTTATACTCAAGTCTTATCTTTTTTAACTTTAAAGTACTATCTTCTCATTTGTAAACATACTACTGTCACAAATACATTGCATAGCAACAGATAAAATTAGATACATGGCTTTAAGTGCCTGCTTCTTCCTTTCTGTATACAATTAAGTTAAACAACTGTTATTTAAAGAAAGATAAGAGAGAAGAAATCTAAACATTATGTGCAACTATCCTAAGTAATTCTATTACAGATTTTTTAGAGAAATGTGTGTATAATGATGTGGTTAAACTAGATCTAACGCCTGTCCGGCAGCAATATCATTAATACTCATTTTTCCATTGGTTGTTTAGGAAAGGTCCCTTTGTAGATTAAGGGTTCATTAAAAACATGAAAGTAAAGCACGTAAATCAAGAGACAGTTGTGAAATAAAGGGTGGCTCCCAGAGGGACTTCCCATACAGACAAGTTGCTCAACTTATTTAGAGATGGTCCTGAAAACTGTGAGGTGACCAAGTCAATAGAGGACAAAAGTTATTCTGAACACAAACTGAAATGCTGACAGGAACAGATAGAAAAATAATCATCAGATATGAGTAACAATGTGATAAGATGCCAAACTGAATTCAGTGTCAACAACAGAAACCTAATTCAAAGGAGGAAGAAATTAAAAACATCTCTGCAGCTTTTATCTCTCAAAACAACATTGGCCATCTGAGGAAAGGATATTTTTACATCTTAGCACAATCAGTAGAAGCAGCCAAAGTATGTTAAGAATTATTAGGAAAAGAATAGAGAAGAAAAATTACAATTAAATTATAAAAAACAATGAGCTTATACTCTGACTACTGCATTCACCTATAATCCATCACTCCATCAGAAAAAAAGACAAATCTAAAAGCATCATACAGAAAAGCTAGCTCTCAAACAGAGCTAGTGAAGGGTACAGAACACACATCCCACATGCTAAGTGACCAAAGCTGCTAAGCTTGTAAAAACAGAATAGGAGGTAGGGATGTGACAGTGGTCTTGGCTAAGAATGGGATAGAAAATAAGGAATTACCAGTCACTGTTTCTCAAAAAAAACCCTAAATAAGAACGCCTTTAGGAAGAAAGAATAGCATAAGGATCAGATGATAATGTAACTCAGAAGTTACAGGTTCCAGGCAATACCCTTTGTTTTTATCCTCCAGGAGCTGAGGAAATCAAACTTCAGCTTAAAAAGCAAAATTGATGTGATACTGTTTAAAAGGAGAAATGCCTTGGGAGAAGACTAGTGAAATACAGTGTCAGCCTTCTGCTGAAAATATGCAGTTCTCATTTGATGAAGTAAGGCAAGGGTGTCTGGTTCATAACCGACTCATAATCAAGCTAGGATTACATCATTTATTGACATAATTTTCCAAAACTTCATTTCAAATTTTCTTGCCAGAACATTGCTTCCTGGATGAGAAACAGCCAGAGCAGTCTGTACATTCATCATTTCTAAATTACTGTAAATTACTTTTCTGATGTTAAATGTGTCCTTTTCATAGATAGATTTGTTGCAGTCTGAACAAGTTTGTGCTTATGTCTCCCCACTAGATCCCAGTCCACATCTGGTGACAACTCCTCGCTTTGGCCCTAATCTTAAATTAAAATCAATCCGTAAGTAATAAATCACATCACAACAGAAGTGAAGAACAAATTGCCTTTTATGAAATCCTTAAGAGTGCTACTACTTGAGACAGGATTCTCCAGCCATAGAAAGAAGTACTCTCAGTCAAAAGGATCCCATGATGGAAAGTTTCCACTAACCATGCAAATCCAGAGACTATCTTTCCAACTGTGTCCTGTTTGTGAAAGTCATCTCATCACAAGATATGATCTACAACACTGATTCCAAACTAATACATGATGAATACCACCAATGCCATACAAATCCCTAATTCATGGGGGAAAAGAACTGAACACACAGCATAGCCCCATTATGATTCTTAGACCTACAGACAGGGAGGTTTTAACAGCTCTTTTGATTTCAACAGAGAGATCCACATATGTCAACAGCATCATGTGACACGAACTCAGGTATGACCATGATGAACAGCATCTGTGTAAAACCCATGCTGTCACACAGAAGTGGTACAAAACCCAGAGCATCACACACACTTGAAAATGACATCTTTAAAGCAATATTAACTGATATATTAAAAAACATCTAATTTTAAAACTGTATGTGTCAATAATAAAGCCAATAATAGAGCTCAGGAAAATGTTCTCGCAAAAGACTGTTTCCTGAGTAGTCACTACACATACTCCTCTCTATATCCCTCCAGACGTTACCTGTTCTTTTAGAATAAAAACCACCTGTGTCTCTTAATTCTACTACGCTGTAAGATCTTTTTCCTGGTTTTCATACCATCTCAGTGTAACTGAAGTCTAGAAATGACAAGTTACGCCTATACATCTGATTGCCCTCCAGATAAACACCTTCATTTCTCTTCCAAAAGAGTTTCTAACATACACAAAAGATCACTAAAACCATGTGCCACCAGCAAGTTGTTATTTCATTTCTGCTTTTAATATTTTATCTGCTACGACAATTACAAAATCAGAAACAGCCCAAGGAAGTGTGACTAACCCCAGGGAGGCACTCCAAGGAGTTCTATCCAAACACCTATTTTCCCTCACACATGTACAAATTTTCTTTATATTAAATTTGATTGAACCTTTACAACAGATTAATTAAAAATCAGTTAATGGATAGAAGTTGGAACACAGATGTAGTGGCTGTTGTCCATACTGCCTTTGAGATTTGCTCAATTGCAAGATCCCTGTTCTCACTAAATGACTTAGAGCAGCTTGTTTGCAGACCTGTAACGAGCTGAACCCCTTCCGAGCAGCAAACCACCTGCATACCAGGTAACACTTGGGGTGACCTCCAGCTCAGTAGCTATCCCACAGTCTTTGTACCTAATCACAGGCCTCTTCCACTCACTGCAAAATATGGTCAATGTTCTATTTCATGCTCATTCTCAGCAGGGACCTTGACATAGGATTGGCCCTTGACATTGGGCTTGGGGGATGGCAGCTGTTGGTTGGTATTTTTGCTGAGGTTTTGTTGCTATTGTTGTTTTTGGTTGGTTGGTTTATTTGTTAAACCATTTGAGAAGCAATTCTCAGGGCTGTGCCTGAAGCTCTGAGCAGAGGGCTGTACAGTCATGCTCTACTCCTTTTCTCCCCCAGTCCACAATAGAAGACATTGCCAGAGAGGCCTCAGTCTCCTGGGAGTCTCGCATGGCCTTCTCTGGGCCTCATTTTTCTTAATGCTACACTCCTTTAAAGCAAATTAAGCATCATGTAAGTTTAAACAAAGTGTTCAGAATCATGCAGGCAGCCATACAAACCATCACACCCAGGCCATTACAGCATGATGGCCTGCCTCTGGGATGCATGAAGGGCTAAAAGCTGCTTAAACAGCGTTGGAAGACTAGGCTGGAAAAGGAAAAGCTAACTGGTGTTGTCCCATTCCTCTTGCCTGTTGGAGTGATATAGATAGAGTGATGTAGAACTTTCCCCTAGACTCTGTCTAGGGATGATATCCAGTCATCCCATTACAGAAGGGATTCCAGGAGCAATCTAGCATGCAGCAAGGATGACAGGAATAGTTAAACCCTGCAGTGAAACAGGGAGTAATCCAAACCAACACCAAAAACATACCCAGATACACCAGTCTGAACACACGCATCATATGCTTTTTTTTTTTAATCAGACAATCAACATAAAATATACTGGAAACTAATATATGTGATTCTATTTCTCAGAATAAATGGAAGAATGCCTACTTTTAATAAATACCAGGCCAAGACAGGGAATGCAGTAAAGCTAAAACATAAGAAAACCAAGGAATTACAATGGAAACCAGTAACATTTTGTGTATTTCAATTTCAGTACAAACCTTTCAGCTCTAAAGACATTTTACATTTATGTCTGTATATCTGATATTTATATAAGGCTACAGCATCATTGCTTAAGTATCCTGTTTATATTGTCTTTTTTTGTTTGTTTATTTTGGGGGATTTATTTTTAAAGATTTGGTAAAGATTTTCTCTAAAGCCCTAATGTGGAACAGTGCTAGACTCAAAAACATACTATCACGATGAGAAGTAAATTTTTAAGCATAAACCATCTCTATGAAATTTTTGCTACAATAGCAGAAGAACTATCAAACTACTAAACTACTGTAGGTAAATGCGTTACTGTTTTAGATCTCTTGACATGGATATAAAACTACTTACTCTTCTCGCAAAATAAATTCAATATTTTCTGGAGAAACCTGTCCTGTCACAGGATGTCTAAATGATGTGGTCTGCTGATTATGGCTGAAAGGAAAAAAAAAGAAAAAAAGAAAAAAGAAATTAATATTGCTAAACTCAGTAAAATATATCTATGATCTCTAAAAGGCAGAACTGTTTTTACTGATGTTTTTGCAGCTGATACTCCAGAAATGAAACATATTTCTGAGGTACTTTTCAAGCCAGAAATATTTTCAGCTCCTTTCTGCATTCTTGTTGACTTTGCCAATGGCACACTATACCATTTAATTATTAAACAGGTTAAAGTTTTAAAAGTAAACTAGTTGCAATCCTTAGTTAGTGAGACACACTCTAATTTATGATTATTTACACCAGACTGTTACCAGATTATTTAAATATGACATAGAAATTACACATCATGAATTACTGATTTGTATTTCTGTAAATTTCACAGAACAGAACCAGTAAAATAATTTAATGTGTTGCTGGACAAGGTTTTACACAATTTGTAATATTTAATGAGATCACAGAGAGAGATTTTGTGGAAGCCATTTGTTGCGTGCTTCCCCCCCCTCCCCGTCTGGTATTTCTTCAATGATTTTTCTTTACACCTCCATGCAGAGCATCATATATAACATTGTATAGTTGCATAGCCTATATAAAACAACATAATTTAGTATTTCATCTGAGTTAAATTAAAATCAAGATTTTCTATCAACTTTTCCTTCAGAGTGCTATCTAGAAGTTTGCTACCCTCTGCAAAATATTGCTATCCATTAAAGACTATTTTATCTATCTGTGTAACTGTACTCATATAATGCAAAAATACAGAGTGAAGAAAGCTTATTTCAAGATAAACTGGTAGTCTTCCCTGTCCCCCAAAGGCATTCATTTTAATCAATTGTATAGAAAAAACAAGACAATTTCTACAGAGTCTCATACCTACTAAACCCTTTATTCTGCAGCCCTGTCCAAAGAAACAATCTATAAAAATCAAAAATTTTAAAGAAATAAGAAATTGAAGATCTTACTTCAGTATTAGAAAGGTCATGGCTGACATGCTGTTAGTGAGCTTTAGAATTAGAGAGTAATGAACCAAGAGGTCACCTATTTAAGGTTCTGGATTTTTCTGAATCTAGTTAACAATATTTAGGTAAACAATATCCAAAACTAGAATTCCCATCAAAAGCAAAATATTAACACACTATGAGTATATTCAGAAAACAAAAATAATAAGGCCATTAAATTAATTGTACCTCAAAAAGCAAAAAAATGAACACTTCATCCATTTTTTTTGTTTTAAAGAGAAGGGTATTTCCTCCTGTAATGCCCAGTGATTTCAGGTCTTCAGATTTGACCCAATTGTCCAGCATAGCAGGATGTCCACCCACAAACAGAATAAGGCATAAAGAAATATTTGGGGGTTTCAAAGTAATGAAATTCCAAAGAGAAAACACTCCTTCTGTAAAGGACAGCTAAAAAAATCGAACAGCTTATGTAGCCATAACATTCAAATGTAAATAGCTCAGGACATGCTGTATTTTAAAAAACAAAATGAAAACAAACAAATAACCCCCCAAAACCCCAACAACAACAACAACAAAACCACAACCAAAACCACAAATTGCTCATGCTTAGTCCCACTTGGACAATGAACAGCAGAGGGTCTTTTCTGTGCGTGTTTTCCAATATGCCTTGTTACAGGAAGTCATGGATAAGGGACCAATATATTGAACATTTTCAATGACAAGCTGAAAGCTGTGACAGCTTATGTTACACCAAAAGGACTTTTTCCAGCCTCAGCTCTTAGAAAACTTCTAGCCCTAGCGCCATTAAAAACTGTGAACAATGTATTAGGCCATCAACTACCCCACAGCACCAGCACCAACATTCACTCCCTAGACTGGTGAGAAATGACCTCTGTGACAGAAGTGGGTTAATGAATTTTCTAACTCTTCAGTTTTCCCATGAAATCTCAGATCAGAAGAAAGTATTTCCACCAAGCCTGCAGTGCTAACATCTACACAGCAACCACAATCTTTTTCTCACAAAAGGACTGAGGAGTATTGTTTTCTAAAGAAGCAGTTTTACAGGAGTTTATGTTCTAATTTTGGGTGTATGTCCAAAGAAAGGAATAGGAAATTGCAGATGGTTTCAAAGAAAACAATAAATAAATTGTAACAGTAACAATTAAACTCCACATTTATCACACAGTCCAGTTTTAAGCTGAAAGTCTTTCCTTTCAAATCAGGAGTGAAGCAGCCTGGTTTACCTTCCATACTTAGGCTAGGCCTACTAACAGAAATGCAGATACATTGTCAGCGTTAT
Organism: Elanus axillaris; assembly: GCA_026212715.1. NCBI lineage: Eukaryota > Metazoa > Chordata > Aves > Accipitriformes > Accipitridae > Elanus > Elanus axillaris. The sequence continues at coordinate 14,511,001 of JANZLQ010000022.1, read as the reverse complement.
TCTCCAGGGGCAAACGAACTGTCAACAAGCTCTCATCTGCAGGCTTTTAGTCATTAATAACTCACTCTACAATTAACACTAATTAAAAGGACTATATTCCAGAAGTGCTCTAGGGTTATTTAAGAAATGAAGTTACTCATTATACCACACTAGCACTTTCACAAATGTTTTATTATTTCCCATGAAATAAATTCACCAGGCCTTCAGAAGATTAATTAGTCCTCCTGCTGTAGTTAAAGAACAAGTCTATTACTAATAGACTAAATATTACTTGCTAACAATAAAAGTTTTAGCTGGAAAGTAAACACTTCTTAAATATCTGAGTGATTGCATTTTGGGACAAGTTTTGCACTTCAAATAGCAAGAGCAGGGAAACAGAAGGACAGTTCCATTACTACATAAAACACAGATGGTAATTTCACAGACAAGGAGAAGGCATACAAAACCAAAATTTTCCACAAATCTGCAGCTTCAATACTTAGGACTTGACTGGGAAGACAGAAATGAAACCACTGCTGTTAACAATTAGTTTTGCAGAACACAAGTGGTTTATTTGAATTTGGAAAGTGCGAGTTTAAGTGTTTTGCCTCATAGGACTCATTAAGAATAAGCAATAGTATTCAAAACAACCTATACAACAGATGGCTAATGCCTTGCAACAAGGAATTGGATAGCAGGGAGATTTTTGTCCCAGTGAGAGCAGTCAAACATTGGAAGAAGTTGCCTAGCAAGACTGTGGAATCTCCATCCTTGAAAACATCCGAAATGCAGCTGGATATGGCCCTGAGCAACTGAATCAAACTTTGTAAGTTGGTTCCAACTTTGAAGCTGGCCTGGCTCTGGAACAGGATGGGCTGGATCTGACGGGGTCCAGAGATTCCTTCCAACCTAAATTATTCTATTCTGCCATTCTCTGCTGCTCCCCTCCTTTCTCTGCAAGTATCATTAAATTCTTACAATACCTTTTAAGCTTTCCCAGTGTTTAAACAGATGTATTCCAAGAATATTAGCAGTATCTTGTTTTGATTAAAATGAGAGAAATTGTAATATTAGATTTTTAGATTTAGATCATGGGTTTTTTTGTTGTTCATGTCCTTTAAATATTTGCTTAACAGTAGCATCTGTTTACACAACAATGATAACAACATCTCCAGCGAGAGTGATCTAATAAACTTGTTGCAGTGAAAGTTCTCTTTCCTTTCCAAGCACAGACTAAGAAAAGACCTGGCAGAGTTGTTTGCCAGACTCATTAGCTAACCAAGCCTCTTGGTAGTTAATCATCTGTATTTCCTCCAAATAGCAACTGCTGAATGCATTTCTATTGTCCAGAATATATGAGCCACAATAAATGTGCCTTAATAAAAGGACATGATATGCTGCTCCACTCTTCATGCCCCTTTTATTCTTTCTTCACCAGAGAAAGACTTAATATCCCCAACAAAACTGGGAAAGGCTTATGATGCTTCACCATGCAAATTCTGAACGCCCTGTAACTTGTATTAGTACAACACCAAACATTTGAAATGCCAAGCTAACTTTCCTAGTAATGTTACAAATTTTCTGTGTGATAAAATACTGCGTTTTTCCTAGCAATCATCTTTTAATTTTAACAGTTCTGTATTACTCTGATTTTGTGTAATTACTAATCAACAGAACCACCAAACCAAAGGAAGTATGAAAACTCCACACAAAAATTACATTCATTAGCATCTACTACTACCATCATTATTAAATTACAGCATAGACTGTTAAAAGTCATTCTGAATTTCACAGTTACAGAACACCATTTTCCAAGGTTTGCTGTTGGTTCATAATAGTTAAGGCTTAGACTTTTCGTAACAGAATCACAGTTCAAACACTGGTTCTTTGCAATTAGATACCGCTACACAAATTCTACCACTTCACTGCATGCGTATACAATGTCCACAAACATTAAGAATTGATGGTCACCCACTGTCTCAAGACTGATGTACTATAGCAATTCAGAAAGAGTCAAGATCTTCAAGATGTAAACAGTGTTAATACATCTGACTAACATTAGCCACACTGGAAAGCATGAGGCTTGAGCATCTAATGTAACTTCTGAGCTGGCCCTGGCTTCAGGGGTTGGGAGGGGAACCAGATAGCCATACAAACTCAATGTTTATGTTCTTATTGGGTGGGTGGCAGTGCAGACACCTGTAGCCTTGACAGTATCATCAGAATACAGCCTAAAACATTTCTCAGGTATTGGTTAAGCAAGTCCACAAATTTAACACTGTCTATCATTTGTTTGCAACAATCTAACCTATAGTATGATGAAATCTAACTGATTGAAACACAGGAAAACCACACAATTACGATCAAGTCTCCAATCCTATAGTGTAATTGACACAGGCAGGCACTTTTGCCTGCATGGATCCTTTTGCAGAACTCATCGTTAACATGACTTCACCTATTTTTTTTTTTTTAACTTCCAGTTCATTTTGTATTCAAGTCAAAGCCAAGTTTTAATAATTAACTTTTGGACATGACTGATGCTGACAGCCTTTATTTTGAAGTCAAGGAAGTTTACAGATTGCCTCTAGAGTAATTTAAATGCCCAAGCAGATGAACCTTGAAATGTGTGAATCAACTACTGATTGAGTCTACATCACATTAACAACAAATTTATAAGTTGCAAGAAAAATTCATGGTGTCATTGGACAGACTGCCCTATAAATTATTATGAGCCATTTCTACAGTATTTATTTTCCATGTAAGCTGACTCCTTTATGCTTCCCTGCAAGACTGGATAAGCATGAACATCTTTATGTTGAATATCCCAAACGGTGATGATGCAAGCACCCACACTTCTATCAGAGTTACTGGTGTGGGTGCAGCCAACAGAAGAACTCAGGCAGTGAAGAACTGCTGTTCAGCCAGTGAGTTGTTACTTCAAACAGGAGGAAATGCTTGTATCTAACTTGGAAAAGAGCCAGGCATAGTTTGCTTCATTTCATAACATATTTCTGAAATACATCAATAGCTTCAAAATAGTTTCAGCAGTGCTTTCTGAGTATTTTTTAGATATTAGCTTTTAGAATTGGTTAAAAAGAGTATCAATGAACAGTCCAAGAAAATCAGTGCCATCAAAGTTCTACAGATAATATTATTGGAAGAAAAATGCAGTGAAATACAAACATAATTTGGAAGAGTTTGGAACAATACCAACTAACTCTATTACACAAGCAATAGCACCCACTACAAGCTGGACACACACAAAACCCCATCTTTTCAAGATAATGAACATTATCCATACTTTAACACAGTAGAGTTTCTCCTCAGAGTACCAGTAAAATCCTTGCTCCACTGTAATCAGTGTCTGGGAGACTTTCCTAAGGTCAAAATTTACCCCCTCATACAGTTTAATTAGCATCTTAACCTATGAACTACTGCATAAGAATCACAGAGTAAAAATGATTCTCTCAAATCTCACATCCTCCTCAGACTATCACCCTGACAATTTGCAAGTGGTTAGTTATTTAGTCAGAATACAATTCTTTAACTATCTTGAGCAGCTGTGTCTGTGACTACAATCAGTTAACACAAGAGCCTGTGCTTATGAAGACAGCCAAGGGGACAGCTGGCATGATATCAGATTATATCATATTTTCACTTTTTCCTTGTAAGAGCTTGCAGACAAGAAAAGTTTGAAACTAACATTAAACGACAGTCATGCTCTCACGTAGAGTCCTTCCTTCTACCTAGCTCACTAATGATGAGGTTATAAGGGAACTGCAAGCTTTTTGGAACAGCATCAAATTTTTTTTTTTCTGTCTTAATGAACTAACAAAGATAATTTATACTATCCAATAGTAATATCAGCAGAAAAGGTTTTGCTGTTAATGAACATCCTTTTAAGAACAGATCTAATAAATCAATGGTAAGCTAATATGGAAAATGCCACAGAATCACAGATACTTTCAGTCATTAAAAGAACGGATAAAAGGATGAATATACTATCATCACAGACTTCCATGAGTAATACAGGTTGAAGCCATCTGCTGATTCACAAATCCCTTTGATGCATATCATGAGACACTATCAGGATTTTACTAACTCACAAAAACGACATTCAAGTAACTTGAAATTAAGAGAAAAAAGCGTGTTAAAGTTTTGAAGACAAGGAAGTCCTTAGAAAAGAGGATATTCCTGAAAAGTAAGATTTGATTCTACTTCCTCACTCTTGGAGTTTTAGAAAAATTACAGTCCCTGCCTTCAAAATTGATAATTAAGTTTAAAAAAATTCTCTGATCACAGCAAAATAAAATTAGAAATGTAAAAGATCATGTTACTGTATCACATCATCTTAATTCAGGCTTGGAACTCACTTAAGACTGTTCCTTTCTTTCCCAACTAAAGTATTTTAAAAGAGTCAGAAGATTCTCCATAAACCTCCAAAATAAAATGTAGTACCTTCAAAACTATCTATCTAAATTAATTTGGAACTTTTCTACCTAACAAAAACAATCTTGACTTTTAGTGACAATGAAATGTCACCAATATCACAACATGAACAGCAGACTTGATTGTACATTCCTTACAGACATCATGTGAACATCTAAGCCAAAACTTGAAAGTTTGAAATGGAAACAGGAGTAGGTCCAATAGTTAAATATATGTATTGGTGATACATACATACATATATCTGTATGCATACATATATACACATAACCATATTTTTATATATATGGGATACACACATACCCACCCCTCTTATCTCCAATGCTGGCACAGATATTTCTGCAATGATGCAAATAACTGTGGCTCCTACAGGATTACATGGCTGGGACAAATGGTCCCAACAGTCCAATTAGATGCAGAAACTCCAAAGACAGATGCTTACATAGAAAGCAAGTATTTTTTTAATCAAGATTTTTGGGAAGCATGGAGGTGTGTGTTTGTTTGTTTTTCCACTGGGAATCATTGGTGTGACAGGAAAGCAGCAACTTAACTTTTTTCACTACTCAATTCTGTACTACATGTAAAGCAGCATTTGCCCTAGAGCCTTTCACACAAAAGAAAAACTATGTAGACCTAGTGTAACCATATTACAGCAGCAGAGTCGCAGAATAGTAATACATGAAATACTGCTATAAAACAATCCTGCCACAAGAAAACAACATGTAGAGAGTGACACATCACATTATTTATTTCTTCTGGATCTGATACACAAACTAAATTAATAAATTCATTCTCTAATAAATAACGTGGTGATATCACTAAGTAATATGATTAAAACACCCTGGGTAAAAGCAGCATACCCTTAAATTCCAATGTCAACCACAATTTAAAGGGTTTAGTGAGGAAGCTGTCCAACCAGCATTGCCATAGAAGCATACTATTTTGGAAGAAGTTTTTAATGGAAATGTTACACAAAAATATATAACAACTCAATTTTTAAGCCATAACAAAACTGGTTAAAATAAAAAAAGACGTTTACAGGCATAGCATCTAGATTTACCAATGGAGGCTAAAGAACCTCACCAGTCCTATTTGAACATATTTTACTTTGATGCAAAGACTTAACACAATAATAGACCTGAGCATCCACATTATTCTACATATGAAAGCAAATACAAGTTTTCCAGCATACAGCTTTCATCTAAGTAGCAAGCCATACAGTGTAGAAATCTGAAACAATTTTAATAAAACAGCTACGAAAACTGAATAAAACAGCTTTCAAAAACTTTGTTCCTCTGCCATGTAAGACACATAACCTCAAAACATTTTCTCTTCATCAGCTTTTTAATGTTGAAGACAGATTTCAACTTCTTAAGACAAATGCACTTCTGATTTGTTATTTATAGAATTTAATGCATAATACAAGAAAGTGATTATCAGAGGACAATACTGCAGATTGAGACCTTGCTAGACTGCTGTGTGTGCCCTCGGACAATGTAGAAACATATTGCCCTTTTCCCCTTTCCATAAAATGGAAACGCTTTAACCACAACCTATACCATGGGAATGAAGTTTTAATCAAATATTGTTTTCTTACAAAATCACAAGCGTCCAGAACAGAATTAAAGAATTACAGCTGGTATCCATCAAGTTCCCTCAGGGCTACAGTTCAGAGTACTGCATCCAATTTTGGACCTCGTCATACAGGAAAGGCATCAACAAACTGAAGCGAGTTCAGTGGAGGGGCACCAAGATGGTCAGGAGCACCTGCTCTGTGAGGAAAGGCTGAGGGAGCCAGCCTTGTTCAGTCTGGAGAAATCATAGCTTCAGGATGACCTACCAGCAGCCTCCTGCAAGGAGGTAATCAAGTCTCTTCACAGTAGTGCATGACAGGAGTACAAGAGAGAGCAGGCATAAATTGAAACAAGAGACCTTCAGACTGCATGCAGGAAAAGCTTCTTCACCTTGAGGATACAAAGATGTATCATGAGAATGGTAAAGTGAGGGAACAGGCTGCCCAGAAAGGTCATATAGTCTTCATCCTTTGAGATTTTCAACACTAGAGTGGAGGAAGACCTGAGCAACCTGGTCTGACCTCACCACTGACCCTGCTTTGAGCAGGAGGTTGCACTAGAGACCTCCTGAGGTCTCACCCAAAGCAAGTTGCCCTACAATCATAAGGTTGGGTATAGTTCCTATTTCTACCAAAAAGCCAAAAAAAAAAAAAAAAAAAAAGCAACCCAAACCCAAAAAAGCCAAAAAAGTTTAACACAACAGATCTTGCTAACAGAATAATCTAAAAACTCCACATCATTTAGGAAGAAAAACTCAAATTTAGCATTAAAACCTGGTTTCTTCCTTCAACCTTTAATAATGCCATTAATTAACTTCTTCCCCAAATAATTAAATCTAAAGTCCATTTACATTCTACTAATAAATATTCCATGAAAGAAGAGAATGCACACAGCCTGAGTTCCTGTGGTTATGTCCTTTTTATCTAATAGGACACATGTTCCAACCAAAGCCTTTCCTAGAGTTAAGGACATTAAACACATGCATGGGTCTGTCTGTCTCAGACCCTCTCTAGCCATACCCATGTCCTCCACTGCTTCACAACACTGTTGAGGTACTGGATGTAATCCTACAAACTTCATCCCCTTCAGATACCAAGCTAAAGAATAAACACAAATATTAGCATCATATTCACTGAAGTACTGTTTAATATGAAGAAACCACAATTTCCACAACGCACACCTATTCTTGCAGGTTGGCTGTTCATGTTTACTGGCATATATATTAATAAAAGTTCCTTCATTAGTAACAAACTGTTCCAGCTTATCCTGTGGTTAATTCTGAAACATTTCAAACTCTATTCATATACAGCTTAAGCAAAAATTAAGAATTACAGCAACAAAGTTATTTCATTTTGTTTGTGTTATTCTTGACTGCTTTAAAGGAGTTCCTCCTTCCCCAATCTCATTCAGATCACTGTGTTGGATAAAGTATGATGCACCTCCACCAAATTTAAATGCATTTGTAAAATACTTTTTCCTATCAAATCTTAAGTATGAAATGGTCTACAGTACTTCTGAAAGGCACATAACATCAAGCTTTTGCTCAAGAGAAGACTAGTAATACAAGATCATCTTGCCTAGAGCAACAAGTATAAATTTAAGGAGTTTATCAGACCAGCTCTTCAGAGCTTTGAATTACACACCTACTGGTTACTTTCCTTTCCAAAGAATCCCAGCACCTACAGCACTGAAATACTGACACATACAAAAGCCATGATGTTAGCCTCAGTTCATAGAATGCTACTCTAAGTCACACACAATCCTTGCCAACCCTGCGCTGAATTTACACTCCATAGTTAAAGCCAAAGGAAGACCGATTAAGCCGGGGCAGCTCATACCCTGGGGCAGTAGGAGACATTCCTAGCAGAACTTCATCATCTCCTCTTTTGGAGCCTTTCTCCCCTCCTGCATGCCGTACAGACCTCAGACCCGCAGGCACAGAAGCACACTGGACCTGCATGCACAGCACGTGCACAGGGCCGATCCCTACCAGTCAGGAAAAAAATTCAATACATTACAGCTGTCATTGCCATTAAATAAAACTTCAGCGACTGCAGAAAGAGGTTATTTGCACTGTCAAAGACTTGTATCTCCAAAAAAAATTAATTTTAAAAACCACATTAATCAATATAGTATTATGAGATACCGTGTATTAATCACACTCTTTCATACCTCATATAAAATGGTTCTGAGACTAAAGCTACGAAGTGGATAAAACTTGACTAAAATGTTATTTACCCAAATGTTTCCATCACCCAAGTTACCCACTGTGTAGTGAGAAACCCACTATGATTCATAGCCTAAAACTAATACCAGATAAATATTTTAAGGATTGGAACTGTAAAACAGACATGAAAGATTCTCTTTTTAGTTTATGCACAGGGTTTATAAATTATCCTAATTATAAATTATTAGAAATATCTTTTTGAGTCAAGAAAAAGCTCTTCAGCATTAAAAAAAAAATATTATAGCTATATCAGTTGTTGAGGATTTCAGTCAAACTTGCTCAAAGAAATAACCTGGAGCCAGCTTGTCCTTATGGAGATGTGGAAATACTAAGTGGCTGCAAGCCAGACAAGCAGAGAAAATCCTAAGACATTTCCAAACAATCACAGAAATACTGCTGTAGAATTAACTTAAAGTATTCTCTTTGGCATCTATAGAATGGAAAATATGCTAAAATATACATAACACTACTAGACAAGCTTTATACAACCAACCAACCAAACAAAAAGATATTACGAATTTCAACATTGTACTAAACAATTCCAATCTCCAAAACTTTTCTGCTTTTAATACTCATTTTACTACAAGCAGAAACCCAAGCAAACTGTTTTGAAAGTGAACTATTTTGGCGAGTGTAATGCCAGAATTTTCTTTGCTAAACTTAAACCAATTAACTAATCCTGCAGAACAAAGGCAATTATTCTCAGTCATCCAGTGTCTCCTCCCCAACCCCCAAACCCACCACTATGTAATCAAAGCATTGTCAAGCCACAATATAAGCTATAGTTAATAACAATTTACATTATTGGCATAAATTATGCTGAGTTTAGTGTATTGAGTGTCTAAGTATGTGAACCAAACATAAATAAAACTTAAGAAAACTCACCTATAATGACATTCTGTGTTTAATTTCTTGAAACAACACACTGCACTATCAGAAGGTGAAAATTTGAGAATAAAACATTAAAATAAATTACATCAGACAGCTGTGAGAGGAGTGGCACTGGAAACAACCCAGCCACAGAAGAAATATTTGCATTGTCTTAATGTCACTAAGTAGACACATTAACAGTGCCCCAACAGCCAGTTCAGAAAAAGGCCACAGTAGACACAACCGATGACAATATAAAGATCTAGTGGCTAAGGATGTATAAAGAAATACATTTGCACTCTTTCCATCTCAAAAATAGCTTTAGCTAGCAAACATATTTTTAAAACTACTTTGTTGGGTTTTCTATGAAGTGGTTCAGAGGTTTCATTTATATCAGCAAACATCAATACACATTATTGGATAGAAGGCAGTCAAGTGGGGACAGCATGCACCCTCAAAATCAGCTCTGAATGAGACTCTGTGAAATCACATTATGTGATCATCACAGGAAAGATGAAAACTTCTTCCTTAAACACATGAAGAGTGCTATTATTTTTGAAAGTAACTGGAAGGATGAAGCAACTACAATCTTTCACAAGCCTCAAAGTCAAAAGCCAAATACAACAGCCAAAATATCAACACCCCAAACAGATGAAATCAGGCTCCTTAACTTTATTTCAGGGAACAAAGCTGCAGCAAAATCCAGCCAAAAGACAGCTCTTAGAACATCACTATATATAGTGGAACTATCAGCTACATTCCTCCTGCACCACTTCAGCAGCGCGTCATGGCTGCTTTGCCTGCTTCTTGTCCTGTAGCTCCGCTGTACTGAAGCTCCCACCAGAGCACTCCATTCTCACCAACCTGCAGCTGGTGCAGGTAACATCTCCGAGAGTACAATGGCACTGCTTCTGCTGCTGCTTTATCGCCAGGGTTTTCACAGCCTAAGTGGCTCCACAACAGTGCTCACATAGCTGAAGAAATATGACCTTAAATAAGAGCTCAGCCAGAGGATCTACAGTATTACCCACCTCTCACCTTCGCAACGCAAGGACTAGTTCTCTGCCATCTCCCCGAACTGGCCAGCGACCTGAGAAGACAGTCCCGTGCCGGTTCACTTTCTGATCTCAACCCACTACTACTGTTTGCTGCTGTCAAATAACACAGCCAGAGCAAAGCGCAAGCACCACTTGGGGAGCGCTCTGGTTTGCATGCCTCACCCCTCGGCTGGCTTTCCCCCAGTCAGCCGATGCACAGGCAAGGGCAATGCTGAAGTGAGAGAATCTGGCAGCAGGAAAGCTCTCACGTTGCTGATGAGGCCTGGGGTGAGGACAGCGAGCACTGGCAGGATTAGAGATTGAAAGAAATTCCAAAAACTTCTTCAGATCCTGCATTAAGTCCTTTCAACGCCAAACAAGTCTCTATCAAGCATGTGACTGAAACTTGGCAGCTACAAAGGTGAAGTAACTTCACACGAAATAATATTTGTTCTTTAGGTAATTATTTAACAATACACACAATGATAGAATATCTTTGAAAAATGTGCGTCTTCCACTTACAGAAAACTTTGAAATCTCTTGAAAATACAGGTATTAAATAGTCCTTCGCTATTCAGGGAATTAAAAGGTTTTTTTCCCCTTCAAATGCAGCTAGATCAAAAATAAAGTGCTCCAAAGCACATGAGTGAACAGAGCCAGACTAAGAGTTAGACACTTCAGGTAAAGCACTATAGTAAAAATTGTTCTATTCAATGCTAACTTTCAATATGCAAAAAACCCCAAGTGCAACATGACGAGTATTACATGCATATATATCTAAGTCAAGAGGATTACAAGCAGCACAGTACCTTTTCATGCTTTCAGTCCTTCAGTTGCATTTTAATTTACTAACTATAGAAAATGCACAATGTCTTAAATTAAATGAATGTATAATCACACTTAGATGAATGCACAATCTAGCAATTTAATTCTATGCAAAGGAAGATTCGGTTGTTTCAGGGGGTTTTGGTGTGTTTGTTTTCTTCTGGTTTACGTACTGACTATTCTGTACAATTAAACCACCACCACGCATCAACATTTCAAGGATTTTCTCAAGAACTCTTGGCATCTTCCCCGCCTCTCCAAAACTACATCTGATAATACAGCAGTTGAAACCAAAGCTAAGATTTATTTCTACCTTCCAGGACAGTGTGCCACACTACATTAAAAATTTTCAGCTTTAACTTCATACAATATACTTATGTTTATTTGCTTTTCAGTTTTTACAAGTGTAACATATGTTAACTACTCTTTTTCAAGCATCCTATCTGCTTTCCTAAATAGTTACAAAGAGTAGAATAATTTGTCTGCACAGCTACTCACTTGGTCTCTCATTCTTCCACATGAATTCTGTGTGCTCATGAAAAAGCTGTAGCTTATAGCAATAACCTCCAACAAATGGGGAAAAAGCTCAAGACCTGTTGTTTGGAAGCTGGTTAGCTGTGACTGCCACATTCACCTTCTCTGGGACTTTATCTGATTACAGATAGTCCAAACTTTCAAATAGGAAACAGCTTCTCTTAAGAGTACAGTAAGTAACTGGACAAACCCTGTATTATTTCCTCCTAAGGACTTCTTATGTTCTTCATATAGAAACTTCATATTAGATTAATTTCTATTTTAATTTATCCCAGTCAGCTGTTGAAACTAATCCAGGTCACGAATCATTACTCTGAACACTTGCTGCCCATACTTATTTAATTCTAATAAAGTGACCAAAAAATGATGCTTATTCCTAAAATGTAACTTAATAGACACTGCAATTACACTACCTTAAAAAACCCAGTAAATCTCTAAGCAGCACAGAAAAGAGTTAAGACTTCAGAGTGACTGATTTTTGCCAAGTAAGTCATCACTGACTCACAGAGTGATTCTGCTTCAAGGTTATATTCATCAGTTTTGCATTGTAAAGTTGAAACAATTTGAATTCATTGAGTGATGACATTTCAGTTATTTTGGATACTGGATCAGGACTTGGAAACGTGTCTTTACAGATAAATGGGGCTCTCCCACAAGAAAAGAGAAAGAAGTGGCTAAATTTGCAAAACCTGAAGTGCATTAAGTTTTTCTGCATCATTAACAGATAAAAGAAGTTAATGGCTTTGGCACTACTACACTGGGATTTGAGAGATGAGGATTCAGACCTTAGCTCTGCAGCAGATTTCTTGTATGACCTTGTTGAGTAATCCTATTTTTGTAAAATCACCAGTTTATTACAGTTCAAGACTTTCAAAAGAGAGAAAAGGTGCCTACCAATTTAGAGTCTTAACCTCATTTGCAGCTTTTGGGGTGCTACTGCAGTACTTACAAGCAAAAACATTCATTGTTTTTCAACATTAGAAAGGACTGCCTCAACCTTCCCAAACAATTCCAGTAAACCTGGGAGGCAAGAACAGGCTGAAATTTCTGAATCTAGCTAAAAAGACACATTGCTACCTTCCAAGTTTAATTGTTTACAGACTTACAGAAAATCTCTTCCAATGCATATAAGTTTGTTCTCTAAAATATTTATATCCAACATAAAATCACCTTTATTCTGAAGACAACATTTTGGCTACATCAGTTATTCTTTTCACTTCAAGTACTAAGTGTAGGGATGTGGGAAGAAGGTTGCCTTTTATACTAGTGTACTTTTTCACAGCCATGAGGTGACACACTGTAAAACAGGATACAGTTCTGTACAAACATAAGGCCCTAATGCATTACGATACCCAGAAAGCAAGTTTAGCAAAATTATTTGACAAGATTAAATTGCCAGTGTGGTTCTTTAAAACTGAACCAATCAATGGCACCTGAAAACTTGCATCTCCAAATGTAAGTCTCCAAAACTAACTTCACTCTGAGATTAACTTTCCTATACTACTTAATCAAAATCTTTCTGCTCAGTCAGTTACTTCCTAGTTGCTATCAACTTAATTCACCCAGGTAAGACTTACAAATAACCACACTGAAATATCAAGTTACTGCCCCAGAATATGTCTGCTTTTGTGGTACCACATACTGTCATCTTATTACTGTTCTTTGAAAACAATCTAAGAATCTAAATCTAAATTAGTAATGCTAATACAATAGATTAAATTCCAGAAGTGATGAGTGGCAATATTAATTCATCTCAAAGCACAACACTAGAAAGACATAACTACATTGTAATGCAAATTACTGTGAAATCAGAGTAAAAGGAGGGCATATGCCCTGTTTCTGAGTAAGAAGATGCTCTCTAAGAAAAAAAAAATTAATTATTCTTATCTTGTATGACACAGACTATATTTTATAGCCAGCACTCTGAGACTTTCATGTTATATGCCATGACTTTAAGTTTTAATACCTCTGAATTTAACTATTCTCGGACAGCTTCCAAATTCTGCAAATACCATGTGCATATTCTACATTCTTCTGACGTTAACAGGTTGCAGAGCAAGACATTGTATACTTGAGACATTAAGAAAAAGCAGCTCAATCTTTTTGGCACCTTGCACCGTCTGGTCCTACATACCTTACATGCCTACATACCTGTTTTAACTCTCAAATACTTCTATTGACATGAATGCAAATTTTATCTGCATGAGAACTAGAAAATATACACAAAAGCTATTTTGATACATTAGAAAATGACAACCGAGTTACCATGGGAAGAAAAAAAAAATACTGGAGTTCTACTGGGAAATAGTTATATTTTTGTTTTAAATAATGTGATCTAAAGAAAGTAAACAATAAAATTTATTTAAGTTCCAACGCTAATGTTTCTGGTTAGTCAGCATGCCCTACAGGGAAGGACAACAAAAATATCAGTCAGGTACTTTGCTGTGAGTTGTGAGACAACCTCCCTGCATTTTATCCTGAAGAGTCAGAGGAAACAAAAAACAAACCACCTTGACAACAGGACCAAGAATCATGTTATGTTTCTAAATAGTCTTCCCCAGAAGTTTATCTGAAGATAGAAAAAATACAGGTGTACCATTTTTATTAAGTGGTCTTACCCTACTCACAAAATCATAAATATAAGGACCGTGGTCCCATTGTAAAGATATTCCTGCTGCAGTTAACAGCAGATTCTTAGGAAAAGGGGAAAAAAAAACGCAAATCCATATACATGACATGTAACATCAACTATTTTTGGAAGCAAGGAACCTTCATCTAATGCCAAGTGGCATGTATCAAAGACAAAAGCAACATGCCAGTTTTCTAACTGCTTACCAACAGAAAAGAAGCTTACAGACTTCTTTCATGAAACTATTAACTAGCCAATCAACAAATAAATACAAGGGATTAACTGAACTTTTTCAGGGACTGTCCTTTAAGTTGCATTTAATAATGACCTCATTACATGCTTGTAGAATTGATATGTCCATGTATTTGGTAGAATAGGAAAAGAGGCCACTTAAAATATCAGAAGTATATTTTATCTCTATTGTCACCTTACATAATTACTAAACGTTATTGTAGACCACAAACTACCCCAATCTATAAGATAATTACAGCATTACATGGTTCCTAGTGCAGCTTCACAATCAGTGTGTCGATAAGCTAGAGGCCACACATTTCACTTCTTTTCATCTGGATTCTATTAAAATTGTATTCGGTCAAAATAATGAGATGCATATATAGGAAGTAATGTCACTCCAATGTAATGATCACAGAATCATAGAATGGTCTGGATTGGAAGAGACTCTCATACTGAATCCAAAACATAACACTATAACAGCTACTGGAAAGAAAATTAACTCTATCCCAGCCAAAACCAGGGCAATCAACTCATTCCATCCCCCTGCCATGGGCAGGGACACCTTCCACTAGACCAGGTTGCTCAAACCCTCATCCAGCCTGGCCTTGAACCCTTCCACAGATGGGGCATCCACAACCTCTCTGGGCAAATCATTCCAGTGCCTTACAACCCTCACAGTGAAGATCTTCTTCCTTACATCTAATCTAAATCTACCTACTTTCAGTTTAAACCCATTACCCCTCATCCTATCACTACACTCCCTGATAAAGAGTCCCTCCCCACCTTTCCTGTAGGCCCCCTTTAAGTACTGGAAGGCCGCTGTAAGGTGTCCCTGGAGCCTTCTCTTCTCCAGGCTGAACAACCTCAACTGTCTCAGCCTGTCCTCATAGGAGAGGTGCTCCAACCCCCCGATCATCTTCATGGCCCTCCTCTCGACCCGCTTGAGCAGGTCTTTCTTATGCTGGGGGCCCCAAAGCTGAACTCAGTACTGCAGGTAGGATCTCACCAGTGCAGAGTAGAGGGGGAGAATCACCACTGTTGATCTGCTAACCACAATTTGCTGATTGAAATTTCACAATGTTCATTTAAAATGTATTTTGACCAGTGTTCACTTAATGTAGACTGTCTGCACATCATCTTATCAATGACAACTGCATTCTAGAGTGCTCAAGATTTCCTATAGTTGATAGAAGTGTCCAAGCATCATGTATAGTTCATAAACTAGGTGTTCCACAAATTCTTCTCACAACATTTTCAAGGCAGCCGGAGAATTTAAATTTTATCTGCTCTTCGTGTTATGCTGTCTTGCAGTGGGAACAGCTGAGTAAAGAAGCAAGAATGAAGATGCAGGAGCAATAAGGAACAGTACATGCAAGGAGACGGGGGATGTATGTGTACAGTGCTGCAAAATGCCGAATGCCCACGACAAAATGAATTCTATGCAGTTGCCATTGAGGAAGAAAAAAGGGTTCATGAGAGTTCTGGTTCTACTACAGGAAAATTATCATCAGAGCTTGGAAACTAACTACTACCTAAACTCACCATATGAGGGACTGGACTAGCAAGAAATTGTACGTCCTTCAGTGGGCACATGGCATTGCAATATGCACAACCCAGATCACTGACTTTTCACAGGAGCTTCCCTTAGGCGAACCAAGTTCCAGCAACTAAGAAAGTCATATGAACACTCCTTGCTTCCTAATCCTCTACAACTGAGATGTTCTGTTCTGTTCCTTGAGTTCCCAGCTGTTCCCTGGGGCTGGAAGTACAGGTAATTCCAGCTCTCCAAAGAAATATCCTGTCCTCCTTTTCACACAATGACTAATGTATAAACATATTATAGTCATATTATAATCATGTTACATTCATATATAATTATACAACTTTTACAGTCAAGATCACTGTATATTCATAAATTCAAGAATCAAACCGGAAGTATTAACTGACCTATGAGATTCCAAATGGAGCAGACTTTTTAAAATGCAGATATTCAGAACACTGAATGTAGGGCATTAGCAGCAACAATTGTTTCTACAAATTAAATCTCAATGGTATCAATTAGCAGATTTCTCAGGAAATAATTAAAATGGGATTCTCAATTCAGTCTTTATAACACCGCTTCTACTACAACCTCCATAATAAAACAGACTCTTAAAAAACTTTTCGTCTTAAATTTTCTCAGGGCCTGTATTTACAGTATTACTTTGTAAATGAGAAGTTTCAGGCACTTCTATCTCCAAATATTATAACAATGTTGCATACATATTGCTCCAGGCTCTCTCACCCCCAGTCTCTCTGAACTTTTCACCTCTGAGCAGGATTTTCACTTTGCACTACTTTTAATCCAACCACTCTGTCATACCACTGTGGTCACTATAGAAATCCTGAATTAGAAGCAGACAGACAGACTGCAGAGACATATTTTATCTTCCAAAAACCAGCTGAAGTTCACAAAACATCCAACTCGACCTTTCTTAAGAATATTTTTTCCACTAACTTTCCACACTCTTCATATTCATGGAGAACTATCAGGCTTCTGCAACAAGCTGGCACCAAAATGTACAAAAAGAAACAGAATGTAAGCCCTTGAGTTACAGAATAACATTGCTCTAGCACACTTTCTCTTCCTTATTCTGTTTTCTTCATCTCTGTGAGGAATACCATTTTAGATGTTGAGCTGTTTTCATTCACAAATATTTTCTTGTTACTGAAAAATCAGAATGACCAAAGACGGAAAACTGTATTACAGCATCTCAGTATTTCCATCATGGAGTTTCTAAGAACAAATTTTAACAGTTAAATACTTCTAAAAAGCATGAATAAAATTTATTACAACTAAACCCAATTAATTTACTTAAACAGCCTCAAGAACCTGAATTATAGTAGGTAACAATTTCTGATCGTAAATTAAGAATTAATACAATGCAAGCAGCAAAGCACAGATTAAGACAGAACTTGTAAGATGCCAATTTTTCTTGGCTTATGAATAGTTTTGTCCATCTAGTATTTTGTAGTTAAATGTCTAATCACATTATTTTAACCGGTAAGAAGCAGATTTCCTGCATAGGACTAAGGAAGGAAGTAGGGTTACAGGCCCTAATTAGCATTTTCCATGGTGAAATATGGTTATTTTACACAACAGGCAAAGATCGTATAATTTGCTGACTAGATAACAAAACAGTTTTGCTTCATATTGCATATATTCATGGTATTAAAAGAAACTTTGTTTTGAAATACTTCCATTTATTTTTCTTTAAATGCAAACTTCTGTGCCAATTTTCCTCTTCTCTGTATCCAAAGCAAGACAAGACTTTTTTCGAACCAGTACTCTATACATTATTTGAACTAAAATGCCTAGAAATGACTCATCACACTAAAAACTCTCTCAGAGTAAACTCATTATAGCAGGCACTGTGACTATAGCACCAGGAGCAATTTTGCTAGTAAGAAAATAAAACACACATGTACAAAACATAATTCAAAACAAAAAAGCAAAAAATGTTTAAATTAGTAACCAGGAAGTGTATATTACCTTCATTAGGAAGGAAAAATTTATGCAGTAACAGAAGCCGTGAGTTCCAACGAACAGCAAGACTTTTACAACAGTGAAGTAAAACCCTTTGCATAGCTGAGACCTATCAATGGTATGACCTGGAAGTCTAAATCACAGCATGGATATTATTTAAATTACTTAATAATATTAACAACAACAACAGCAAAAACAACAACAACAACTAGATGAGTAAAAATGAACCCTGAAAAAACTGGGATGTCATTTACCTACTACAATATAAAAACTGATTAAAGACATGCTTAATTTACAAACCCTTCAAATGGGTCAGCTCATATTTCTGTGTTTGCAGAGTTAAGATAAATGGACACCAAGCAGTACATCTGCTTTTGTCAGTCTGTAAAGGATTCTTAAGAAACTTTTTTTAAAAAGACATCTTAAGAATCAGTACTCATAGGATGAGTTAAAAGAGAGGTAATCTTAGAAAGTGTAAGACTACTTAGAGAAGATATAGAAAACAATGATATTTAAAGCTTACAATGCAGTAAAAAAATGCTTCAGTCCTCTATGTATTCAACATATTTTTAAACAGTACTTTTCATGTAGGAATACATTCTAAACTACTGTGCTTATAAAGTTATGAGCCAGGAGTAAACAGAAAAATACTTTGAACATCCCTAGTTCACTTATTGCTTGGCAAATGAAACCGAAACCTGTCAGGAATGACAGTACAGATCTAAAATATTTCATGACCTTTGAGAAAAATCTGACCCATTTGGTCAAATTCACAGTTATGGAGAAAATTTCATTGCATAGTCTCAACAGAGTTTTCCTCCACAAACACAGTAGTCAGTCCTTCAGCTCTCCAACTGTTCCAGTGAGTCTGCAGAAATTAAGGCTAACGAGGTTTCCTGAACTACTATGTAGCCAAAACCAAAAATTAAAATTATTCCCTTTGCTGTTGCTTTTTGCTAAGAAGAAAAATAAAATAAACAAACAAATATGTGTTTACTGATACATTTGCATGTACATTTTTACACACACACATAAAATGTGTGCATGTGTGAGCACACGTGCATACTTGAGGTTTTCATTTTGAGGCTCTAGACACATCAGAAGTTAAGCAGATTTCCAAAAGATTTAAATTCTGTGAATTCACAAAGTTATCTTTCACATATTTAGGAACAGCACATAGGTTTTAATTATAATGTGCTCATGTAATTAATTACAATGCCTTTTAGAATAAAGGTATCAAAGCACAGAAATCTAAGCAGCACTATAAAGGATGGAATGAAGGAGGTAAAATCCAAAAGAAACCTTCAATTCAGCTTATTATCAGGAAGCTGATATATCAGTAAGTTACCGTAAATTAATTTGTGTTTACCAGTGGTAAAAACACAAACTCAGGCAGCCAGATGAACACATAATAATAATAAGCTTGAGGAATTAAAATATTTTTCCTAAAACAACTCTCAGAACTTAAGAAAGTATCTTAGATTTGAAGAAAAACAGGTATGTGTTAACAAGGATGCATATAACTGGATTACTGTTGCATACAGTGTTTTGAGACAGAACACACACTTCAGTGCAGTACTATCTAATGCAAATTACATTTCACAAACACCCTTATACCTTGTAAATCTTATTTCCCTCGTCATTTTTTAAAACATGGCATTGATAGGGGTAAAAGCACTTGTGGAGACTGTAAAATCAATACAGAACTTCCCCTGATAAGTGTGTAACTTCCACTATTCAAAAATGGGATTCACAGCAACTTTTTAAGTTCTGAAAAGCAAGTATAATTCTAAACTGACTTTTCCAATAGTCTTCCAAAAATGAATTTATAAACTTTTGTACACATAAGAAAATCTTTATAACACAATGCTATTCTTTTCACAAATGACCCATTAAAACTTATCACCTGAAACACATTATAAATCATCAAAAGGCACTAAATACAACATTACATGTAAAGACTGTACATGCATGTGCACAACATGCATCTTCTAGGATGTATCATCCTCTAGGATGAAACGCATACACGCCCCTGCCATAAAAGAATGTTAGAGAACAATTAAATATACATGACCTGCAGGGTACTGCTAATTCTAACCAACTGCATCAGCTAATAGTTCCTGTGAATTTGGCCCTTCTCATCAGAGCAGGGCAAGAAAAAGCAATTAGCAGTGATATTTCACATGGCTCTTAAAAAGAACCTTCTGAAACAAAGTCACCTAGACACTATTTCTTTATACAAAAACATCAGGTTAAAGAAAGATGTTTTGAAAGCCCAGTAAAGAAATCCTATTTTGTCCTGAAATCCTTTCTGAAACATTGTAAATGTTCATAATGGAGCTGTCACTAGCAATTACTCACTTTGAAGTTGTCACTCAACTGTCACCATGACAACAATAAACCTTTTCACGCCTAAAGACAATAGGAATTTTAATTACTGACATTCATTCTGCTGACTGTTTCAGCGAAACAAAATTCTACTCTCAAAAAAAAAAAAACCACCCAAAAACCCAATTTAAGATTTCAAGAAAAATTTTTTTTTTCCCCTCAAACATACTGCTCTCTAGAATTTTTTTCCCCATGTTTAGATTTCACACTTGCTATTGTCCTACTTTTGGCTGGGATAGAGTTAATTTTCTTCCTAGTAGCTGGTACAGTGTGTTTTGGATTTACAGTGTGAGAATAATGTTGAAAACACCCTGAAGTTTTAGTTGTTGCTAAGTAGCACTGCTCCTAAGTGAAGGATTTTTCAGTTTCCCATGCTCTGCCAGCAAGCAGGGGTACAAGAAGCTGGGGGGGAGCACAACCGGGATAGCCGACCCAAACTACCCAAAGGGATATCCCATACCATAGAACATCACGCTCAGTATGTAAATGGGGGGGGGGAGTTGACCGGGAGGGGTCCATCACTGCT
>JANZLQ010000022.1:14477179-14490106 GCA_026212715.1 Elanus axillaris | reverse complement strand
AGCCGACCCAAACTACCCAAAGGGATATCCCATACCATAGAACATCACGCTCAGTATGTAAATGGGGGGGGGGGAGTTGACCGGGAGGGGTCCATCACTGCTCAGGCACTGGTCAGCAGGTGGTGAGTAATTGCATAATTGCATTGTGCATCTCTTCTTGGGTCTAAAGTCTCTCTTTTTGTCATGTTCCTTTTCGTTACAATTATTATTACTGAAATTATTATATTTTATTCTTCTTATTATATTTTTGTTATCATTATATTTTATTTTATTTTTTTATTAAACTGTTCTTATCTCAACCCACAAGTTTTACTTTTTTCTAATTCTCTCTCCATCCCACTGGGAGGAATGAGCGAGCAGCTGCATGATGCTTAATTGCTGGCTTGGGTAAACCACAACAGCTATTTACCAAATACCTTTGAGATTATGAATTTTAGGATGGCTGGCAGAATTCTCTTCAAGTCAATGCAGAGTAAGTTTTTTAAGTCACTTCGGCAGAAAATCTGAAATCAGGGACTGACTTGTCCAAGTATCACCACAGATTGGTTAACTGCAAAAGACTGGAGGCAAGGCTGTGGGAAAAGCATCTCTGTCTTTTCCAACTGTTCCCAACAGCACACAAGATTTTAGTCTTGGGGGAAAATAAAGACAATTCTAAGTGCTGTAATTTTTTTTTTTTTAAAATAATAATCTAGATACTGCTTTGAAAAAAAAAATTAAAAGCCATCAAGTTTTGGATCCTGCAGATTCTTAAACATAAACCCCTAACTTGACAGGGCTATTCATTAGTCACAGCATGCATAAACAGTCCTGGACATTAGAAAGTATTTTCAGTTCCCTGACAAAAAAAACACAAGGGGATAAAGATGAGCACTTAGTGGTAATATTTTCTCCATACTACCACAAAACAAAGTAGTTCCTGTAGTTTACGTATAACCGCATGGCAATGTTTTTCTCAAACAAGCTAGTAAATGGCTATTGCTTGATAATGTCATAACTTGCCATTATTTGTAGCTGTCCATACACTACAGCCTATCATCAGACAATAATATTCAAAGTACATATGGAACATCAGGTTAGATGACAGAACAAAGAAAAAAAATTTACTTCTTGCCCTAAATCCACCATGACATGTCCTATCAGGAAACATTAAAAAAAAAAGAAACTCATATGATGCAAGAATATATAAATGAAGATAAAAATACAAAATAGCAGAAAAATGAGTATTTATACAGGTTTCAGAGTAATCACTTTGCTTAGAAATTTCATGATATACAAATAAAGGATATGAATCAATTGGAAATGTAGTGAGATTTCTCAGGCAAAAAAAAATTACTTTTTCTTTTGATATTAAGGACATTTGTTTAGACCACAAGAAAAAAAAAAAGGACCACTTGGCATGCAAATTTAGATTATGCAAATAAATTCATACAGAATATATGATATCCTGATCAGCAAAGTGTTAGGATTCTTCCTCCCATGTTTTTTTAATCATGCATACCTATTTAAGTTAACAGTTGCATTCATACAGATTCTTAAATATTCACAAATGCCAAAAAGGCATTCTATCATACACTGATATGCACATTTAGAGATAGAAATGTGTGTAATCTTCATAGCATATGTGAATAGATGACATTTTCAATCCCTTGCTTAAACAAATGAAACATGTAAACAACAGCTGTTTACAAAAAAAAAACCCAAAAAACAAACCAACAAAAAAGATTAAGAGTAAGGCACAATGAATGAGAATGAATTCAAGTTCTCGAGGACATGAAGCCTAGGTCAACATTTTAACCACAGACCACAGCCAATGTGATGAACCAAAATACAAAGACCAAAATCAAAGTAACATAAGAAAAGCACAAAGAAACAAAGAGAAGTTATTTATACTGATACTACAGAATGTCCTGAATAGGAAATACAGATTCAATCTAGAACAGCACTTCTGGTGAAAGATTTCTAAAACCAATATTCAAAAAAAGACACTTGGAAAGCACCAATACTGAAAAATTTCAAGCTCAATGCAAAGAACAAAAATGTGTTCAATACAGAAAGAGGAAAATTTTATTCACCAGTAACATCTTCACATCAATGACAAGGCAGTGTTACATGGAGAATCATGCATTAATTATTGATCTCTTAAAAGTAAAAGAGATGACAGGAAACTTAAAATTTTGGGAGGAAGCATGAAATTGAGCATTTGAGGAATTAAAGTCTGAACCAAACATACAGTTTCACTACACAAATACTTTAGCAAGCCTGATCAAAAGTACCAAAAGCTAGCATGGAATCAAAGTACTTCACAAGTATTGCAGAAGCCTCAAATCTGTCTAGAGATAACATCCCAAGAACTTTTTCACAGAAAGTGATCTAAACCACTGCTAAGTCATTAGAAGAACACAGATGAAAAAAAAAAAAGAACAGTATACATTAAATAGTCCGCTGCCGTTAGATACAGTATGTAAAAAGTTTTCTTGTCTCAGTATTTAATTTCCTATGCAGCTGAATGGGTTGGTTTGTTATTTTTTTCTAAATCAAGGGCATCATTTCCATTGTCACCCAAAATTCATTAAGGTACTCAATCAAGTAGCAAAGGACAAAAAGTAGAGTTGACTCTTCTCAGAAAATACATACATATTTTTCTACCAAAAAAAATGTCTTTCTATGACGACTTACTGTTGAATTACTTATTACTGCAAGGGCAAGAACTGGTAGGGAGTCAAAGCCCTTTATTTCTGGCACATTGTTCCAAATCATGACCAAGCAATGCTGAGTGCTGTTTGCCATTCTAAAACACATAATTTAACAATGGCAGGCTTATTCTCACAGCTTAGCAGGTTCTACAGGCAGAATGTTCTAAACCAGCACCAAAAAAAATTCTGGCATGTATATTGATCAGAAAAATAAACTAAATAAAAATCTAAAGCATTAATAACCTGTATTTACTTTGTTTAAACCATCAAACTATAGAAGTTAATGATCAAAACCTGTAGAGGCTTTATCACCAAAACTGACTGAACTTAAATTTCCTACAGGGACCAAATGACTCAGGGGGACTAATGGAATAATTTACATCAATGTCTTGAATCGAGACTGGGTTGATAAAGACAATAAAACGTTAATATATAGTGCCTGAATATAGGTTTTTAGGAAATATTAATGTAATCAATCCTTATCACAAAAGCCTCAAGTGATACCAATTGCCATTATCACTTGAGAAATCCAAGCCTTTTTAGGAAGAGTCAGAACTAGCTATTTGACTTACAGTGGATCACTCATAGCTGTGCTTATTTGGGAGAAATACAGAGATGTGCAAGTTACTCATGTTACGGTATACCTAACCTGCTAAAATGCAATGGATTTCACTTCAACAATGGATAAAATTTTTCAAGTGCAGCAAAATAAAAAGATCAGCATTCAAGATGAACAATCCACATTGAGATAGTGGTTTTAGAGTTCTATCTCTAGATATAACCATTAAAATGGTAATAAAAATAACAAGATTTATACATACGCACACACTTAGATCTCATAGCTGTATTTTCCTTTTGGTACTAAAATTTGTTCCTATGTTACTTAAAGCTTAACCAGTATTACAAGACAGGTGAGAAAGAAGTGATCTTGGCTCCATGGAGATTTACTGTACCTTTAACTAACTGGCAATGAAGCATTCCTGAAAGTCACATCTAAAATAAAGGAATAAACTTTCATCCTGCCAACTACCTAATTATTAGCTTAAATCATTCTAAACATTTTCATGTCTATCTTTAGCACTTTGACTTGCACCTTAATCACATACCCTCTACATAATACATAAAAGGGATAAGAAGAATAATTTCGTTACTGCAATCTTCTGCTTTCCTTTGTTCTGGGAAACAGACCTAATCTATTAGCGATACCTAATTACATTTATGCTCTACAACACTTCTACACTGGATTCTCTGTATTTTAAAGTTTATTGATAAAATTATTAAGTGATGGAAACCCGTATCAACATGCACTCAATATATTAAACTAAAAAAAATGCCAGCAAGTAATTCCAATTTTATTTGTTGAATTATAAAGATCTCATATTTGGCAATTCATCAAATCTTATAAATGCTGCGATTTGTACTATGCACAGGAGCATTTAACTTCTGCTGTATCAGAAAGAAAAACACTAGTTTTACTAGAAGAAAGGAGCAGTGGTTCGGAAAAAATATCTTCCAGATACCAATAATATTAATCATATTAATGAGACTATTTACTTCTAGCCTAAGGACTACTGATATCATTTCAATCATTATCTTGTTTTCCTGAAGGACCTTGCATGTAAAGAACTTCCAAATCCACAAACATCAGGATACATTATACAAGGCAAGTAGCATATTAGGAGCAAAGTATAAATATTAGATTTTAAAGGGTGCAAAATTTCAGCATGTGTTATAATTTTAGGGAAAGCAAGTTCCAAATTAAAATTATAATCACCTCTTTCAAAGTAGCAAATAGAAAAACAGTAATTTTGTGTTGTGTACTTACCATTCAGAGAAAAAATTCTTCACTTGCTTACACCACAAAATTATTTGCCTCAAAAGTGTATTCAGACATACTATCTGTTGTTTCTCATGTAAATATCCTTTTGGCTCTACATTCACAATAAATCATAGTTAAAAATCTTTTGCTCTCCACTAATCAAACAACAAACGAAGTCTTAAGGAATTAATCTGAAGATCCCCTCCGTAAGAGAGTTCCTAGTGATTACTCAGTGACACATACATTTACTGTCAGATTAGATTCCCAGGTAGTTTCATGTACTAGCACCAAAACTCAGTGATCCAAACAGCCAGTAAACAGACTACACATTCTTTGAAACATACTTGAAAGGCATTGGTACTTTGCAAAATAAAAGTGCATTACATGTAACAAAAATAAGACTAAATTATTACCATTTTCATTAAAAAAAACCACCACTCCAGGTTAAAGCTAAGAGCAACAGAAGAGCAAGTTGTATGGGAAGCATGATGGTAGACAGTCAAGATGCAGGGAAACAACCTTCGTTTCTCCTTCAAACACCATTTGTATTATTGCTTCTTCTCTCACTACTTTGGCAGCATTTTTCCAGAAGAGAACAAGAGGGTGCCTGCTTAGACAAAGACCAAATTACCGATCACATCTGATCAAGGTAATAGAATTAGGGGGGAGGGGGAAATATTAATTGAAGTCCATGCAGCAGCTTTACAGTTGTCTGATATGAAGCTTGCAAAGTCACCTTTGTCCTCCAGGCATCTCCCCCATTTCTGCTTTCTGCCCTTTCTTTATCACCAAAGAAAACTTCCTCGGCTTCAGCACATGTGAGAATTCTCCATACAAGAACACAGCAATATGCACAAATGAGCCCTATCGTGACAGCTTTGAATCCAGAATAAATCAAGAGCTGAAAGGAAGCAACAGATGCCAGTTGGAAAAAAAATGGGGTGATGTTTTAAGCTCAAAAGGATGGCCTTAGTACTGAGTAGCCATGGTTGTTTGCATAGCTCTGACTTCCAAGTTTTAAAGATGCATATTGTCATGTATCAGAAGGCTGACAGTACTATAATGACCCAGTAAAAGCAACTTAACATTCAGACTAGTTTCTTCAGATTCATATGGGACAATTCATGCCACAGAATTTAGGAATTTGCTCTAAGGCAGTTTTTCTTTCTACTGCCCAGAAAGGGAATCTTTCTCTGAAAAAACTAATTCAACCATCTGAGTTACATTTCTAAACTTGAACCACAAAAGCTTGCACAATACATGGTACCTTCAGCTGGGCTCCAGTGAAGGTTGCCAATGTTTCATCAGATTTCTATGAAGTATATAAACATTTACAGCTCAGATCCGAGACACATGTCCTAACACTTACAGATCTCCACTTCCAAATCAGTGCACTTAATGATCAGCAGATTAACAGTGATCACTCCACCAAAAAAGTTCTGGTTAGTATTCAAGCTGGGCTTAATATGCTGTACATGATGCAACAAGAAGCTGAATAAACTGTCAAGAAAAACAAACAGCATGAAGATATTCACAACTGGAAAAACAACCAATAAAGAGGCAATAGTTTAAAAATAACAGAGCAGAGAATGGATTCAAGTATTGGGACATGACTACTTAACAGAACTAAGTAGGCAACGGCATTGCTTCAAAGAACCTAAGCCCAAACACTTACTGCAGTTCCTGACCCATCCAGTACTGAGGTAGAAAAGAATAAATGCTGCAACTTACTACGTATCTGTAATGCTTCCAAACTCCAAAAATTCACAGTCATAATACAAAAAGCAGAGATTATGGGAGTATACTCTAGCCAACTTTAAGCTGAATCTAGAAAGAGTAGAGAATATTTTAACATATGTTAATATTGGTAAACTACACAGGAAGTTTCTTTCAAGTCACTGCAGTAAGTAGACTATGCAAACTTACTAAGTACAAACATTCAACAGCATAGTTGTTAGGAAAATTTAGGTTTTAAAACATGTAAAATGATGACATTTAAGCAACTGAGGTTTTCAGAACAGCTTGTGCTTCAAAATAAGGGGCTTATCTTTAGGAGCTTTTAGCATCTGAAATACAGACCCAGCAGGGTGAGAGTGGGCAGAAAAGAATATAGAGAGAAAGCACAATGGAGTGAAATTAAGGCCCATGATGCATAGCAATAGAAAAGTTTACATTAGCAAAGACACTGCAGATTTACCTAATGTTTTCAGCACATGGAAATAAGGCAGACCCAACAGACAGCAGCAATAAATCCATAAAATAAAAACATTCTGCCAGTGAAGGAACATAAAAGACTCTTAGCAGGCATTAATAGATCGGTGCTGCTTTTCCTCAGTTGGAACAATACTGAATGGTAACCAGATTTTAGTAGTACAAGTTGACACAGGTCACATACTAAATATTCTGCATTTTATCCATCTACCATAACACAATGCAGGGAGAAAATAAACCTGCCTGTAAGGTTTCCATGTGAATAGCCAGAATCAGAACAAAAACTTGGCTGCATCTTTCCCTATCCAAAAGCTATATCAACACTTGCTACTGTTCTTCAGACATCACAGAACCGCTCACAAAAGCTGGAGTTAAAACAACCGAAGTCTCTTGGGTAGACATCTGAAAATCATTCTAATTAAAATCCAGTTGACCTCCAAGACAATATACATACATTTCTGTAATAGATATACACATGCTGACTTTTCATTTGTGTGAACAATTTATGACAGAGAAACTCTTGTGAACAATGTTTCTGGATCTCTGACATCACCTGGAACCCACCTTCCCTCACATCAGGCCAACAGAAGACAAAGGCACAATTAAAAGACTCCAAAATCACAGGTAATGTTCCAAGTTGGTCTTTTACTTCCCTTGAGGCAACTTTTAGGGCAATGGGAAAGACAGAATGGCTGTAGGAAAAAAACAGGAAACACTCTAGCTTTTACCTGAAAGGGGACAGGAAGAGGGGAAAGGAAATTCAGTAAAACCAAAAATAGGCTGAGAAAGACAAGACAATTAAGTATTCAGAACAGTAATAAGTGAATAATTACTCTTATACACCAAGACTTACAAATTCTTAAGTCAGGATGTATTTCAAATCTAGAAATCTTACCTAGTCAACAGCAGACAAGCATGAAACAATTATTTTCATCACAGCAACATTTGAATAGACTTAAACAGAGGGAGTGAGAATCTGGTGAGAAACCAGAGCAGGGACAGAGTTAATGACACATCTTAAAGCACGAAAGACAAGTTTGAACGTGATGCAGTTTAACAGGAGAGCCAAGAAACGGACTTTTTTAAACAGATGATGTAGTTAAAGCAGTAGGTAAAATGTGGATTACTTACATAGGAATAAGGAAGAGGAGGGAAAGTGCTACGGAGCTCTAAGAAGTTACAATAACCCTGGATAGACACAAGGCCTCTAACAGGAGACTGTAAATCCTAAGGGAAAAGGAACAGGTCTTCAATATTTTAGGGAAAGGGGCAGCAAAGTGCATGCATAGTTGGAATTTGAAGAGTAAAAGAAAACAGCAGAGACACTGCCTCACTTCAGAAGGCAGTAGCCACAGCAAAGACAGAACTAACATCAGTAATGCCACAGCAAGCAAAACTTAGTAGTACAACATCCAACAGTTTCCAAGGAAAGAGACTAACACACAGCGATGTCTGAAAATGATGCGTCTTAATTTCTGAGAAAGTGCTCTATGCCATCTGATTTGTCACTTAGGGCAAGTCCTATCCGAGACAGACATGCCAGGGAAGCAGCGTGGTTATGCAGTGCGCTGGCACCCGCCCCACATGAGGTCATAATCTCAGCCATTACAACCTTCTCCACTGTAATTGTTTGTCTTCAGCAAATGATTATTCCTTACCTAAAGTTATGAGTAAATGAAACCTCTTAGAGGAGCTGAAAACCTGATGTAAATTTTGAAAAGGCTAACACCATCAGCATTATCTGCATTGCAGTCATCTCAGCAGTGTACAGAGGCATTTACAAGTCAACAGGACTGACCATCTGTTTCAAATAAGTGTCTTTAATTAAAGATGCCTCTTCTCAGCATGAGAGAAAGAAAGTCTGTTTTTTTTCAAAAAATCTAGAAATGGAATAAAAGTATCCATTTATTACATGCTCAAATTCATGCTCATTTTCTGCAGGACTCATGAAACTGGATTAACAACGTCATAAATCATACACCTGCCAAAATAACAGCATAAAAAGTGAGACTAAATATAATCTACATCCTATTTGAATAGATAGTATCTGTATTATAACAATTTGTTATAATTCAAATATTAGCTGACACTTATTAAAATTTTAACATAAATCACTGTATTGGTTATAATTTTCCCATAGTTAATTGTTTTAAAAATAACTTTTATGCTTCTGCAATGCCCTCATTTCTGTTTTAATAAGTTTTGAATTTGCATAAAGAAGAAACTTGCAAATTTATGCCTTATAAATTTTCTGCCAGTGCTTCAACTTTTTTACTCTAAACCAAACCGTAACAAATTCCTAGTTTACGTTTCTCAAATTATCAGCTAAATGCTGCGCAAACCAGGACCATTTCTAGGACCACCCTTTAAAATGCATGATTTATTACAAGTCAATGTTTCCTTTATGTATACTAGAAAGAAAAATATTTCTCTCTAGGCTTAATTTCTAAGACACAAAATTAGTTTCCATATTTCATTTCAAAACAAATGTATTAAGAATGTAAACTCTCAGCCTTGTAGAATGGTTCTTTGACATGTGTTTTGCTGCATAACCTGGACATCCAAACACACCGAATGAATCTCAGGAAACCTCCAGACAAGTCCTGTAAGGATTTTAGAAGGATCTGAGAGGTACCCAGGCAGCTTCAACTCTAAGAGAAGCAATCACAGTGTAAATCTTGGGAAGAACACTACTGAACTAACAACTATCATAATTTATTAACTTAATTCCATAAGTAGATTAGTCAACTGCTGAGGCAGAAACGGTAAGAGAAAGAAGAGAAGAACTGAATAGAATTCTGAACAACCGTCATCATTCAGGAAACCAAGTTAGTGTATGTTTATAGGAACACAGCAATTTTGTTTCAGAACACACACATGCACAAATTAAAACAACAGAAATAATGCACAATGTTCCAAAAATAAGGAAAGAAACTGCCTTTATTTGCTGAAATCCTCAGAATAATGGAAGTACAAGAGATTTAACATCTGAATCTCTAGTTACACTACACGTTTTCCTTTTTTTTTTTTTTACAGTGAAGAATATGTTATAAAATGGCTGTTAAGATAAAAGCAACAAAACTTATAAGTGGTTCTGCTGACTAAATATCAATGTCAATAGAAGATGAACTACAATTACATTTCTGTGCATAAAAGCTTGAAATACCAGATATCACAAAATACATATATAAAAAAAGAAATATTCAAAGTTTCAGTCAGAATTAATTAGAAAAGTAAGTAATCCACATCAGAGCTATTGCTTTGCATCATATGCAGTTTATACTTTTGTCTCCTTTTAAGGACACGTAACAGATAACATAATCATAATGCCCACATTTTCCCTCAGAGTTTCCTCTTTTCTGACAGAATGATTTATAATGAATTGCTGCAATCTGCCATGTGTCCTCTGATTACACCCTTACCACCAAGCATAACCTGAGCCATGCTAGGAATGTAGAAAGAGACCTGAGGAGTCAGAAGGTAACCTGCACATTGAGTAAGCCAAAAGTGACACACATGCCTAAAGCAGGCATAACCCAATATAACTCAACACAAGTGAAACTAGCAATGTAGTACTGCCAACAGTTTCAAAAGTGCTCAGTTTAACACTGGGACAGCATCAA
Organism: Elanus axillaris; assembly: GCA_026212715.1. Classification (NCBI taxonomy): domain Eukaryota; kingdom Metazoa; phylum Chordata; class Aves; order Accipitriformes; family Accipitridae; genus Elanus; species Elanus axillaris. The sequence goes on along the minus strand of JANZLQ010000022.1, from coordinate 14,479,757 downwards.
TACACTCGTAGTTTCAGTTGGTACTGTAGATCACAAGGGTGTTACGTGTGGGATTGTGGCAACCTACTGGTCACTCACAGAGAGCCGAGGCCTTTAATTACCAATTCAGATATGACAAAATAGGAGAGATGAAAAAAAAAAGAATAAAATAGAGTGAGGGAAAAAAGGGGGCCAGGGAGGAGGCAAGAAGTAGGAGATAAGGAAGAGAGGAGACTTCCCATATGAGAGGCATTTTGTAAGAATAGCCTTCTTACCCAGCTCCACTTTTCCAAGGAAGCAACTGAGGAAAGTCACACAGGAACCGCAAAACCAGCCCACACCTTAATCAACATCTCACACTCACGATTTTGTGCTTGTATCTTCTGGACAAAATTTAGAGATGGTGATCTTGCAACCTGCCTCATCTTTAACAGTCTTCCTCATTTTATCTTCTCAGAGAGCAGCCTGTACTTAAGTTTTATTCCCTGCAAGCAAAACCCTTTTTTCAAGTTCAATCTTGCTTAATGAGTTACTTTTTATTATGTGAAGCTTTTTAATGCGTTGTTTGTTCTGTCAAGCCCAAATAACTGCTGACATTCTAATCATGAGGCCCCTTGGAAAAAAAAAGAAAGGGTTTTTTTGCTTAAAAGGAATCTTTATTTGCCTGTAAAGCAATTATATCATGTTTAAACCATTTTAATATAAAAATAGCCTGCCCACATTTTAAACATTGCAGAGGATAAAATATATCAAACTGTGTTCTTCAGATTTTGATCGTTTCCTCTCTTACTTAAATCTGAATTTAATACATTCCTTTTTAGTCATAAAGGAGATAGCTAGTGATAGCAGCACCAGCTTTCTTCATTAGTTCCTCCCAAGTCCTGAAAAAGGAATTATCCATCTAAAAAGCAGAGACTGATCTCCCTCTTCTAATAAAAAAGCTACATTTTATTGTAGGCATCTATAAAAACCAAATTGTGTGGGGAAACAGCTTCTCATGCCAGCTCAAATTTGGCACACCAGGTTCTTGCATATATTTTGGTCAATTTTGCCAAAAAACTCTGCTGTCTCCTTTCTTCTCCTCTTCTCCCTACCAGGGAAAGAGAACAGCCCTCAACCAACAAAAAACAAAAAGTACAGGAAGTCTTGCTCAACTGATTTAGCTATTCCAAGAAAAATGCAACTATAAATCCCTGTTATACACATCCATACTGCTGAATATTCAGAGCTGCAATATTAAATAGTTACCCAGGACTTCAGTTAAAGCTACTAAACAAGCAAATATTTTAATATATTTCTTGTTATTCTTGATTGCTCTTCGCCTGACCTCAATATTCCTCAAAGTTTTTAGTTTAACTAAACTGGTTGGACTATGCTACAAAGAAAACTCAGTTATTGTTTTGTTTCTTTAAAAGCACTCACTGTCTCCCAACACTTTACAACATGATCAAGATTTATTCCTCTATCTAAAATACAGCAGCATTTTTTTTTAATTTAAGAAATGGATGCTAATTAAAGACCAACATTTGAAGTAGGCAGTAGCTCCCTCCTCAAAAGAAAAGCCTCAGCTTAATGATGTAAGATCTCTTCCCTTTCCGCAGTTAAGCACTGTCAGTTTGTTGCTTAGTTTCAATTATACCACCTTACACACAATATAGCTACAACCGGATGGGATCTGCATTACTGCATGTGCAATCAATTCTACAGATGCTATTGACTCCTCTTGAATTCATAAAATTACAAGTTTTCACTCTCCTGCACTGGATACCTTTTTTCTTCCCCTTTTTCTTTTTTAGCAGACAGAAAAAGTGTAATAGCATGTGTGATTCCAAAGAAGTGTTGATCTGAACAGCAGGCTTTTGTTGTGAACTTGGTTTCCATCAACTTCCCTAGAACATGAAATTCCAGTATTACAAGGGCTGCAAAAGGTTCTAATACTGGTTAGGCGTAAGGGCTATGGCAGCCCTGATACACTCTAAAAAACATTTTGCTAGTTTGAATGGAACTACTGAAAATGGTAAGATCTCTCGTTGTGGTTTAACCCTAGCCAACAACTAAACCACCACGAAGCGATTCACTCACTTCCCCCCCACCCAGTGGGATGGGGGAGACAGTCGGGGGAAAAAAAAAGAAAAAAAAAAAAGTAAAACTTGTATGTTGAGATAAAGACAGTTTAATAGTACAGAAAGACAGAAAGGAAGAAAATAATCATAATGATAAAATTACAATAATGATAACAATAATAATTTTTAAAAAGAAATTAAATTTACAAAAGAAGTGACGCACAATGTGATTGCTCACCACTTGCCAACCAATGACGTTAGTTCCCAAGCAGCAATTGCCCCCCAGGCCAACTCCACCCAGTTTATATACTAGGTAAGTGTGCTGGTTTTGGCTGGGATAGAGTTAATTTTCTTCACAGAAGCTAGTATGGGGCTATGTTTTGGATCTGTGCTGAGAACAGTGTTGATGGAACAGGGATGCTTTTGTTATTGCTGAGCAGTGCTCACCCAGAGCCAAGGCCTTTTCTGCTTCTCACCCCACCCCACCAGCGAGCAGGCTGGGGGGGCACAAGGAGCTGAGAGGGGACACAGCCGGG
>JANZLQ010000022.1:14466593-14476737 GCA_026212715.1 Elanus axillaris | reverse complement strand
CCTTCTCGCTGGCTGGGCATGAGAAGCTGAAAAATCCTTGACTTAGTCTAAACACCACCCAGCAGCAACCGAAAACTTCAGAGTGTTACCAATATTATTCTCATACTAAATCCAAAACATAACAGTATATCAGCTACTAGAAAGAAAATTAACTCTATGCCAGCCAAAACCAGGACTGAAAATTATAAGATCTCTGAAATATGCAGAACACCCATGTCTTGATCCCTATGCATTTGTGTCAGAAACAAGAAGATTCTTTCTGAAGAGGAATCTTCCTATGAAGATTATTCCAGTCCACCAGCAGAACTCCAACTACATTTCAGAAATGCTAGTAATTGCTCCATAGCTGAGACAGGGTTGGGTTTTGTATTATCTCACATTTCCATGGGAGAAAAGAGATGTAACTCCTACTCAAAATAAGTCCTCCTACTCAAAATTGGTTTTGAATGTGTATTTCTGAGGCAAACAAAAAACTATGACCATTTTCTAAAATATCCCAGTGGAGCTGAAAGCTCTGGCTTCTCTTGTCAAACATGGCTAGGATACTAGAGCTCTTCCTTTTCTCTTTGCCAGAGAAAAACTCATAAGGCTACCATCTTCTCTAGGAGCCTAAAGCAATGAAAAATAGCAAATGTTCCTACAAAAAAGGTCTCTTGCCATACCAGGGTGACTGGGAAAGACATGTGCGCAGCCTTTGCAAACTCTGCCAGAGAAAACTTCATTCTTAATCTCTACTGATTAAGCTTATGAAAATCAAAGCATTATAAGCTTATTTTCAACGACTTTTGTACAGTCTTCCTTCTACACTATATATGAAAGAAAACTAACTTTACAACATTAAGTAGGTGAAAAAATGCAAGCTACCTTGCTAATGCCATTCAAGCTGCTGTAAGATGGCACACTGCAGGTTTACTTGCATTCTTTGGCTACCATTTGATGTTTAACCACCAATACTAATTTTACACTTGCTGCTACTTCTCTTAAAGTACAGGAATCATAGATGGTAATATTTTATTTGAATTTCTGTAAGAAATATGAAATCTGTAAAAATCCAAATATGATAAATTACCTGAGGAAGTGTTTTTAATCACCTGGAGTAATTTCTACAAGTAATATCTAGATCAGATCTTTCATGTCGTGCCATAAAAGAAACAAGAAGAAATTTGTTATCAATCTCAGCATAAATCCTGTTCATCTGTAGATGTTGTCCAAATGTGGAAAAGCTCCCAAGAAACTCCAATTCTGCACTGTGTGAATACCAAAAATGAATTACAATACGACTCAAAAACACAGTTCCCAAGATGACCTCCTGATTTATGCAATTCCATAATTTACAGCTAATCAAGAGACCCATGCCACCCTGAGTGACCGAGTTTTGGAGACCATATCTTGGTCATGTCCAAGAAAAAGTACAAACAATGTCCCAAGCAATCCTTAATGAACAAAACACTGATTGCATGCTCCTCCAGAACAGGCTATCATCAATGCTTACAACCACATTTCCACAAAAATATAATACCAAAATTATTACTCCTTATGTGTAACAGAAAACACAATTCATTCCAAACAGTATGCAATTCCAATAATTCTGATCTCTAGAAAATTAATCTTGTCTACACAAAAGGCAAAGTTTCCTGAAAACAGAGCTTTTCCAGAACTGTGTTCAAGACTTTTATGCCATCCCAGTTGCAAGCCGTATTAGATTAATGTCTCTGCCAATATATGAACTTAGCATAATGTATACTAACCCTCCTCACTGCACAGAGATCACAAACCAATTATGATAAACAGTAGTCTCACTGCCTACTTATTTTACTGGAAAATGTTCACTCACCAGAATATGACAACTAGAGTGGAATAAAAATCCTAATTCAGTCTTGCCTCTGTAAACTATATTACTTCCCAGACAGAAACAGATGTACGTTACTATGCTGAAAGAAAATTCTGCACTGAGGATGAGCTCTAAATTGACTGCAGGAATACTAGTTTTACATAGTTGGAGCTGCCAAGTTATCAGTGCTTGTACACAATGTAAAGAATTTCTCTTTATAGGTACGGGAACAAAAACAGAGTTGCAAAGTCGGAATGACTTAGTGATGAAAGGAAGTAAGACCACCCAATTCCACATACACAAAACAGGATTTAATAATCTCAGCTGTGTATCACAGAAACTAATTATCTTATCTGAAAATTATTAAACACAGGCTTCAATGAAATGCAGAATAACTATTTAAAAACATGTAAGAAACAGAGAGGACTGAATAAAAAACAAAATGCAGTTAAACAACAGGGATCCAAAAGTTCAGGAACTTCAATCTATCTCTTTTCACAATAGAAAAGTGAGGACTTGGAACTCACTCATGAGACCTTCATTTTGTCCAGAAGGTCACTGTAGAAACCAGGGAGTTGAGTGGCAGGCTCTCGTCATTTTGATCTTAAGGAGTAGGAGTGAAAAGGTGTGCATTTGACTAAGCATCTAACATACTTTTGGGAAGAGAAAGATTTTGACATCCGCTGCCATTTACTGAGTTTCTGTTGTCCTTAGTTTCCATCTTATTCATGCCTTTTATCACAAAAAAGGTCAGAAAAAAGGAGAAAGATTACTTGACTTCAGCATCCTCCAAAGTTAGGCCAAAGGACAACAACCATGAGCAATCATTGTGGTTGACCTCTAAATGGCTAACTCTGGTTTCACTAAAACCCAACTGGTACCTTTGACCAGACAGCCTGGTAGTGCTACAGAGATACAAATATGCAAGTAAGTGCCAGAATTTATTTCAAGAAACACAGAGAAAAGTGGTTAAATGAGCACTATGCAGAGCCACTTTTGTTTCTATTCACAAATGACTATCACTGCAGCCTTACAAAACTAACCCATACCACTGTGTATGCTGCAGTTTATGAAGACTATTTGTCAGGTTCATTCTCTGGGTATGAACATGTTAATAATTAACTTATTCTCTTCTCCTACTCTTCAAATGTGTTACAGAAAGATGAGTAATAGCACAAAACTGTTCCAACTCCGATTTTCCCCTCCCTCTGTTATTGTTGCAGTATGAAAGGCAGGGACTTCAGATTTAGACACAATAAATAGAGATTACATTCCTTTATTAAGGTGTGCCAGAAACCCAAGATCTTTCAGCCAAAGTAGTATTGTAACACACTCCCTCTAATTATTATGCAATATTACAGTCTTCCACAGCAGGAACAGCAATTTCATGCTTAGAATCCAACCCATTCACTAGAAAACTGTTACATAGCACTCTCACAAGGAAGGATTTTTAATAAAACAGGATTGTCGAGTCAAAAAGATAAAACAGTAAGAAGCTTGTATGATTAAGCTTTATCACAACGCTAGCATTTATCACTTTTCCATATGTGCACATTTTTTGTGAATTGTCTTAAAAGCATAATGACAATAAGCACTTTTGTTTATTTAGCTTATGCAATTCTGCATAAAAAGACTTAAAATTATCCATGTTTCTAGAAATCTGTATAATTTCCATTTCTCAACACCACAGATATCTGGTTCCTAATAAATGACTGAAATCTGAATACATAACTCACTTAAGAAACCTCCAGGGTTACAACTTCATTTTTCCAGTTAGAAAAACTCTCAAAAAATTTAGTGTCTTTAGAAATAAAAAATATTTGTTTTAAATACATGCAAGCCTAATTATAAAGTCAGGCACAAAGCATTCTGAAACTATATTTATGTTTTTCAGCTTCTTAATTCTCTGATTTCATGAATTTTTCCAAACAACAAAGAAATGGAAACAAAAAATCTGTTAAACACAAGCATCATGCTACAGCTCTATGTGCAAGTGCATTAAAAGATAAAACTTAAAATACGATATACCTCCATGACACCTGGTAGAATGGATATCCCGGTAGAGGAACAGAGTTTGAAAATCCAGACTGACTCGACATTGCCTTCAGGTATTGTATCCACTTAAATGATTTTTATATGCCATATGTTAATTCCTTACAAAAAAAAAAAATGTCTGTATCCATCTGTACAGTAGTTCAAAGCTAACTAAACATAAACCAAGTGCATATTCGAAGGTCTTGAAGATTCTGCCTGCATTTCAAACTGCTTCCTCAGTAGTGAAATTCCTAAAAGCCAACACCCTCATGACATCACATACTACAAAATCATAAACATGCAATTGTTTCAGTAAAGCAAGGACAGCCCGTCATTTTTGACTCGCCATAAAATCCTGCACCACATTCTTCTTGAAAACACAGTGCCTTTCAGGCTGGCGAAAGGCAGAGACCTGCTGTCTTAAACAGCAGCCCTGCTTTGGCAGTCAGCCAGCAACCAGCAGAACTTATTGCCAATGCCGCAAATCCCTCCTATCAGCTAATGAAGATCCAGACTGCAGGTGAAACATGATTTTAGCCCATGACAAGAATTTCCTTGAAAATGCATGAGATCCATGACCTTGAACTTAGTGACAGAAAATTTCTTTAAAAAAAATTCAGTTGAATGTACAATGCATACTATTGTTTTACAAGCAACATCAGGTTGCATTGCACATTACAGTAGTATGAAAAATCACACTGAGTTTTCCCCTGCTAAAAAAGAATCCTATCATGCTACACTCTCAACTATGGGAAAGCAGGAGGGAAGGATAGGAGATGGAATCTTAAACCGCATTACTTAAGCTACTAAATACAGAAATAAAATTATGTGCATGCATTCCTATAGTATTTTACTACAGCTTAAATCAAAGAAATATCAAAAGCAAGATTTCTTTTGATATACAGTACAATGGTTAAGTTACATGAAAGTTATTTGGGCATGCCTTCCTCAGGAGAGGAAAAGACAACTGGAAAGCAGGAAGACATGTGAGTAGCCACAGTATAGCCCAGTGGCATGACTAACATCAAATAGACTTAAATATTATCTACCTACACTACTCTTAGACTAAAAAAAGTGTACAGTGCCGTCACATGAAGACATGCTTAGTTTAAGCAAAATATTAAATAAAACAGATTTTAAAATTATTTCATTATCTGTGCTAGCTACACTGGAAATCATTAAAATGTTGAATTAATATCTCTACCCCATGACATATTATTTACTCTCATATTATTTTGTCTCTCCGTTTTGGAAAAAGACTGAATCAGTTTCACTTGGTTTATCACAAGTTTATAATCAACATCTCAGTCATTAGAAAAAAGGTCCAGAACTTTGCCACTATCCTAGGTACCTTTTAAAGTCTGAATTAAAAAGAATGAGAGCTTGTTCTCCTACCTTAAATGTATCTTAAATTTAAAACTAAATCTGATCTCAGTGAAATGTTTAGTTTCTTCTTGATGTAACTCAACTGCTTTTATAGGGTTTTAAAAGCACTGTGATGTTATACACTGCCTAACTATTATTTGTCAAATTGTAAAAAAAAAGGGCAGTTTATTTGTGAAACATGGTAACAATAGTTCAAATAGAGATGCAAGAGTAGGGGGAAAAAACTCAAAACAATCACAGGCTACAGAATAAGGGCTTAGTCCTCAAAAAAAAAGGGAATGCTTATTAATTAGCTCTGCACACTGTCACAGATAGAGCTCAGTCAAATAATTGGCTGTTCCCACCAGTTACAACTTGGGGAACCACAGGCCATTTTACACAATAAATGCAATGTACACTTGCACACAGAATAACGTGTGGATACCATAGGTCACTGCATACAGCACCGATTTCTGAAGTCCTACAAAAATGCCAGGATAACAAAGACAGCACAGTTTGCCCAGAGAAGTAATTTTTTTTATTAGCCCAACTGATATGTCTGGAAAAACAAACAAGCTTCTGGGCACATCATTTTGCAGAAATTTTTATACCTCTCCTGGCTGTAAAGAAAAAGCTTGAAAAGGCAATTCAAGCACAAATGATGCTGTGGTATCAGCTGAATTTTCACAGTCTTGGAAAAAGCAGCTTTTATAGGCATAATCTCTCGTGTATCTAGCATGGAGCATTATTAATTCCAAAACCCATGACCCTCAAAAACCACAAAGGTAACAGCAAAAAAAGTTGTGCATGTGAGAGGAAGAGAAAACCCTACCAGGCCTGTCCAAGTCACCCCTCCCTGCCACCTAATCAAGGATGTTAGGATAAGTACTGATAACTTTCATCCCTACTGCCACAGCTGTTGAGGGCCATGTAAGTCATTCTGCTATGCTGTTGTGGTGGGACCTGAGGAGTCATCTTATGTGCATGTCCCTAAAGCACTTACATTTCTATCCTGTATATTTACTCTTTTTTTATTTGGTGCCTCCTTGACAGTGATAATCACAGCATTAACACATTTATCCAGTAATTCTCATCTCAGAATAATTCTTCTTAGTCCCAACCAGGATTTAGGGTGTTTCCATTTGATTTGCCATCTGAAAAGAATGTTAGCGTCAAGTCAGCAGATTACAGGCTTATAAACCAGGAACCTTAGAGGCTGCCAGTGGCTTGCCATGCCATTTTGCAAAAATCACTCAGTCCCTTAATGCCTAGTTTATCCACAAAATAAGGAAAATACTGGCTGATGGCAAAGGAATGATGCGAGGTTAATTTTTTTTTGTAATTAAGTATTGAAATCCTCTGATTAAAGATTTATGAAGGGATAAAACAGCTGCAGCTTTTGAGGGAAAAGATGTGTGGGAACATTCAGAATAGAGGGTTCTTTTTGTCTCTTGCTCCTAGCTCTAACAGAACAGAAGCATTATTGCTCCAAAACTTCAATTTAAATATAAAAGCCATTTACATTTTAAAATGCGGTGAAAACTGCACAGTTTTTAAATGGCTGGACAGCATTACATAGCATTTAAAGATAGGGATAAGCGAGATGACAATAGGCACACTAAAGCTGAATTAAAGATGATCTTTACAGAATTAGAATCCTTCATTGGGAAGCATCATACCAGTTGAGTGATTTGGAAGCCAGAAGGGAAAGTGTGGCATAAGAGGGAGAAAGGGGAAAGAGAAAGTCTGGCAAGGACCAAAAAGAAAGCCCCCACACAATGATACCCAACATTTAAAGTGCCCCTTTTATTTCTTTCCATATGCAGGCTGGTTTACAGTACAGAACTACTTCTGGGATCCAGACCTACTTGCCAAACACCACCTACAATAAAAAAGACAAGTGGGTTTCGTTCCAACTGCAGTCATGTTTGTTTTAGTTTTACTTCCGTGTTTTAATGCCAACAAACTTAGTTAAAAATAACCACATTAGTATTTTTTGGCATAGCGTGCCATGTAGTACTTACTACTTTGCTGGAACAAACTTAAACAAAGAATATAAGTTTGAGACAAATACTGTGTGATCCAGAATTTAGTGACCTTAATACTGAAGTAACCGACCTGTTAGCCATTACAGCATTTAATGCTGCTATTTGAAAAGGTATGCAATACTTAACTGAGGTGTAACTGCACTTCAAAAGGACAGGCTGAAAGGCTGGAGAAGAGCAAGCTCATGCTCACTTTGAGGTATTTCAAACAAGTAGCATCCTTGGTAAACTAATGGAAAATTTGTTTAAACTAAAATGGCAGACTTAAGGAGAAATAGAAACTAACCTCATTACTGGAATCTAAATCAACTTCATCAAGTCTAGAAGTGAAAGCAGGCACATTGTAGACAGTTATGCGATGATATATCAAAATGCAGATAAGATGTTTAGTATTCATAAAAAAAGAATGAAGTGTCACGCAGAAATTATTATAACATCAATACCATAAATCAGTAATTTACTCCCATACAAAGTGTTATATCTGATATATTCCCTGCCTGTTAAGAAATGCATTAGACACTAAAATAGAAGGAAAAAAGAAATATAGGAAGTGTAGGAAGAATCATTACATGGAGTTTGAAAATAACAGTATTACTTACAAAGAAAATATTACAAAGATATTCAATATAATGCACAGTACTTAGAAGACATAATGGAAAGTCTTTTTTTCCTTTCTGTATGAAAAACAAGAATAAGGAAATATTCAACAATATTGAAGAATACTGGCAAATTTGAAATGGAAGGAGGACACTATCACTGAAAACTCAAAAGTCATCCAGAGTTAAAGACTAACTGGATACTTATATAGGGAAAAAACAAAACCAAAGAAACAAACAAACAAAAACCCCAGAAGTGATAACAGAAAAGCACTGGAAGGGAGGAGGACTTGAAAACACCACCTGAACTTGGGAGAAAAAAATCCGTGTAAGAAAGAGATCTAACCTAGCTGCTGAAGGATGTTTTTTGCTCTTTTCTGAGGCAGACTAGTGGGTTCAATGATAATGAATAATCTCTGCAGCACTTCTAAGCTTGTTGGTCAAACAACTGAACTAAGATTTATTTTTTCCAGCCTAGTTTCTCAAGAAAACTCAAGTGATCATTGTTACATAAGCAGATACAGAATAAGCACATTAGATGTTTTCAGGTAGGCTACCTAATGAAAAATAAAAGTGAACAACCTCTGAAAGAAAATAGGCAGCACATGAAGATGTTTGTATTCTGACTTCAATTAAACTGGGTTCTCCAAAGCAAAAGACCTATCTATCTACCTTCTTTCCTACCCTACCTTCCAGCCCTTAAAATTTCCCATTTACCTGCCCTCCTAATACCTGGTTGCTCTGTTCACCTTTCAGTAGCTTTCAATTTCTCCAGCCCATCTTTCCCTCCTGCTCTTAAGGCAGCTTTCTTGCCATATACATGGCACTAACCCAGCAGGCCTGTTACAAGCTTGTTCAGCTTGATAGCCCATTTATCTAGCCTATAAATGGCTGACTGTTACCCATCCTCATCCTCCATCAGCTTTACATCATTCCTAGTAAGGTCTTTAAAAAGAAATAAACTTCCCAAAGAGCAAGCAACAGTTAATTAAACTAGAGTGTTGCACACTTCACAAAGACACTGAAGTTTCCCCACATTTTCTCCACATACTCCCTGTCATACCCTGAAATATGGCTAGTGGTGGTGACACAAAACCAGTTCAAAAGGCAAGATTCCAGAGAAAAGCAAGAATCTCTTCTTAGTTTCTCAAGCTTGTCTGTTTCTTATTTGTTTTTAGAATGAAACAGTGAGTGTAAAGCTACCCTCTCAAACTGAATTCTGGAACACAAAGATAGCTTCTCTCATGATAGAAAAGTAAGTGAAATCTCCTTTGGAAGGAGCTTTATATTTGCAGTTGGGCCCCATGTTAGCCGTTGAAAGGCTGGGTAGGTCAGATGAAAAAGTACAGGGGGGGCGGATCTACTTGCTCTTTCCTTGGTATCCAGGTTTGAGATTTGAACTGCCCTGGCTATTACCAAGTACTAGCACCAAAAACAACATACAGGTTTTAAGACTTTTCAAGCACTATGCAATTCTCCATCACCTGTCCCCATAAGTCCATCTCTGTTCCTCTCAAGCAGGCATCCGTGGTGGACCGTCGCTCCCTCCACAGAACAGAGCCATTGCACAGCCATCCTGTACAGCAGTTAGAGTCCACTACAGGATGCAAACCAGAGCACAGAAATTTAAAACCTAGCTATTCTAAGTCATTCTTTGCTTCACTTTATGGAAGCCTCTCAGTAGCAAAATGCTTGCATTTTGACTTGTACACACTTTAAAGAAGAGGAAAAACATTTTCCCAAACCTAATTTTCCAGATATGAAATCATGTTACAGTTATATAGGACCTGGCTTTCAGCTGCTTCTGCAACACTGAAGTTGCAAAAAGGTTCCTTTGAAGCAACTTACATACCACATGAAATTCTTGAGAAAGACAAAATGCCAACGAACTCCTCTCTGTGACCACGCAGGCTAGTAAGAGTGATGGAACTACATAAAGTAAAAATGAGGGCCTTGAAGTATAAAATATGTGAAATTTAAGGAATTTAGTTCCATTAAGGATTTGTCCTTCAAGGAATAGGGAAGTAAAAGGAGCTGCAAGATATAGCAGTAGGTTTTATTTTAGGTACAGACACATTTCTGCATCCATAAGCTTTATCTCAAGCTGCCACAAATAAAACCAAACAATTCTGTTTCATTCCATGCTCCTCTTCAAAGACACAGAAGTCACACAGAGACATCAGCAGCACTGGCTTAAAACTAGTTGTCATCTAGACAGATACCAGCGTCCATGTGTTGTTCTGTATTGGGTTTCTGTGGCAAGGTTTTGGTAG
>JANZLQ010000022.1:14449417-14466493 GCA_026212715.1 Elanus axillaris | reverse complement strand
AAGGTGTTGTGAGATCTGGTTTTATTTCTCACTACCCTACTCCATTTTGATTTGTAATAAATTGAGTTAATTTCCCCCAAGTTGAGTCTGTTTTGCCTGTGATGGTGATTAGTGAATGATCTCTCCTGTCCTTATCTCAACCCACAAGCCCTTTGTTATATTTTTTTTTCTCTCTCCGCTGTCCAGCTGAGGAGGGGGGAGTGATAGAACGGCTTTGGTGGGCACCTGGCATTCAGCCATGGCCAACCCACCATAACATCATTCCAGGAACCAGTCACTAAAAACATACAATAAAAAGCTAAATACTACTTGACAAAATAAACTTTGAAAGACACTGGATTTGGAACAATTCCACAATGAATACTTTATTTGGTAGATTTAAAAAAATACTAAGTCTGGATTGAGTCTTTCTGTCAGAGTCTGAAGGTAGATTTTAAAAATTCCTACACCTGAAACAAAACCTAGAATTTACTCTAAACATCTGAGAATTCATAATGGAGGTGCTAGGACCGGTACATCTGCTTGCTACCTTAGTCCTTCCAGACATTCTTACTTGTATTAAGAAATAATATTTTTAGTATCTTCATTCCAATCTGGAACAAAAAAGCAGAAGTTACTAAATTCTCATCTAAACAACATTATATTTTCACCCCAAACATAAAACTGCTCTTAGCTATTTTACTACTAGACAGGCTATAAAGATGCTCAAAAGTCCAACACCAGGATCCTGATTTGCAAGGCAATCTAAATAGCATTGCCCAAAGCCCCTCCACCTACAGGCAGTTACAGTGCAGCCTGCACAGCCTCCATTGACCTGAGGCATTCCAATTCTCTATCAAGTCAAAAATCACAGCTTAAGTAATCATCACGCATCCCCGTTAGTACTTGAAAGCACGTCTTCCTAGCCTTTGTGCCCAAACTGGAGATGGCACATCTCCCTCTCTTGCCTCTTCCACTCTTCCTGGAAGTTGCCACTCCCCATTTACAAGTAGCTTAAGGCTCCATTCCTGCTACTCTCCTTTGGGTGCTCAAGAGACAGGATCTTTCCTCGGGCTTCACATATTAATGTTGCCACCATCCCTCTACCACAATGTCCCACGGCATCTACAGACACCAGGTTTTAGCACACTATTCCGTAACAATGACCAACACAGAATGGCTGGAGGGCCACATGTAGCTATGTACCAGCGACAACTTAGCCCTGTTCACCAGAGCAACCCTTTATGGCAAAGTATTTGTCCCGGGAGTTAGCTAGAACAATGTTGTTTACTACTGTACCTCAAAGCAAAAGCAGGTACGCTGTTGTGTGTAAAACCTGCATCACTGAAGAGCCAAAACAGAAGCTCTCATGTCCAGAAACAACCACCACCCATGCAATTCCCGAGCAAGACTGTGTTTTACACTGCAGCTTCCCCATTCCTCACACATCACACCTTCGGAGATTTTGAAACAAGAAACAGAACTCAGTTACTGATTTCAGTTACAGCACTTAATTTTTATGATTTTATTCTGAACATAGAAGGTGGGATAGGTAACTAAGCAATGGCAAACAAAAACCTTAAGCTCATAGACCAAAATAAGCCACTGAGGGAGCTGGGAGCCCTAACAGCCAAATTTTATTTGACATAATTATTTCACTTATTCTGTACCTCAGTTAACTTCTACCACTAGATGCTTCAAGAATCAGTTATGAATTCTCAGTGGCTCTCACTAATACTGAGTGATAGCAAATATGGGAAGAAAGCATGTACTAGAATTGAGATTAAAAAACTGCAATCTTGATCTAGATGTCAGAAAACCAATCCATGTTTCTTTATCATTTAGCAAGTGTTCAGGGAGAAGTTACACAACTCTTTATTGTGGCCAAAGGTTCTCAATTGATTCATGAGCAACTGAACGTGGTTGGCATCCTGCCTGTCGCAGAGATAACCCTGTCCTGTTGAACTAGAACAGCAAACGTTCCTGCCTGCAAACCTAAAATCACAATGAAGTTGCTGTGTAATCAGGTACTGTGTTCTCAACCAGGCCATTCTGCCCTACAGCTGGCTAAATTGGTCTACAACAATTTGCAGAACAGGCAAGAAAAATTCTTGTCAACAGTAAAACAGGATGTCTTCTGGGACGGAAGAGGAATACCTGGGCTGTAAGTTAACCTACTGTGAGCCATAAAACCTCACAAATATAAAGCCACTGACCATGACATAGACAGGAAGAAGGAAGTACTCTCCTCACAACCTTGCGTTCCTCTCTAACTGCAAATTCCAGCTGAAACAGCCAAAAGTAACCTGCAATGGGAAATTTAACTTCTAAGCTTACCTGATCACGACCAGCAGAGGTACCCAGATGTTAGTTATTCTGCACCTGTGCACATGAACAGTCTGTACTGTACAACTTTAAATTTTAACCTACGTAAACTTTAGGAGATGATCTCATCCTCAAGACTAGCAGGAAATGTTACCTGCCACCACCAGGTTCACTCTGTATCATCCCCATAACCTTTACCCAGGAAACAAAGTCATACTTATTACCAGCAATCCATTGTCTGCCAGTAGACTGGAAGAGAGAGAGACTGCTGCTGCTGCAGAAGAGCAAGAAGTTTACAGGCCACAGCCCAGGCTGCAGCAGTGGGCATCAGCGACACAGCATTTTATCACTGGAGTCTGGCAGGCCTGGCATTGCCCTCACACTGGCTTTGGAAGGAGGTGACCAAAGGACCAAACACCTCCTTCCCCCAGCTTTACAGCATGTGCAAATCATAAGGGCTGCCACCTGCAATACACTGAGGAAGCTCAGGTCAGGTATAACAGTCTGGTAGAGAAAGGCTACAAGATTCACATGCCTTGAAATCCAGTGCTAACAGAGCTGCCAGGCTGTGAATCCACACCAGCATCCTCACTGGCCAAAAAGAGAATTCTGAAATTAATCAAGCAAGACCCCCACCCCCCAAAAAAAACAAAATAGAGAAGCCCAAACCAAACCAGAATCCCACCTAGGTCCTCATAAAAGTAAGTTCATCAACTTGACCCATGTAGACAAGATTTTTCCAAAGAGTTCTACACAGCAAAGATTTTTAAGGCCTGTACCAGGTACTGACTATCTTCAAAGACCATTTGGAAGTGATCATTCCATCTTCTCTTACTACATTTGTAAACACAAGAGTATAAATCTACCTGCTGTAGAATCAGCAGGTATTCCACACTTCAGTTCAAAGAAAAATCAGAGAATCAAATTAAATTATCTCGCTGTATGAAATAATTCCATATTCTTAAATCTGAAATAACTCTTCTAAAGAACAAGAAGGCATTCATGAAGATATAACATTATTATATAAAAAAAATAATACACAGAGCCTGAAATGGGATTAAGCTACTTTATCCTACTTAAAAATGAATTATGCTGGATAAAGACAAATATCTACTTCTGAGTGACATGAAAATATTGAACAGAAAACTAACCAAAATGATTGAATAAAAAAATTAAGTCCACCAAATAAACTTTAAAGGAATAAAGTTTTGCTGAAAACAAACATGAAACCTAGTATTTCACTGAATATAGATGCATGTAAATTGGACTGAATTGATTTAATAAAACCAGTCACTACAAACACATGTAGAAGCCAGAATGCTGATATTATAAACAATTTTAAAAATTACTTCGAATTTAGAAGGCAGGTTCCTCTCTACCATGACCCAAATAAATCTTAATTTACTTGAGCTACCAGAAGGTAGTAAGTTTCTCTCTCCAACAGACACAACTCATTAATACAAATAAGCAGATGCCTATTTAATGGCTTCCAGACTTCAGACTGCTGGCCCTTGATGAAGCTCCAGAGTATATAACGTACATCTCGTAGGACTGCAAATAAGGAAGGATGAGTCTATTTTTTATCTTTAGGATAAATAAAAGTCTTCTACAAAAGAAGACTGTCATACAGTGTCCTTTTTAACTCATTTTTTGTTAACAGCCCTGATAAATTCTTATCTCTAAGAATAACCTATTCAAAATTCTTACTAGCAAATAAACTGTAAGTACAATACCTTGTAAATTGTGCAAATCACATACCAGATTACAGAAAAGCGTTACAATCAGAGACAAATGAAACACTGTCATTTCACTTTAAAACTGGCAATTTGTATAATTTGACATGCCTCAAAAGAACAAGAGTAAAAAGAAACTGTAGGGTGCACAAACTCCTGAGGTCAGGGTGATAAATGAAACCACTTCCAAAATAAACTTTCCTAATTAAGGCTTCTAAACCAGAGCTGGCTTTCATTCAGTTAATATCACTGTTACAAGTAATCTGAAATATTCTTGATAAAATATTTTTAGTATTGACTCCAGCATATTAAAACCAGCTGAAGGTCATTATAGGGATGAAAAAAAAATAAAGTTCAGACACAGGAAAGTTAACAAAGTCATTCCTAAAACTACACAAAATATTTTGAGAACTCTGTACTTAAACCAGCTCAAGATTGTTTGTTTATAACTATCATGTTAATGTCTTATAATCTGAGCATTAAAAAAAGAAACAATGTATCCCGACAGTTCTTCCATTACATCTACTGAATTCTACCTTACTTGTCCCCACAGGCACACCTGAATTACCAAAAGTAGGGTCGGTGGTTTTTAGTTAAAAGGCAGAAACATTGTACACATAGTTTTAATCAATTTTATGTCATCCCAGCCTCCCTGAATAGATATTTAATTTGCTTAATTAGACAGATGGTACTTTGCATTTTGTTCACTGCATTTAAGAAAACTTTTTCGTTTTCTAGGTCAATTCATGTGCCACTAAATGACAATTCAGCACTACAAACTAAAGCGGAGAGAAATCTAACCTGTTCTCTGAATGTAAATATTTCATAGTAGTCTTTTTAAACAGCCAACTGTTTAAACTTTTCATTCTGTGTTGGTGTAAAATTTATTTTATTTAGTTCACTTTAGAATATTCTTTTGCATGTCACTTCAATCTCAGAAAAAATATTGTTAAGGAATCCTTTATATTCTGTTACATTCTTATGACTTCCATTACCATACACCAACTTGATATGGAGGAAATTAAACTTAACCATGAAATGATACAACATAAAACACACATCTGAATCACAGTCACATTGTTAAGAACTGAAGGGACTGCATAAAATTCTAAAAGAACAATGAGATTTATGGAAACACAAAAAATTGAGATACCTAAAAGCACTAGGAATGGCAGTGTGAAAGGTAACAGGGGCCACATGCTTTTCAAGGGCATGGGATGCATTTCTATGCAAAACAGACCAGACAAACAGGACATCCATTAAAACATACACTGATTTACACACACAAATAAAAATCACTAGTTATATTTTGATTCATCTCCTGAAGCCTGTGAAATGATTCATGTTTACAATACCTGACTAACCTCAGGTGCTTTGCCACAAGACAAGAGCTTTTTTTTTTTCCCTCCCTCCCACTAAGGACAACAAGGACAAAAATGCAAAGGATATAGACTCAAACCTGGACAATAATACCTATGATTTGCCACTATAAGAAATAGCTACATATTTTCCAAGACAAGGCATGATTTCATTCGCAACTGAGCTTTTGATTGCTAGAGCAATTTCATTATTACTTCAGAAGGCATTACAAATACTTGCACTCTTCATCCCTCATAACAAAATCTGTTTAAAAACTTTTGAAATAATGCAAATATTTATTCTCTTTGACAAGAATTAATCATCATTTTGAAGGCAAAGTCTACAATGAGCAAGAAACAATCCTACCCTTCTCATCAGGATCTTTCACAAACCTGGAATGTAAAATACTGAGAGAAAGTCAATGTTAACAGTATGTGCCAGGAATATCCAAAATTCACTGCCCTAATTATTTAAGATAGCAGTACTCAATTTTCAGGCAAGTATTCTAATCAAAAAGCAAACTTTAAAAAAACTGGTACTTAATAAACACTGTACATTTAAAGTTACAGGCTGGAAAACTCAAAAGGGTTAGTAAGAGATCAGTACAAAATCCTTATGTTATCTCAGGCATTTAGTACATGAAACACAGGAAGAAATACAGGGTTTCAAATTAAACATTACAGTCTTTTTGCAAAGACTGAACACTGATAGATACCCAAAATAATACTTTTTCTCAGCACTGTTTACAGACTGTCAGCTTCAGTCAGTCACTAACCATTCTCATGATTAAGCCTGAAGCATTCATAAGCATTCAGAAGTGAAGCACAGTCATTAAAAAAGGACCACGATTGCCCTCTCCCCATTTGCTGAAAAAATCATCAACACCTTCGCTCCTCTCTTTCTGCCTAGGAAAGAAAGAAAGGGGAGGGAGGAAGATTAGAGCAGAATACCACCTACCTCATTGCCATCATTTTCTCCCAAGAGGTTATCCACACATTAAAAAAGGACTAAAACTGGTCTCTAAATTGGTTTCAATGCTTCAGACTGGCTTAAGAGAAACAACCATAATTAGCTCATTTTATTGTAACTGATGTAAGTTTGAACCTTTTATGTTAGCTGATTTTACACTGATGTTAAAAGCACTAGCTTCTGGAGATGCCCTAGCATGACAACATCTACTTGGTGCCATCAGTCTTTCACATGTTTCAGGATAAAGGCTTTAAATTTAAATATCAATTATCAAGAAACTATAATTATGATATTACAACCCTGATAATTCCTAAAAAACAGGAAATTGATGTTTTAATAGAGTTGCATTATTTTAATTAGCTCTCAACAGTAGTTCTTGGCTACACAACTTCTGTGGCTGAGATGACAGCAGCTTTGCATAATTACATTTGCAGACAATCACATTCTGGGTTTCCTCCCATCTAGAACAAGTTAATTGTCTTGTTATATAAAGCCAAATTAAATATAATCTTTCAAGAAAATATCCCTCCTCAGATTAATTACTCAAAGCAAAGCAGAAACAGTTATTGCAAGCATGATTTTAATGGAAGCTCTTACAAAACTGGAGCACTTTTGGGATGGATGGATTAAATCTGTGAATTTCTCCTCAGAGGTATGAATTAAAAATCTCTGCAGTTTTGTGAGGTATTACATTTATTAAAAGAGTCCTGACATGTTCCATGACTCCTAGTTCAAAGTAACTAAATTATCAGGAATTATTATGCTTTATTTTAAAACTGCCTTCAAAATACTGCCTATCACAAAATGACTTGTGGTCCAATCGCTTCAAGAAGTTTGAAACTTTTCTGTAAAAAAACTTCCACACAAACCAATCGGAATACTCACTATAACTGCTGTCGGTAACTAAATTTTGTCTCAACAATATGCTGTGTTAAAACAATTATCTAACATGTTACGATAATTTAAGTAGGTCATACTGTTTCTATCAGATTTGCCTTAAAGCTCTTCCTAATAAATCTAGTTGCAAGAGAAGCGTTTGCCTTATTTTCTCTAAAAAGTTGTTCATTTAGAATTATATATTAGGCAACCCATAGACTTTGAGAGACTCAACACATTCTCTGCCAGTTATATCAAAGTACAAAAGATGTATTTTATATTAATTTTGTTATGCTGCAGATACATAGATAAGCCTTTGGGAAAATACCATCATTTGAAAATACCATCATTTACAGCTACACGACTGAAATTCTTTCCATGCTTGGGAAGAGGAGGGGGCTGAAGGGAGTGTTATTTACCATGAAACTGCTATGACTTTAGTCTCACCATTGAAATGCTCTTCTCAGCTCCTGTGATCTTCACTGTTATCTGTATTTGTATTACAACTGTGCTCAAAAGAGCAATATGCGAGGCACGACACAATATCGGAAGAGAACCATCTTTACAAGCTTAAGCATATATTAGCTATATTTACATATAATATTCATTTAAAAATAAAAATGTTTTGACTGAAATAAAATGCAGTACAAACAATAAAACACAAAAGTACCATGCTGTTTATTAAGGGATATAATTTTTAAAATAAAATAAAAATCTGTAAAACTGCAAGCCTTTTGCTTCCTTTCCAGTTCACCAAACATAGGTGTGAGAAACTAAACTTTTTCCTAAGCTTTTATTTTACTCATCACCACTGATCAAAAACTTCAAAGTTTGGAAATACTCCCATTACTCCTTATTTACCTTATAAAGGAGATATGAAAATGCATGCAAAGAAGTGGTTCTAGGAGTAAATGCTATACAAGTGCCTCCATTAAAACTTAACAGAAGAGATCTAGTGAGTCAGTGATGATGCATCCTAACTCAATATTTGTTATTAATTACTTTGTATTTAATTGCAGGTGCTCACAAAGTTTAAAAAATAACACTGATCTCTGCTGACTACAAAATATTTTAAGCTGGGATCATAGTATTAATTAGTCACTAGTAACTTATTCTTGCTTTGAAATAATATTTACATAGTATTACATCAGCAAACATGTCCCAAACAGTACTTCCTAGGGATACATTAAAACCAGAAACAAGCACATACAAGGTTCAGAGCAACGTCAGAAAGAAGTTGTTGTATTTAGCTGTTTAGTTATTGTATTTATGGTGCTGACAAACTTTCAGTCTTCTACGTTACACAAATGTAACAGTAATTACTCACATAACCTAACACCAGTTCCCACATTGTTCATTCCCACAAACTATATGGTGCAATGCTACACATAACTGCTGAAATTCCAGTGTCCCATCCTTCTGATCTCTTTTCAGAACCAGCCATAAATGCCCCCTCCGTATTGAGCTACCAGTAAAACCAATTCTTACAACCCCTGGCTGCAAGGAGGTTTTATTGCCTATAGAAATTTTTAATCAACATTATCTGCTAAGTAACGTTTTTTTAGATTGCTCTATCCAATTATTTTGGATACTTAAGAAGCCACTTCTCTTCCCAGATTCTCCCAGTACTCCCTATTACAACTTCACCATCCTGGTGACTCACTCCTTTGTTTTTCTGCTCCCTTTTCCAAGACTCCTTGTGATCTCCCCAATATGTCAGCTGCCACTTCTCTCCCTGACACCTTCCGAATTTAGGTACCGGCTATAACATGAAATCTTCTTATCATATTCATGCATTTGCAAGTCAGAAATTTTTTTTATACAAGACTAAGAAATCCTGGCCATTCCCAATGAACATATTTCTTCTCAATCCGTTTCAAGTTTCATTTTGGCTTTGTGGAAAATGCTATGTTTCCTATCTTTACTACTCTTCAAAAATCAGAACCATCTCATTACCAAGAAGTTCAACTTTTTACATGCTAATTTTAAATTCTATGAGGGAATAGTTGATAAATATACTAGAAAAAATCCCATGAGACAGGACCACCTCTTTTCCCACAGCATTTAGATTCAACAACCTAAAGATCTCAAACGTAATTCATGGTTACCCTATTATACAGAAACAATTTCTCACTTAAAAAACGAGGAAGGGGAGAGAGATTAGTCTTTACGGTAATGATGAAAAAGGAAATATTAAACATAAAATGAGATACAATTTTCAAATTTTCAAAGAGCTACTATAATAAGTTAACAGATGGGAACCTTAAACTATGGCATCTGTGTTACCAATGTCCTTTAAAGTGAAGAGAACAAGATTACACATAAGATTCCTGTGACAATTTGTGGACCTGTTTTCCAGTTCAGGTATATCAGCTAAAATGGAATAGACCCAGGGAAGTATCAATAAGCTAAACAGCTTTTCTGCATAAAGAAATACTTTGAAGCTATGTGAAGCTGTCTGAACAGCTTTCATAAGGTTTAAGCTTTTGGCACAGAAAAAGTAATTTTATAAGAAGCTCAAATTAAAGTTATAATGGCTCTAGAAGTATTTAAAGATGCAAAAAACATCCAATGGATTCCACTAGACCAAGAAACCACTTCCTCTCATGCATGACATGTTTGGTACTATAAAGAAATTAGTTGGAACGCCAGAGACTGCACGAAAACTACTACCCTCTAAGACCGTACATGATACTTGAAATTCTGATTTATTCTTGTTTTAACATCCTAAAATGTCAAAGCCATTCCCAGTTTACTTGTGTTCCAACAGATTAATTTTGCCATCTAAGATAAAGCACTGCAATTCCATTACAGAAGCTCCCAAGTGTTTGCTCAGCCTAAACATATATTGCAAACTTCACGTCATAAATGTGTTATTCTAGAAGATTCTTTCTTTTGCATTTCAGGCTAAAACCAGCATAATAAGGCTCTAGAAGACTACAGAAGATTTCCTGTGGCTTTTAATTCAAAATGACACAAGATAAGTATACTACAGGCTTCACCAGATTTCTTTAAAAAAAAAAAAAAAAAAAAAAAGATCATCAAAAGCACAGAAACCTGAACACCAGACCTACCCAGATTCACTTTTACAATTCACCTTATTTCCAAATGCTTATGCTTGCAAGATTTTTAGATTTATTTTTTTAACTACTTTAATTATCCAAAATATGTTACTAAATCTGTGGGCATGCTCAAGGAAATTTAAAAGAAGCTTCAATAGTCTTAACATGTTTAAATTGTTTAAATGATGAACTAGTACTACAGTGTAGAAGCAGCTACTTGTAATCAAATTTCCTCATGATGGCAGCATAAACCATTCTGATGAAATGCTAAATGACAATACACACTCCTACTCATACAGAACAGTGAGATCTCAACTGCTCTAGAAATAGTGTTCGCTAATTTTCTCCCTCTTCTCATTGCCATTTCTACACTACAGTCATCTTATTTAGTCTCCAGAAATCCATAGGAGTATTATTCTACTTCACACATACAATTTATCAAGAAAGAAGAGGTACTACCCTACAGAGTATTTTGACAAGCGATATATAATTTTACGCAGCTACCACATGTGCTCCATTAGATTTTGTATCATTTGTACATTTTATTTTGAAAAAACCTATGACAACTGCACAATCCATGCATTTGCATAAATCACTAAGTTGAAGCTTCAATCAAGATCTATGAAGTTCTGAAGTATGATCTTCCATCAAGTTCTGTTTGGTTTTAATGTTTCTTTATTACAAAGAGGACAATACCATGACTTTGAAGACCCCATTCTTTTCTTGGAAGTAACAGTCATTTAAAAACTGGCCAGAAGGATTCTGAAAATACTGCATTTTATCTTACTGACCTTCCACAGTATATAAATTACAAAGATCTATAGCCAGTTGTGTACTTTTATAAGGTATGAAATGCATTTAGTTCAAAATCTGCATAGATTTCAGCTTATAAATAAATTATATCAATTAAGTCTGTGTTGATTAAGAATAGGTTTGAGATTTAAAAGATCACCATGCTTGGAAAGCCTTTGTTTAAGGGCTGTTACTAGTGCAATTCACTCTTTTCAGACTGTGCTGCAAGCGAGGTATGGCCGAGGCTACTACCTCCAAAAGCTCATCACCACACACTTTGAAAGGTCAGTGTCCCCCTCGGATCAGCCACCGTAGCTGTACACGTAGTTGTTCCTTAACCCAGTTCTAGCAAAATAATCTTAGTTTTTTAAACCCGTGCAGTAGAGTATAAAGTAACACAGATCACCGAGACACCAGGTTAGGAAGAGGCAATACACACAGTTATGCTGGCTGATCCAAGGGGTCAGTAAACTCTTGAAGGAAGAAAGACAGACAAGTAAGAATGAGTGACAAACTCAATCTCCTGCTCAGCTGCAAGTTTCCTATCTGTCTACAGCCTTTAAAAGTGCACTAAGCCCCCACTTGTTTCTCTCTTAGAACACCTACACAAAGTTTAAACATCAGAACTGCATCTTTTTTTATTTCATCTTCATATTACTGACTAGCCATGCTTAAATATACCTAAAAACCTTACCACTTTGCAGTTTGACACCATCTTTGATTAATCACCAACTGCTTAAAGGAAGCAATTTTGAGACTCCATCAAACTGAAGATAAACTGCCACTCACCCTATTTCTAGATGTCAATAAAGACTCAAAGAGCAAACATTCAGAAGGAAAGGAAAAAGAAAAAAAAATCAGTCTATTGTAAATAAAATACAAGCTAGAAGAAACACAAATGAAATGTATTTCTAACCCATGAAACACAGAATGGATGTATTTGTTCTGGAAGTTTAACTCACAGCACATGTTGCAATACTACAGCCTGTATGACTTGACAATTCACATGACTTGGCATTTCTGGACAGAGCAAGCAAACATGCCTGCACACAGATGTAACAGCCAAAAGCAGCAGTGAAGGGGTTTTGGCTGTAGTTAAGCTTTTCTTTAACTATCTCTTCTCCTGTCTTGGCAGTTTTATCCCCACTATGGTAAGGAAGGTGGTTAACACCAATTTTCTCAAATCAGACTCAGATTTCACTGACTGAAAAGACTGACCATATCTTAATTTGAGGGTTTACAGTAAGAAGATTAAAAAGAACCAGCAGCATCTTTGTTTTTGAACAACATACTCACTACACAGCATTTACCACATCAAAGAAAATGTAGCTTTATAATGAAAGCCCATCTCCCAAACATTTATTGTTTCTAACAGAATTATTATTCCTCCAGAAACCTCCCATTTTCTTCTCCATACACCTTTACAGTACACCTGTTCTGGCCAAGACAAAAGCAGAGCTTTACCACATTTCCTCTGCTAACAGCATTTTTCAAATGAGCAACAAAGACTGGGAACAGCTGGAGCTTCAAAGAGGATTGCCTCATTACCAATAACAATAAACAGAACGGATCAAGCAGAAGAAAAAGCCAAGTTCTCCATCTAAAGGAAAAGTAACTAGTTTTAAAAATCACAGCCTGAAATCGAAGACTCTGCTGCTGGTGTGTACATTTGTATGCATTATTATATAACAACAATGTAATAATAGAGACCTATATGAATTTACAGCTTTTTGTTCCTTTAAGTAATGTTAGCTTAATTCAAGAAACATGATGAGGTCAGTTGAGTTATGTGAAAGAACTACCCAGATGTAATTAGAAACCACAACTTCTACCACTTTCAGCAAGGCTTCAAACATATAATGAAATATTCATGGCCATATTGTTACAGAAGAGCCTACAACTAACTTAAAAGAATCAAGAGGAATTGCATGACAGCCTGTCAATTAAAAAAGAAAAAAATCCAATAAAAATGTGTAGTTGGCAAGACAAACTTTCACTCCCAAATTATTTTTTACTCTAGTCTTGTCTCTCATTCTTACAGACTAGCAGAAAATACTAATTTTTACAGAAATGTAACTGTGCAAAAAATATAGCGTGAAGAAATTTTTTTAAATTGTCAGATAAAAGGTTTGATATGTAGGAGATAATCAGTTAAACAAAAGTTTAAATTAAAAAAATTGAAGTTTTAAAAAGCAAGGGAAATAGAACATTCAAAATTAGATCCAAACCATGACCTAATAACTGAAAGTACAGAAATGCAGAGATAATGCACAATGTATGTCTGACAGTAAACTGATTGGTAAGCGGGAGGTACCCTAGCATAAGCCACCATTGTAATATGGCAGTGAAAAAGACAACAATCAATGCAATGATACATCATGATGGGTATTTCCAGAAGAGACAAGGAAACATTTTAAGCAGTCTTAAGTGTTTAGGCAAGACTTTATCAAGAATATCATGCACCATTCTAGATAATCCAGATTTAGAAAACATCAAATAGGTGCATGTAAAAAGGACTTTCTGTATCTGGGGAAGATATCAGGACACTGTATTGGGTCTGGCTGAGATGGAATTCTCCCCATAGCAGCCCTCAGTGCTGTGCTCTGCATTGGTAGCTAGAAAGGTGTTGATAACACACCAGTCTTTTGGCTACTGCTGAGCAGTGCTGGCACAGCATCAAGGCTGTGTCCCCAGCATTTTTTGCCCCCCTCAACAGGAGGCTGGGGCTGGGCAAGATCTTGGGAGGGGACATAACCAGAACAGCTGACCTGAACTAACCAAACAGATATTCCATACCATATGACATCAGCTCAGGTATAAAAGCTAAGTAAAGGGAGACGGAAGGGGGGACATTTTTCCGTCTTCCAGAGCAACCACTACATGTGCTGGAGCCCTGCTTCCCGGGAAGTGGCCAGACATCGCCTGCTGATGGGAAATAGAGAATAACATTGTTTGTTTTCTCTCTGCTTTTCATGTGCGACCTCTGCTTTCACTTATTAAACTGTCCTTATCGTGACCCACGAGCCTGTTATATTTTCTGCCCCCATCCAGCTGAGGAGGGGGAGTGATAGAGTGGCTTTGGTGGGCACCTGACATCCAGCCAGGGTCAACCCATCACAGACACACGAAGTACTCTGTCATTTGCAACAAGCTAGGGCACATCTATTTTGTAAAACGTAGCACAAGGCAGAGAAACTTGAGCTAAAGCAAGCCAAGCTAGTGTCTGAAACAGACTGACTGAAGACAGAACACTACAAGACATCTGATAGCCCAGGCACATCATCATGCAGACATGACTATACTGCTTTTGGCTGAAAACTAATGACTCTGAATTGCATTGTGCTACACAGGTATACGAGCTGGGCCTCATGTTCAATCCACTGCACAGTGTAGACATGCATTAACATGAAGCTCATTCAACCCTTTATTTTGTAGGGGGTAGGACTGCTCTGTTTAGAAACAAACCAACCAACCAGTAATACAAATACCAGAGAATGGAAAGTTGCCTTTGTCAAACAGGAATGGCAGGAGACCAACAGATAGCAGACTGCCACTAGTTAACGCAAGTCAGAACTTAAAACAGAGTTCCCAAAAATTTCTTTATTTCTAACACAATTTGGTAGGTACAAGGAAGGTAGGAAAAAGGAAGAAAAAAGAAAAACCAAACATAAAAAAACAGATGCAGATTAATCAGTCCATGAGATAATTTAGATGATGTGAAAATTAGAAGACATGATTGAGTCAGTACCTGCTTGCCGACACCAGCCTATTGTCTGCAAAAATTAGAAACAAAAGTTAATTCATATATTTACAAGTATTCCATAACACTGCTCATGTAAAGAATTCATGGCTGTTTGTAACATTGATAAATATTTTGGATTCTACTGTACTTCTGAAGCCATGAAACTTATTCAAGTGTACAAATATCTACTTGTGAACTTCAAAACTTCTGAATCAAGATTATTCAAAAGACGACTTTGATCTGTAGCATACTAGAAGATAATCTGTTACAAGTTTGCCATGCTAAGATACTACACAAACTAGGATTTAACTGTACTTTTTTTTTTCTTACAACTGCCAGTAAGCAAGAGCTAACAAGCATTGTTGTAGAGCAGAGGTCGGCAAATACTTAAAACTTCAAGTCACATTTTAGTTTGGTGAAAAAAATACATTACATTATGTAATACTTAAAAACTGTTTAGAATCTGAAAACAATTGCTTTACATCCACAATAGTTTACTCACACACAAAGCTATACTGGGCAATACATGTTTCTTGGATCAAGAGAGTATTGAACATCTGCCCACTTGGATGTCTCAGACAAACAATGATGTCTTCCTCAGCTAGGAAAAAACTTTTTTTTTTTTTCCCAATTATTTTTAACATACATGGGTTATCTAGTAAAAACTCACCAAGTGCTAATCATCTTCCATCTGTGATCTCTTTAATCCAGCACAGGAATCTGACCTGAATTACTGCCTCCATCAATCTGGTTCCAGCAACAGTACTGCAATCTCTTCCTTCCTCCACTCTAACCACATGAATGACAAGGGCATCAGAAGTTGGGTATTTCCTTCTTGCTGGCGAAGTAGGGCGTCAACTATCATACACAATTTCATTAAGAATATACCTTCTTCTGATACGATCCTAAGTCCAGAATGTCAGGAATCCCAGCTTTCTCTGGAATCACTGTATTATCCCAAAAGTACAAAACCCATTTTGTTGCTGTTCAACCCATACAGCCAGGATGCCTGATCTGCTGAGAAGGACGTTTTAAAAGCTTCAGATGATCAAACTAAATCTAGAGAAAGGAAGAAATCCCTGCTTCATCCACAAAAGGACAACTAGCAATACCCAAAATCTTGCCCCAAACTAATCTGAGGAAGACTTTGGTTTATAAGCCTTATGCTTCCCCAGTGAAAAATCAGAGAGACACAGAAAAGCCTAGACTGGAAGGGGTTTGGGGCAATCATCTAGTCCAACCTTCTGCTGAATGCAAGGCCTTAGATTAGATGATCCAGGGTCATCCAAACTGTGTCTTGAATACTTCCAGCAAGGAAGATTCCACCCCTCCTCTAGGCAAACTACTCCAGAGTTTAATTGTTCTTAGAACAAAAGATCACCTTTCCTGGCTGATCAGGGATGACAGTGAAGGCTTGTGAATGCTATACTTGGATGATAGTGTGTATTGCTTATAGAGCCCCTTCAAGCCCCAAAGCACATAAGCACAATCATTGACATGCACGGGTTTTCTTATGTGTGCATTTGTCAGGAGCGGGGGGTCAAGGGGATAGATTCGCTAAGCTGTTACCTATGCTAGAAATAAAATATTATGGTAAACGAAACATTAATATATTTTTAACGAATCCAGCGGAAGTACCAGACTTAGCCTTAGAACAGCTGACAAGAACAATCACACTAGAATATACTTGGCTAAGAGGCACTTGCTCATTAGCACTTCTGCAAGAGTAACATACAGTTGCATTTGCCAGGGAGATATAAATTTCCAATATTTTAGGTCAGCATTGCCTTTAAACAAACTAAAAGGTTTTGGCAGGCAGCTAAAAGCTGCCATTTGCAAACACAGGTGATATTTAGCATCTTTATTAAGACCCCAGCTCCTGGAATCATGTAAGACTTAAGAATGCCTGCTTTCATCTTAAAAAGATGTTCCTAATATTCATAGTTCAAGAGATTAAAAATAGGCCCTGAAGAGCTCAGGAAACAGATAAAAATATCTGGGTATAAATAAAAAGTAAGCACCATGCTGGTTTTGGCTGGGATAGTTAATTTTCTTCACAGAAGCTAGTATGGGGCTATGTTTTGGATCTGTGCTGAAAACCCGTTGATAAAACAGGGATGCTTTTGTTACTGCTGCTGAGCAGTGCTTACACAGAGCCAACACCTTTTCTGCTTCTCACCCCACCCCACCAGCGAGCAGGCTGGGGGGGCACAAGGAGCTGAGAGGGGACACAGCCGGG
>JANZLQ010000022.1:14435252-14449187 GCA_026212715.1 Elanus axillaris | reverse complement strand
GGTTTTTGCTTTACCTATTAAACTGTCTTTATCTCAATCCATGAGTTTTCTCACTTTTACCCTTCCAATTCTCTCCCACATCCCACGGCGGGGGGAGTGCAAGTGGCTGCGTGGTGCTTCGTTGCTGGCTGGGGTTAAACTATGACAGAGCCCAGTAAATCTAGAAATCGCTAAGCAATTCTACATAAGTAGTATAGATTACAGGCATTCTCCTATACTCCACAATAAATTATATTAAAGTCCAAAAATATGCTATTTTAAAAATAATCATCTTTTGCATTTTACTCAGATTCTCATAACTCTTAAACATCAACCATTCCCTTTGTGTGTTCTTTTAACTTCCCCCCCCAACAACAATTCAACATTTGATCTTGTAGAGACTGCAGCTCAACATAAATTTAAATAAAACAAGTGCAATTCTTTGGCTTCACTGTTTCTCAACTGCCCTACCCATCTATCCCCCATTTCCATTTCTCTAATTTAATACATATCCTCTTATAAATAAGCAAGCCATCTAAACTGTAGACATAAACAGTGCAAAAACTTCCATTCAAGCAAATTCCATAAAAAAAACAAAGGCTATTTGGTGATTTTCTCACAAAGCTGTCATAATCCTTCACAACGAAGATCAAAAGGCACATAAAACTATCCAGTTGAGCCAAGCACAGCAAAGTCTTGAAGAAGAATTAGAGCAAGACAATCACAGGTGCCTGCACCGACATTTCTAACTTGACTGTAACTTGGCTTGAAGTTTTGCTATAGCATCACTGACAGTAATAGAGTTCTTTAGTAACAGTGGTTTGATTGGAAAAAAAAACCAAAACAGGTTTTTTAAAGCTTAAATATTTACTTACAAATATTTTAGCTTATATTCATAAAAGCACAATAAACAATGAAGATTTCAACAAACATCTCTTACAGAGCTCTCTTTTTTTGAACACGTGCACAAAAAATAATCCTATATGCCAAGCATTCACCTTCTATGTCAAATTTACAAAGTTCCATACTTGTACTATATTATATAAGCAAACCAAGACAGAATAGATGAGCACTTTGTGCACTAATGCAGTAAGACACTAAAATTCAGGCTTGCCTTTAAGGGTGTCGATTTACCATACTTTCTTATAGCCACTCTTCACAACATAGAACTAAAGTGGAAACCAATGCAAAAGCTGACCAAAAGCTATGCTTAATAAACATTCTAAATTTACTACAAAAGACAGTTTTAAACAACACTAGACTGGAGAGCAGAGCTGCCATTTGGAGAGCTCTTGACAGGCTGGAGAAATATGCTGACAGAAACTTCGTGACATTCAACAAAGAATAAGCCCATACAGCAGTAAAGGTTGGAGGCCAACTGGCTAGAAAACAGCCCTATACAAAGGGACCTATGAATCCTGGTGAAGAAGTTGAACACCATTTATTTATTACACAATTTTTATTCTAGATCTTGACATCTCCACTACATTACAAGAGGCAAATGCAAAAAAAAAAACAAACAACAAAAGACAGAATCTACACCAAGAGATTATTACACACCTTTAAGTTTTCTAGAACAGCAGTATCAGGAAAGCAGGGGAAAGCAACAGATAGACCTTGTCTCAAAATCACAAACTAGCACATCAAAATAACCTGGTTCACCAGTAAGGACTGACATGCTCTTGTAGAAAAGCACAGGCTGACAGAAACAATTACAGAAGCTTCAACATACTTTGCTGACTAGAAGCTCCTTGTGCCCATCACCTCAAAACAGGTCTGATAAAAATCAGTTTCAACAAGGTTCAGCTTCTGTGTTTTCCCAAAAGACCCTACTCACACACAGACCTACTTTGGTACTTCGGCTGCACTATCCAGAAGGCTAGCACATTTCTGTTATTTTCAAGAAGCTGAGTGTTCCCATTTAGAATAAAGATGAAACTTTAACAAAGACAGAAATGCAAAAGTAAAATTATGCTATTGATGCTCATTGTCTGAGAGAGGTACAAACATTGAGCTCTTTGAAGTATGAAGATTTAGAAGTTACTTCTACTTTTAAAATATATTATGTTCCTCTAAAACAGGCCTGGATAAGAATTTTTAAAATTACATTTTATTTCAGTATTGCTATTCTCCTAATGTCTCAGGAATACCCATGAACCCTAGATATAACCATACACCCATGTATTCTACAGATTCATCCAAGAAATTTTCTTTGCTTAAACCTGTATTCTTTAAAACATACTTTTAGTCATCAATTGTTATACTCTTCCTGACTGCCATTTCTGGAGATAGATTTTGTCCAAATTTGATTATCTTGTTTACTTCTGTAATTTTATTAAATTCTTTCTGAACTATTTTTGTGATATGGAAAATTCTAGCCCCTCATCAAAATAGAAACACTTAAAATGACTGTCATCTTGCCTTAATTGCAATCTGCTATTTCCAGTGAGGAAGAAATGCAGAGAATAGAGTGCGTGACAAGCAGATCTTTAGGAAATCTGTCAGTCCTATAAAAATTTTTTACTTTTACATTAGACAGTATTTTATTATTTAGAAATCCTCACAACTGATACACTGGAGATTAAATTCCTAATTATCTCTCACTGATTACATGCCATAATCACCACCACATTCTACCCATATATTTTCTTTCTAGAGATAGAGAGTTACTGTTACCAACTGCTCCCCTCCCAAAACATACACAAAAATATACACACTTTGTCAAATACAACTCTTAGGGCTTAACATATATGTGGGTAAGGTTTGTTATAAAAAACAAGAACAAAAAACTCCCAACAAACAACAAAACAAAACAACAAAAACCAACTCTCAATTGCTATGCTCTTTGTAGGATTTCATTAAGAAATGGAAGTAGGACAACAGCTAGTCAATACCATAAGGATCAATAAACTCAGTAACAGGCTTCCTTCCTAGACCTTTGCAAATAACACCATATTAGCATAAAAAGCAGATAGCAGAAGACTGCAGATTAGCCGCAGTTTTCAACATGACTAACATTTGAAGAACAATAAACAATTCATCTCACTCAAATGAACCATTTCAATTTGCTCACCAGGAACCATATATGATCAGGTAATCCTTCTGCTTTCTGGGATAAAGAGAAGCGTGCCTCCTGTAATTTGGTTTAAACCACAAATACTTTGAGAACACTCTCCAGCAGCATAATCCCATTCTCTACCTTGGCAATTAATGTCCTCTGTTGAACTGTAGGAAAGGCATGCCATCTTGCAGGAAGGGCTCCCGTTGCATAAATCTTTACAATTAAACTGGTCTTTCTTGAAGCTGTTAAGCAACACATTTTGTTAAAGGTCATACCAAGCACATTCCATGAGATGGAATGTACGTAGTGTCCCTGCAGAAACCACATCCTCCCACCACAGCTGGAGATTTCAATGTTTCTTTGTATTTCTTGTTTGCATAAAAGAACAAAAATATCAAATTTTTTGCAACAGTAAGTCTCCATGCATCAAAACAATGGCTTGGTATTTTGCAAAGTTCTTGAAAAGGAAATTTACTCAGTTTCCCTATCTCAAAGGGTAGTGACACAAACTAAGTGCCAAGCACCATCACATCTCCCCAGGAAAGTCTAAGTATCATAAATATGTATCAGAATGTATCAGTGATCTAGCCTGGGCATCTGTATACCCCTATATAACACTCAGACTTCATAAATGGTACTTTAAAGCCTAACCTATGTTAAAAGCATACATATCTGTATTCAAAACTCAACAAGACATTCATTTCCTATAAGCATTTATAAAGTGCCCATTTTTTAAAACAAAAGCTTAATGCTCCTCCAATAAAGCTTAAACATAAATATTGTTTAGCAAATTGTTAATTTTTACTATCTCTGTCAAAGCATTTTTGGCATAGTAACTTTATTTCAAAGTTCATATGAAGTCCAAGGTAAGCTTTCACAGGCAAAGCTATTCAATTTTAATTACACATTCTTTTTATTTACCTACAGATGTTTTAGTTCTGCTCAGTGATATGACAGGCATAAAAAGCAAAGGTTAGGTAAGAAGTATTTAAGAAAATTAACATAAAAAAAGTAAAATAAAATTAATTACTTCAGATGGGAAGTGTATAAACCAAACTCTTTAAGGAAAACTGCCAATTTTCAAGGAGTATCTAGTCTCTTGGGAGGTCTAAATCTCTAAAATGTGCTCTACTTAATTCTCATCTGCCATGCAGTTTCACTGAATGTATAATTTTCTAAAGAGCTTAAATCCAACTAAGATCCCATTGCTACTGAAAGGAACAGTCCCACCTCCTGCCTTCCCAATGTTTCCTCTGCACCAGCGCTGCTGACTGTGCAGCCATGCAGCAAACTGAAGGGCAAGTTATTCAGTCTAAATCAGTCTCCCACAGGATGTATTTTTCAGCTAGATCAAAGAAGTGAGCTGGAGCATCAGGCTGCTAAACAAGTATTCCAAGACTGGTCAGGAAAGATACAGTGGATATGTTAGCACCCCTTTCACTGACAGCTCACTCTTAGATTAATTTAGAGCCCCTCATGAAACTTACTAGCTCGCCAGTTTGTGTTCTTGTCATCCACAGCAATCAGGATAGGACTTCACACCTTTTTCTCTTAAGGAAAGTGAAGAAGGTGAATTAATTGGCCTCTAACTCAGCCATGCAGTAATCCAAAACTCACCAAAATCAGCAAGCTTCAGATTAGACCATTAATGACCTAGATTGGTGAAAGCACATAACTTACTTTTCTTGTCCTTTATTTCTACAGAAATGCTCAGAAACAGGTGCATGCTAATTCCTTTGATTCTTTCACTCCCACACACTGGATGCAAGAAGCCCACTGTCTGGTGGCAACAGCTACTTCAAGGAAGCACATAATAAAACATTAAAACAGTAACCTAAGAAAGAAATTCCTTCCAAGTTTTAAGAAGCAACAAGAAACTTTTCAAGGCACCATTTAAAACTTCTCAGAATACACAATGCATAGGCCTATGATGGTGTGAAGGGAGTGGATTTGGGAAACAGTACCAAACAGAAGACAGAAGCACAAAACTACCCAAGGTCTGCTGTTTTCAAAAGTCTTGGTTCTTCTCCCCATTCATTTTATAACCTGAAAAAGGTAAACAAAGACACCTATTGCAGTGAAGGAAAAAGAGAAGTGTTTTTTAATAATAAAACTTCCAAAATAAATACTGCAGTACCCTTAATGCTTTATTCATGGATTTGCTAACTTTAATCACTCTAGTTCTTTGTCTTTCACTTAGATACTCCTGCTGACAGTTGTTAGCTGTTCGAAATTTGAAAGCTTACAACAGCTATTGTCACAAATGAGAAGCAAAACTAGGAACTTTGTTGAACAGCTTAATCGTATGCAGGCAGAATACATTTTAGAGTCAAACTGAGCACTGAAAAACAGCAAGGTATCTGAATCTGTGTTCAGACTCTATTTAGAATCAAAACTTTGATTAAACCCAGGCAGTATCTCAACTAAATAAGAAAAAAACAGGAAATGTTACAACACAGAAGCAACTATCCACTTTGAAATTATAACATGAATTTTAAAAAAAACCCAACACTACTGTTTTCTTTTATAAATACTTGTTATTCCATCAGTCCCAGACTAGTAGAAAGCTAAAAACACTGTCTAACAAGGAGAAAGTTCTCCTTTCTAGACCCAAATTGACAATCCCAGAAATTGACGGGCAGGTATTAATTTTAGGATCTTTACTGAAAGCATTTAAGAAAAGTTCTTTACCCAGAACAGCTACAGAGGGAAGCGACCTTTCTAGTCCTGTACCAAAAGACCTACCCATCTACCAAATACCATCTGCATGACAAGTTGGTAGAAAGCAACCGCACAGTGAAGTTTCCACATAAGACATAGTGTGGGATTTATTCTTCTATCTCTAAACATTAATAGCTGAGCTAGTCATTGCATTGCAGTCCACTGCATTTCACAGTGCAAAGAAAGGGCATTTTGGCAAACAACCCATCTGACCTTTTTTAGATGTCAACTTTAAGATATATGAAGTTGCCTGAGAAATACCTTTCTTCTGCTACCTATAAATGAACCTGAAAGTCACTTCTCAGGTGTTATCTGTTACAGATATCTACAGTTGGACAAAAATTAAATCTGTGTATGATTTCTAGCTAATAGCTTCAAGACCATAACAAGTACACACTACATGCATTAAAGTACCGAAGAAAAGCCATGGGTGAGCATATCACATCACAGATTTTGTTGAGCTTGCTAACTGGGCAATCATAAAATAACCCAACCACTCACAAGACCAGGGATAGTTTGACAGACAGCATAACTTTCAGAATAGAGACATTTTGCTTTACCCACTTCTCCTTTTGGCAGCTGAGGTCTCATGGTCCTATCAGGATACATGGCTTCTGGACACCCTTAGCATAATCTCTCCCCTCTTAATACTAAGAACATGTTTTCAGCATTCTTGGTAAAGACAGCTCTAGAAACTACCCACTGTAAAAATGTAGAGCAGTCCTAGAACACAATTTTAGTGAATAAAATTTCATAAGGAATGAAAGATGCTAAAAAGCAGAACCAAAATGATACTTCTACTAAAGTAACATTCAACAATTAAGAAGCACAGTTAAAGGTAATCCTACCTCATTCTTCATGAACACTTTGCTTCTTTATGTTAAACAAACTGCAGTACAATTAAAAAGCATTTAATATTTAAGACACCTGTATTTATGTACTCTAGTGTAAAAATATGTCTCTAAATGCAAAACTTGGTAATGGATAGGACAAAAAAAATTTGGGATTAATCTTTTGTATACCTGTATTTATATACATATTTAAGTATCTGCCAATTCTTCTGTTTATTCTCAGACTGTACTGAAAAGATTTATAAGCTAAAGTATTCATTACTGAAGTAATTTATTAAATCAATAACTATTGTTCTTCAGCCAGTATCAGCACACTGTTGAATACCCCCTCAAATCACACAGTATTTATTCTGATACACATACAACTATGCAACATTCACTGAATACCTGGAAGTTTCTCTCTCATAAAACTTGCACATATAGTACAAAAAAATTAAAACTAAATATATATGCATAAATAGATATATATTCAGTGCTGTTCAGGAAATGCTATGGCAGCACATTTTGCAACACAAAATGTAATGGGGAAGAAGTTTATAGAAATAGAGATACAGAGCTACTGAAGAGAATAACTGTTAGATTACAGCTTTCAGGATGAGATTATATTAGGAATATCCAAGAACATAAAGGAAGTGGACACCATTAGAACTAATCTATGCCAAATCTGAAAACTCATTTAAATGGTTAAATTGTTATCACAAGAAAGTCTAGTCAAGGGGCATTTATCCTTTTTCTAAAGCAGGACTGCAGCTTGTGCTAGAACAGCAGGGAGTATAGTAGTCATGTATAGCAGGACTCCAGTTTGGAAAGGATTTACAAAAGGAAGGCATTAGACACTGTGTAACTTCCAAATACACATGGGGGGGGACAGTACACTGAATTATAATTTGACTATTTGATTCTATCTGTAACAAAGTCACCTAGAATATTTAAAGGAGTCGGTCCAAACTTCAAAGTTTAAAAAAAAAAAAAAGGGAAAAAAAAGAAAAAAGCATTTAGTCACCACACTGAAAGAAAAAAAGAGTAAACATAACTAGTTTGGAATTACATTTTTTAAAACATTATTAATCAAAAAATTGGGGGGTGAGAGGGATAAGAGGAATCTGAAGGTAGTAAGAGGGAGAGGGAAAAAACAACATGAAACAAATACAGAATAACAAATAACAAATAAATAAATCTTACTCTATATACCTCCCACTTCCACCTTATTTTTCCAAGAGATACATACAAAAATATAACAAGCATGAATAAAAACTGCCCAAAGCTTAGTTAAAAATAGAAAAATATTTTTAAAGATAGTTCCCCAAATATCTTTCTGTCCTTTATTCCACTTATTGCTGACCCTTACAAAATCCAGAACTACACAGGCAACCACAGGCTTTACTATGATTTCCACATAGCTTGAAAGCTTAACTCTTTATCAAAGTGTTTGGCTGTGTTAAAGAATGATATTTTCTATATAGACAGAAATTATGTTTCCTTTATAAAAAATCCTGTTTTAAAATGCAGAACTCTGACAGCCAAGCTTTCCCAGTTTTAATATATTCCCTAGCATACTTGAGAAGAAGTTAAACTGCAGGAGAAATGCATGTTGAGAATGTAACAACATACAAAAATGATCCTGTAACAAGCCCGGGTTTTATGAGAGTGTAACTACACTAATTTTCAAGACATTTAGCTTTTTCTGTAGACTCATTTGAGTGACCCATTATTTAGCATTTTTCATTTTCCATCCATTAAAATTTCCACTTATGAATACTTCTCACAACTGTCAGCACACTCAGCTTACTTGAAAGGCTATTGTTAAAAGCTCATATAAAAGGAAAAGATAGAGACAGACACCGTGCATTTACCTCAGAGAACAAAAACAGTTTCTGGAAAAAGTCAAGCTGTGAGATTTAAAGATGACAGAATAAAGCCTTTAATTATAATTCAGCGGATCATCTAAGTATGCTAATTTATTACTGTGCAAGTAAACACTTGGTTCTTTACAGTTTTCCTCTACTTCCCACACAATTTTTGCCTCCTATCTTTATATGTATTTGCCAATACTCACTATTTATGGGTAATTTGGTAGAAAACCCATCACAAAGGATGACGAACATTCTGGCAAAACTTCATATGCAGGGACGACTCACTGGAGGGAAGGGTGGTGGGATCTCAAAAGTATAGTTTGAAATTCAGTACCGTAGTTACAGGCAAAATACGAGGTTCTCAAGCTGCCAACTTTGACTTATGGTTAAAGAGATGAGCACTTCAGCCATCATTTTAGAGGAGCAATGGGCACATCCGTTGCTACAGAATTTAAAGTAAGAAATGCTATCAAACATTCTACTCCTTTACATTGTAACATTTTCCTGTGTATTTCCTTCTATGCATAGTCCCAGTCTGATACCTTTTCTGTCTTTGCTACATTCTCGGCTTTCTTCTCCTGGTGAGCTACTGGATGCTGGCTGCTGAGGTCCAGCACTTCCCAACACAAACCAGACCACTGTTTACACATTCCTACATTTCTTCTGCTTGGCTGCTGAATACAGTATCTCTACTACTTTTTCAGCTGATTACAACTCAGATAACTGAATGGAACTTATGAGGCACACATAATGAGAGTTAATTATAGTCACATGATGCAACTGAATTTATGGTCACACAAAATCTCAGCTACTGTAACAATTACACAGACCTAGCAAATCCTCATGCACAAAGCAATGAGTATACTACAATGACATTAAAAGAGGCAAGACAGGGCAAACATGCACATCAGTACTACCGTAAGGCATACTAAACCATGGCAAGATGGTTTACCTAAGTCTTCTACATAAAATTAAATGCACATATACAAAACCAAGGTACAAGTACTTTCTACAAAGTTTTAGACTAGGATCTAATTACCTAAGAAACATACAAGGTTATTATATTCTTCAGAAATAAACAGCAATAACTATTTTCTTACCTTGAGTACTTCAGCTACATAAATTGGATCTTTTTTAACTATAGAGAGAAGCCCAACTGTAGTAAGATTCAAAACTCGGAACACACAATCTATCACCTGATTTCATTATTTAGCTTAAAATCAAAAGGCCTAAACAAATGCCTCAAAATGAATGACAAGTTTGAACATTAACAGCTACAGAAATTTCATTTTCTAACAAGGTACTCTGAAGGTCACCGGCTGAATCATCACCAAATAATGTTTCTATTCATTAACAAATCCGGACACCAACTGTTACATTTCAAGATTCCCCCTCCCATAATAACCATGAGGGAAACAGGCCAGTAAACACAACTGCCCACATCTATGACAGGGTATATAGCTAGTGCATAGACAGTACAGACACCTTATTTGGTGCCAAATATAATAACTAATGTGGAGGTAAGTAGAAAAAAACTCTAAGTACATGTGCTAAGTGAATAGGAAAAACAACTTTTATTGGTTTTAACAATTCCATTATTCTCCTCTTTATTAAATATTTGTTAGGAGAGATTTTATAAACAAGCAAAGCTTTGATCTATATGGTGTTATTAATCGTTCTGGTTTTGTCCTATTACTTTAAGCACAGAATTTGCAAGCCATTCATATATTTTAGGAATACACGCAAAGATATTTAGTTCCAGTCAAACGGGTACTTTCTCCAGGTTAAATAAAACTGTTCTCCCTTTATTCCTTCTTTCCAAAAACCTGGAATGTCACACATTGAGGATTTTACAAAAGTGGGATGCCTACAGTGAGGTACTGTACTCTCTATGCCAAATAATTCTGTCTGCAATAGAATGGCAGCACATGACATATTCAAAAGCACTGCAAGTAAGAACATGTGCATCATGGCCAAATTAACATTCCCAGGATTTGGCCCTGGCTTTAAACCACAAAGCAGACATGCTCTAGTTATACCCTGTAATGCTATATTGTTTGTTTTGATCACTACCGTATTTTTTCCACACCAAGTAATACAGTAATCAAAGTGGGGACTAATGTTTACTCATTTACACACCAGTACACAGCTGAGTAATCTCCTAACAATTTCTTGGAAAAGCTCATGTCCAAGCATCATATGTTTAGGACAGTCGCTCACATTCCATACACATCCCTCCACTAATTCTTTCCCTCTCCTGTTATGAATTGCAAAAAGTAAAAATTTCTTGGGCAGCACGTAAACACACCATTCACTGTTCTAATAGTTCAAAAACATAAAAAACATGTATGATGTAAAATGTTTCAAACAAGTGTTTTTCTAAAGAAGTTACAGTGTTAAATTAGAAAACTATTATAAAAATATCCAGTTTAGTCAATAATCAATCATCTTAGCTGAAGGTATTATTTTCCAAAGCCATTCTGAAAGCACCTGAAGTTATTCTGATGTTAAACATCATGAAAAGTGCCATTTACATCACACGTGAACAAAAGCAATCATTGTCTTGTCTCAATAAGGTTGACTACAAATACTTTACACTACAACACGCCCTTTATTGTACTATCCAAGAGCTTTACCACTTTGAAGTAACAATGAACTTCCCTGGAATCTACTGCTTGGTTTGTTGGATAGGTCTCCACTGGAAATATTTACTGTACTAGCAGCACCTTTGTAAAACCTTACCATCCCAAACATGTCTTCTGACAAGACATTTAATGCTGATTTTCCACAAATGCCTATTTTCCACAAATCTAGCAGGGTTTTTTCCTCATGTGTTTTTTCCTCAATAGTTCTCTAGTTCCACGCTGATGCAAACATTAAGTTCTGTCATTTCTACATATGCATGTGTGGGAAGAGGGAGGGTATGTTTGTTTTTAAATACAGCTAGCACAACTTGTCATACTTCCCAGAGTCCAGATTTAGAGCAGAAATTTTTTTGAAAAGCATTTTATTGGCAATATGAGTTCCAAGTCATGTATGTATCTCCAGGCAAGTGCATAGGTGTATATCTTTGGACTTCTACCAGCAGTTTAACACCAATTTCTAGCAGAATTTATAGAGGAAAAGAACAGAGATTCCATGAGTAATCCAAGCCAAGCCTCAATTAAGACTTCAAAACAATAATTACTTGGTGCCAATTACGACAGTACTTCATATATGAACACGCTTTAAGAATCCAACAAGGGCTAGCCAAAGACTGCAAATACTTAGCCTTTATACATTCAACAATCTCTCTAAAAGCATGTATAAACCCCAATCTCCAGCACCTTTCTAGATTTTTGATTGTAACCCCTAATACTGTGAAAAGAATAGAGCTTTAGTTTGGAACTAGTTATTTTTGCATTTCTATGCAAAAACAAGCTAAAAATGTTTAAAAATAGAATTAGGTTAACTGTTTTTACTTGCTATCCTAGTGTTAATAAATTCTTTCTAATGACCAAAAAACTGTTCCTTAAGGGTAAATAATAGGAATTAACAGCACATGCACCTTCTCATTGCAAAAAGATTAAAATTCTTTAACAGCCACAAAAGGAAGTTGTTAGAAGATGCAGAAGCACTGCAAAATCCAGTTTAAAAGAAGAAGTAAAAAAGTTAAGGTTATCCTTTTCGTCAGCATGTATTCAGTTTGCTACTTCCCCTTTCAAAACACATGCACTACAATAGTGTTTTCACAAACTTATTTGTTTGTTTTTAAAAAAGCCAGCAAAGTAGATTTTCTTTTAAAGGGAAAAAAACAAACCAACAACAACCAAACCAAGCAATGAAGTAATGTGATTATTGGCAAGTAAACCACAAAAATAGGCACATCATATTCAAAAGCACATAAATTTCAGGAAAAATATACAGCACAAATAAAAAAATTTCCAATATAAAGCTACATCAGCAGAAGAATTAATGTTTTTCATAATGAACCATGCCAAATCTAACTGAATAGCATTATTAAAAATAAGCATCCACATTAAACTGATGTACAAAAATTACTGGTGCCACTGTACCCCTCCACATGAAGTATTCAGAAGGTTTCAACCATCCTTTGAATAATCCTGCAGAGATGCTGCAGAACCAAATGACAAACCACAGTTGTCTGTTTTCCTGATGCAGAGCATACCGCTGACTTTTAAAAGAGCAATTTTGATTTATGGAGTACTTTACAACGTTAACAAAACAGCAAAAAAATGCTAGTGGACTGAAGTGAACAAAGCTAAAGGTCTTTCCATAACTTAAGTTTTTATGGACAGACACCTGTATTAACTTGGAAGACAATAATATATGGGTTGGTTATTACATAAATAAGGGTTTTTTTTATTTTAAATGTGAATTTGGTGGAGAAAAAATTACATTAAAACAATTTAGCCAAATTCTGCTGTAGATAGCATTTTTGTGTCAACTTTCCAAATCCTCAATGTTATTTTTCTAGTGTATGTTAATGTCTTCATCCTAAGTTTAGACCACCAACCTGAGAGCACAAGCAATAGTTCACAAGGTTTAAATTGCCACATTTTAAAAAACAAACAAAATCCTACCACAGTTATGTTTTGTGTTCAGTGAGATCAGAAAGCCCCTGAAGATTAGTTGAGCTAGCATAACAAACCAAACCTGCCAGAACAGTTCATCTGGCTTATATGCTGTTCCTTGCAGCCATATTTCCTGAGGAATGCTCAAAACCAGACGTATTTCAACTTCGATAAACTCTTCTGGCATTGTGGTCCTGCAACTCTCTTTTATGAGTAAAGAGCCCTCTTATCACATGACAGGTTTGGGAATAGAGATAAACAACTGAAGTGCATGAATGAATCCTCTCACCTGAGAAGAGCACACACTGGAGGACGCCTCTGTGTTGTTAAAAGGACATGCACTCACGAGCACATACATGTCCCAGGCACATGACAAAGCAATCTCATGCAGATATCCTCATGCACAAGGAGGAAACGACAGGCATAGGTCTTCTAGGGCTTACTGAAAGAAACTGTAGCTCATCCCACTACAAAGGGTGGGTGGGCATCTCTAAACTAAACGGCAAGTCAAACTTACTTTCTACATTTTTTTTCTCCCATTTACAGCATTACTCATCTTCAGTGATAAAATGCAAACTCATAAAATGTTAGCATGACACTATCTTGCATTATTTAAAGTACATCATGTTGCTGTATTTATAGTACATTTGCTCTAGTTTTATTAGTCTTGTATTCCATATAAACAGAACAAAAGGATACACTGTTTTGTCCTGGTTTCAGCTGGGAGAGAGTTAATGGTCTTCTTAGTAGCTGGTACAGTGCTATGGTTTGAGTTCAGTATGAGAAGAATGTTGATAACACTCTGATGTTTTCAGTTGTTGCTAAGTAATATTTAGACTAAGTCAAGGATTTTTCAGCTTCTCATGCCCAGCCAGCGAGAAGGCTGGAGGGGCACA
>JANZLQ010000022.1:14417082-14435152 GCA_026212715.1 Elanus axillaris | reverse complement strand
CTGGAGGGGCACAAGAAGTTGGGAGGGGACACAGCCAGGACAGCTGACCCAAACTGGCCAACGGGGTATTCCATACCATGGGACATCATGTCCAGTATATGAACTGGGAGGAGTGGGGGCGGGGGATCACCACTCAGGGACTAACTGGGTGTCGATCAGTGGGTGGTGAGCAACTGCACTGTGCATCATTGTACATTCCAATCCTTTTATTATCACTGTTGTAATTTTATTAGTGATATTATCATTATTACTTTCTTCTTTTCTATTCTATTAAAGTGTTCTTATCTCAACCCACAAGTTTTACTTCTTTTCCCAATTTTCTCCCCCATCCCATTGGGTGGAGGGGAGTGACTGAGCAGCTGCGGTGCTTAGTTGCTGGCTAGGGTTAAACAATGACAACTGTTCTTATGATCACAATCTTCCACACTGAACCACATATTTTAAGTTACTGCTCCTAAAAGGAAAACAGTTCTAGCACCCTATTTTCTTCAGTGTCCAACTTAATTCCTTGTAATCAATACTAGGTATATCTTTTAAATAAACTTCACCAGGCACAAAATTCTGAATCTAACACAATTTTACTTTGAATTCTAAGGCTTCAAAAGTCATTCAACAGTTCCATGATAACTAGCAAAACAAAGATCGCGAACTGTTCCTTTTTTGTTACAAAACTAAGGAGCTTGGAGAAAAGATGCATCATTTCAATTCTATTTTTCAAGATTAATTCATCCAAAGCGAGACACTTAAAAGCACATTTATTCCTTAATAGTTGCAGAGTTGGCACCAAAAATGCCCTCTTGTGGCACAGCAGAACCCTGCAGAGCCTGCCCTTTGTTCTTTCAACTTAAATTTTAAAACAAGAATGTATTATTCGGGGCTTATTTTGAAACTAAAAT
This sequence comes from Elanus axillaris, assembly GCA_026212715.1. Lineage (NCBI taxonomy): Eukaryota > Metazoa > Chordata > Aves > Accipitriformes > Accipitridae > Elanus > Elanus axillaris. Next base: position 14,434,256 of record JANZLQ010000022.1, on the reverse strand, counting down.
GAGATAGGAAAGCATGTAATAAGCTAAATTAAAACTGCAGACATTGTTCAGAGTTTGAATGAATACTTGCACCCAGTTTCTCAATGTGGTTCTTTCATTTTCCTTTTTTTGAGTGTTAGTGTAAGTAGTGAGAACATTTGGTCCCTCCTGTAAATCTAAGCGTAATCAAATTCCTGGGGAAAGCTGTTCTGGGAACAGAGCACTGTCACTTCGGCAGATTCCTGAAAGTGAAATCTTCATGCTGTTTGAAATCTTTTACTAAAAATATGTGTAAAAACAATTTCACTGGGAAAGTATCCATGCACTTGGACATCTCCAGCAGTAGGCGACAATTTGCAAGGCTACCTCACTCTCATCCCCACAGACTACTAATTCTCAGAGGTGTACCACTGAATATAAGAGGAACAATCAACAGACAACTACCCAGCAGATTTGTTCTCCCATGGGGCAAAGCTAGCACACCACAAATTTTTCTGTTAATAGAAATGTGACTGTGATGGCTTTGATTTCCTTATTTGAAAGCAGCATCTTTCACACAAGTTTTATTTTTGCTGCTTTTTAACTCTTAGCCTGCCAAAATGACATTAACGTAGTGGTTCATTTGCAAGCAAACCAAAAAAAACCACTCAAAAAGCCTTTCAATTGAAGCCAAACCTCAACAGGCACTGAAATCCTGATGCCCAGCAAGGGTGGGGGAGTCCCCCATCTTGCGTCTACAATACAGCACAGTTAAAAGCACATTCTTTAACACATCACTCTTGGTTGCCCAACCGATGGCAATTCACACTGCTTGGAAACCTGCCAGATTATTCATGAGGATAGTCACTAACAGCTTGTTTCCCTCATCCTGCTCCTGTGTAAACAGTCTGCTGTGAAAGGTGTTCTGTTTTTTCCAAACACAGCTCAAGTAGGAAACAATTGTTTGTAAGCACAGGAATACCATATTTCAACTGCCCGTTAATCTGCAACAACCCAGAGCATGGTCATATTTCACTCGTGTGCTCATTACAAGCACTCAGACAGAGCTGGCAGTGGCACACACAGCATTGTGCAGTGGAACAGATAAGCAAATAGGCAAGTTTGCAAGCGTTAAATCTGAGAGAAAAAAAAACCACATTTTGGTCAAACAGGAAAATATTCCACCAGTATTTTTACCTCAGTGCAATAATCAAAAACAAGGAAAAGAACCCCACAAAACACTTTCACAAACTATTATAACCTTCAATGAAGCCCAAAATTTCAGTTGGGATATTCAGACAACCTTAGAAAATAACAAAACGTTTTAATTATTTGAGTATCTGAAACTTTTCAGACAGAAACCATCTGTGTTTGGGTTATACAAAGGCGTTTTTAAAGTTTTCAATTGAAGTTTGAAGTTCCAAGAAAGTTTTTTTAAATACTTGTTATAAAACCAATCTTTTAAAATAAAGTTATCATTTAATCCTTAGTGAAATCACTGTCATTTCACCTGTATGAGCACAGATGCAAAGTTAAAAAAAAAAATTATTTTTGACAAGTGTCACTGAGCTTTGTCTCAAAACTTGGTTTGTATGTAGCTGAGATGCAAGTCTTCCTGTGAAGAGTCAGATGCATGTGCTATGGGCTTACTTTTATCCCATATTTTCATAGCAGTCTGGGCCCCTCAGATGAGAACACTTTACACAATGGTCATGGAAACACACACACTGCTGACACTGGACATGCAGGCAGATTGCTCAGGACAAAGCCCTGTTAGCCGTGCCCCAAAGCTACTCGGACAGTTCAGAAACCACACAGGATTATGGCAAGATTCTTTACCAAACCAGCATGACAACATGGGAAACCAGTAGGATATAAGATAATTTTGATAATTTTGCTCATGCAGCAATTACAGTAAAGATTCTCAAGCAGAAGAGAATCAAGAGTCATTAAGCTGCATTTTTCCAGGTGTAACAGCCCAACAGCCCATTTCTTTCTAAGTACAACCCAGTGTTTCATCCCTTTTGAAACCAATAAATCAGTATTTCCTTTCAGAGTTATCCTAGCTTATGTCTATTTTCTACATCGTGGTCTTGCTACCTAAAAGGAAAAGTTAACTATCAGACACTGAGTAAAATCAAGCAATAGGAAGATCTACAAAACTAGTTACCTGGTCAAGATCCCAACCTATCAAAGCTGCAGTTTGTCAGACAGTTGCAAGTGGTTCTCCTCCACTGCCTGGAGGATGTAATAAAAACAGATACATTTGTGCACACCCATATTAAAAGGAGCAGTATGGGTTGGAGAAGAAGAAAAAAAGAGATCACCAGGTTTCCTTATTACCTGAGAACAGCTATTAAGCCACACCTAAGACTGGAAGACGGAAGTCTCCAATCAACAGTATGCAGCCTTACGAGGCTTCCTCTTCAACCAGCCTTCCTCATGTACATCATAACAAAAATTCCTCTTCCCATAATTTAGCCCAGAACACTAACCTGTGCTGTCCCAGGATGTCTGCAGCTCTCTTAGCCTCTCTCTTTGTCTTCTGATCCTGGAATGAAATTCTCAGTTTCTGTATCCACCCATCTTGACTCAGCAAGTCTTTGCTCCAGAGCACCAGCCTACCCATGCAGGCAGACAGCACCATTTCCCAACCTCTAAAGGAAATAACTCCTCATAATCCTTGAGACATTGAAATGCTAAGAAGGTCTGTCATTTACAATTTCACTTCCGTGATGCATGTTTAAACAAATGGTATTGATTACACAGGTCACAAGTATCTCAATTTTCTTGAAACTCGGAGTACTTTCCCATACAGTATCTACACCATCACTGGTACCAATTGCATCCAAGCGATAGCAAGCAATTGTGTACAAGACAAGGCAAGTATTCAGCTGTCTGTTGTAGGTCCCTTAGTTGTCTGCAGCTACTCTGAGCAATTAAGACAACATACTGTACAGGATATCCTTATATAAGTTAACTTTAAAAAGGCAGCTGTGACATTTAAGATAAGCTGCTTTAGCAGGAAATCTAAGGAGAAGCCTATACTTCTAAAAAAAATTTAAAAATCCATGTTATTATTAAGTACCTACTAAGCAGTAGCCCATTTCAGTGGGTTGGTCTGCCTTTCTTCCAATCAAACCATTGCTTTCCGAGATAGAACATCTCTAAAAACTGTTTTTATTATATTCTTTTTACAATTTATTTTCAGAGAAACATTACCTAATTATAAAACTGGTGTTCATGCCCTGTAGAAACTGTTTTCAACACCGGAGGCAGGGGGAGGTATCAACCTAAGAGCTAGAAAGCTTTAAAGGATATTCCTCTCCTGTCATATTTCAGACTAGGTAAAAACTCCTTCCTCTAATTGTTAGACCTGTTGATGACAAAGTAGCCATCCTCATGACTAGCCACCTTAAAAAATAAAAAAATAAATTAAAAGCTTCACTGTAAGAGTTACCCTAGTCTGAGTATCAAGTTACTGAAAAAGAGTCTTTACCACAATAAATTGTAAAGGTCCACACTTTAAAAAAGAAGAAAAATTAACCGGAATGCCATCTACAAGGTAGAATTTTACCGCAAATCTCTGACTGACCTTTTAACACTTGAAACGGCATAAATTCAAGGAAAGGCTTACGACAGAATTGCTCCTAACATTTTCCAAAGCTCTTGAAAGAGATACAACTTTTTTTTTCCTAGCATCAAGAAAAACACCCAAGGCAGAAATATTTCCTCAAAGCCATTTGTCTCAGTAAGTAGCATATTTATAATGTTGTCTTAGGAAGATGGCAAGTGCTTACCTCTCGGAAGATTTATTTATCCAGCATGAGATACAAAAAAAGCTTCTGCTAGACAGTCTTTGACCTGCTTGAGCTTCAAGAATACTTTTTGCAGGGGGAGGGAAGAAGCTGTTAACTACATCATTATGAATGTATTTTAACATAAATGCATTTTGATACAAACTGATTAGGTAGACGGAATAACTTCACGGTCCAAATCTTCCAAGATGAGAGCTCTACATCGTTCTTAAAGAATGGAAGCCATTATAAAAGCAATTGCTATCTTAGATGGAATTACACAAAGAAAATTTTTTATTTTTTTTTTTTTACATACACCATTTAAAATTCCAGGGGTTTGTGTTTGGTTTTTTCCTAATAGCAGATGAAGTATAAAGGCTTGCTTTTAAGACCTTGATGTGAGACCATATCAGGAGCTTTTTGAAGTGCATCATATGCATAGATGATTATTTCAACACAACAATGCCACACAAATCTTTCCTATCATATTGGAAACTCCACATTTTAACATCATCCTTGTTAATTTAACTTGCCCATAACATGGGGTGATAAAGTAATTCTTGTACTTCCAAACTGCTTTCAAAAGTTTGTTTAATGCTTTAGTTTCTGGGCAAGCACAGAGAAAATATTTCCTCTTCTTACTCAGCTAATTCAGTTAACAGCTATGTCAGAAGCTGAGAAAAACTACCAGGAACACTTAAGCTCCTTTTTCTTTTTTTTGTAATTTATAACCCAGTAGGAATGGAAGAACAAATTTACATGGTTCTAGATTAAAAACATTTGAAAACAGAAAATGAAATCAAGATTTAATACTTAAAATTATGTGAAGCACTCAAAACAAGAGGACTATCATGAAATTAAAAAAATCCGTTTTTATCACATACTAATATGGAACATTTTATTTTAGCTCACTTCAGAAGTGAAATGCAAGTGGGACCCACATATTTGTTGCCACAGTTTAAGTCACTTTGTGACCTCTACTCCAGATCACCAAACATTCATTTCTGGAAACATTGGTGCAGCATGAAATATCCACTGAAGGACATGTAACAAATTCAGAAAAATCCAAAACATTACACAAACAACTACAAGTAAGCAAAACTATTTCAATTGTTAAGCAGGGTGTATTTCATAGATAAAAGTAATTTTGTTTATGAATACAGCAGTTCCAACTAATGCTAACTGACTCTCTGCTTCCCCATAAAAAGTAATTTCTTTGATTATTAGACAGAAAATGTTTTTGTCTACCTCAGAAATAGTTAAAAGTTTCCAACAAGGTTGGTTTTTCTTACAATAATCAATTCCTATATGGCAGGTTCAGATGTTTCCTTAACATTTTTCATAGCTTTTGAACTAGAGCTCAACCTAAAGAAAGACACAACCCAACTGAGAAACAAGCACACTACCTTCAAATCAGCTGAAAACACACGGGCTTTCCTAATACTGCTGCTCCACTCTAATTCTTCACATGGGCATTCCTCACAGACCACAGCATTCTCAATTCATACCTTCTTCATATTTCTACTCACCTCTCTGGTAGACAAGTCTTACACTACATGCATTTTTGCATTTTCACTACAAACTTCAGTAGCCAAAATAAATGGAATGTCAAGTTAATTGGCATGGAAACTGCTGAGCTGAACAAAAGACAAAAATGAATAATACAGTAGAATCTTTAATGTATTTGCAGAGGTCAACAATCTCTCAGATTTCTGTACTACTGCAGAACCAAGAAACCTTGTGACAAAATAGTTAAGAACTTTGTTAAATCAATGGAACATATAATCATGCTCAATTTATTTTATATTTTCACCTACATGTTTTACAAATGATGAAATTCACCAAGAACCACATTCTCAGCATGTTTCTGTAATTCCGTTTCGCCCAAAACCACTATACAGATCTGATAACAGGTAGAAAACATGTTCATTATCATTAATGGAATTCCTGAAAGACGAGATGAAAGGAAAAAAAGTTAATTTATCATTAACATTCCAGGGAAAACAAAAATTATTGATGTGGAACTTTATTCTTAAACTGATTCCATCTGCATCACCTCATTTGGAATTATGGGAGTTTATTCAGCTCATTAATAGAATTTCTTATTGTGCTTCTAATCACAGAAATCTTAAAAATTCATCAGAAATAAATCATCTGAATTTTCTTTCCAAAGGAAACAAATATAATATTAACTAACAGGCCATTATCTATAAAAACTCACTTTTATTTCTGTTTGCCCCCCCCCCCAAAAAAAAAAAAGTAAAAGGCCTATTTACAATGTACCACATCATAGTTAAAGAAACCACTCAGGAAATAGCTGTATGACAGCCTAAACATAAATTTACAAGTCTTCTCACCTTCCTACACAAACAAAATTCTCTTTTGTACACCAATAATTAAAAAATTCTTGTATCCTTACAACTCACATTACTTAAAAACACAATCTACACCTACTTCTTTTTAAGATTTCAGGCAATGCTTAATCCACAAACCACAGTTTACTTGAGCTTCTGCTGTCTGCCTACCACAGTGACATAGGAAAAGCACGCTGGTAATCAGAGACACTCCTCAAATTGCTAACTGTACTTGCCCTATTAGATCCATCGAGGAAGGTGAGCTGTAAAAAACTGAACTCCTGTAGCTCCCTTCTCTGACTGCTACTTTTCTGGTGAGGGAGGAGAAAAGTCACATTATCCATACACAGAAGCTTTAATTTTCCTCCTTGTTTTCTCTCTTCAGTCCATCTTACTTACCAGTACCGTTTAACAGTTTATTTGATACTAGTTTAAACCAATGCTTTCCAAACTTCCCACATCACTAAATTTTACATCCTGTCCACTGCTTACTCAAGAATTTATTCTCCCTAGAGACAACTGATATATAGAGCTCCATCATTCACTTCTTGAGCCTTGCCTGCTTGTCTTTTTCTGCAGCTTTCCAAGCATCTCATCACCCAGCTACTCCTATGCTACCAGAACCACAGGTTTGACCAGTAAAAGGACAAGCATTTCAGGCACGATAGCTGACCACTGCATCTGGTCAATGGGAAACAAAAAACTGTGAGCTTCCTTATAAGCAATGCTGATGCAGCAGAAGTTGCAGAAAGAGGACATAGATTTGTGGGGGGCTATTTTAAAGCCCCCAGAAACTCTGTTTGAAACAGTCCATAGTATCCAATATGAACACTGCTTCTGGCCTTTTCAAGTCCACGCTGCTGGCTGTCCAAAATGCTTTGTCTCTTTCCTAATTTGTGAACGTATAGACACATCCAAAAATCCACGTCAAAAGACTTTCAGTTCACTACTTACCTACATTTCCAAAACTACTTCACATCTTTCCTTCTCTTCTGCTAATCTTGGTTATCTTATTTACGGAAACTCAGTTTAAACAGTGTTTTCACAAACTTCCAATGTTTGGAGCGTGTTTTCTACTATTATTATTATTAGAACTGGAACGATGACAGCAGGTTCTGCCTGCCCAGTATGAGCAGCCAGCTAGCCATGGACTATCTGCTGGGCCTGGCACCTAGCCCACCCTGCCCCTTGACCCCCCACTGCCAACTGGTGTGCAGCGAGCACAGCGAGCCCCCAGGGAACCACTGGTTCAGATGCTGCCCCTGCAGTCCAGCTGCCCTCGGATGTGCAGCCATCCCAAGGGAAAGTCACAGCTGAGACCCCATCTTCTGCATCCAGAGAAGGGCAACAAAGCTGGCGAGGGGCCTGGAGCACAAGTCTTAGGAGGAGCGGCTGAGTGAACTGGGGCTGTTTAGCCTGGAGAAAAGGAGGCTGAGGAGGGACCTTGTCGCTCTCTACAGCTACCTGAAAGGGGGTTGTAGTGAGATGGGTGTTGGTCTCTTTTCCCAAGTAAGAAGTGATAGGACAAGGGGAAACAGCCTCAAGTTGCAGCAGGGGAGGTTTAGATTTGATATTAGGAAAAACTTCTTCACCACAAGGGTTATCAAGCAGTGGAACAGGCTGCCCAGGGAATTGGTTGAGTCACCATCCCTGGAGGTATTTTACTTAATTGGCACTTAGGAACACGGTTTAGTGGACTTAGCAGTGTTAGGTTTATGGTTGGACTTGATGATCTTAAGGGTCTTTTCCAATGTAAATGATTCTATGATTCCTTACTGTAGTCATTATACACGAGTGAATGTTTCCTTGCAGTGAAGAAATCCATCAAGTACAAAGGCTATTTAAATCTCACACAAAACTTGAAGACATTTCTACTGAAATTCTCTGGATCACCTGGCAAAACCAGTAATATTGTTGCAGCATTTCAAATTGCTCAGTAAGGAAGAGGGAAACTACCAGAGTTTAAAAATCTGTATTATTTGTAAAACTCTAAGCATGGACTACTCTATGACAGCTCCTGCATAGCAAATACTGGGCATTACGTTTGAATGACTTAAGTCATGTATTTTCATATCTTGTGTTAAACCTTGACACTGGATGCTCTGGGTTAGTAATGTTTACTTCAGGAATAACTGCAATTTATGTTTCTACCTGTGTTGTTTTTTTAATCCTTCAACTGCAATAAAAATACATAAGCAACACCTGAATTTCATGCCCAACATTCACACACACTGAATGCCCAGTAATCACATGCCACACATGGAAATATACTAAAAGTCATAAAAGCGAATGCTGTTTTACTTCTTTATCAGAGGAGATAGTCACAGACCTCAGTAATTTTAATTTTCCTTCCTCATTCTGTTGTTTCAGTATTTCCTTAGACAATTCAATATTCTCCAAAGGCATGGAAATGCAACTCTCAAGAAAGACTTTTTATCTGGAGATTTAGCTGTCCACCTTCCCAAACAAGTTAGCAGTAAGAGAAAAACCAGCCAGTGACACTGAAGAGTATCTGTTACACTGATACTAACACCTTGACGAAGTACAGATTTATCACTTCACATTTCAACTGAAAGGACTAAATACATTGTTAAATGAGTATATCAAAGCCCAACTTGATACGTGTAATCTGTTTATTAAAAGCATTTCATATAATGATTTTGCATGAGAAGTTAAAATAAGTCATAGTTGTTTGTTGGGTTTTTTTAAATATAAATTATTTAAAGAGGTCAGGCTATCTAAAATTGAATATTGGGAGTAGTAATACACACAGTGCTGAAGGAATAAATCTTATCACTATCTGAAATAGTTTTAGGCATTCAAGTGTTTCTGTGCTAAAAAAGTAAAGCACAAAAGTAGCTTTTAAAGTACAGCATCAATCTATGATTTGCAAGGAAAGAAATAAACACATTTTCTCAAGCCACTTAACAATATCATTGTCTTAACTGGAAAGCAGGGAACAACTTTACATTAAAAAAACTGGCATGTTCACAAATTACTCTCTTTAAATAGAAAAATCTAAAAATGAGGGCTGATATCCTGAGATGGTAACAATAAATATTAAGTGTTTGATAACTGTCATCTAAGAAAAATTGTTTTCACCTTTTGCAGCTAACTTACTAATTTAATTTTAATTTAGTCCACGCAATTCAACATGGTTTTGAACGACCATGTTCTCTGTGGAACAACTGTCTACATGCAGATTTTGTCAGTCTTATCTCAGCATGCAAACAGCTAATGTTATATATAACTCCTGATCTTCAGAAAAATATAAAGAAAACAGTACTGATGCTGCTTTACCAACCATTGAAAATTACATATAAGGAATCATATCCATTAGCATAGTTCTGTCTGCAGATGTGTTTAAACATTCTGCTGAAATAGATCTAACAGATTTATTATTCTAGGTATTAGGATAAGCCCCATTTCTTTTCCTTTGATCCAAAGGTACTGAACTCAAGCACTAAGAGGTTAACCTGCAGAGCACACATTTAAAACACCTAAAAATCAGCTTAAAAAGACACCTATTTTAAAAAAATATATTACATTTGCCTTTTTTCCTCTGATTTACACTGCTTGATAAACAGTGCCTCTAGTTTCTCACTGCTCTCCATTATTTTAATACCAATATCCCAAGTTAATCAAAATGAGTCTTCTGCCTATAAAAGCAACAGAGATATAACTGCAAAAAGCAAAGAACTGAGTAAACATGAAAGTCAACTGAAAGTTGCTGCTCAAACATTTCGCTAGTTTGCAGACAACTGTGAAACGATGGCATTTTTAAACAAATATACAGCTTGCAAAAAGCCAGTAACTCTACATTTTTTCAGATGAAATAAAGTAGAAAATTAACAGCAGCTTTTCTGCTTAGTCATATTGGACAACTGCAGTCTATACAGAGCTCCTGGGAAAAAAAATCACCTGCATGTTGCAGAATCAACATGTATTTTCAAAATGCCCAGTACTCTACTCTTAATTCAGGATATTTGGCCTCTAAGAAGTAAATAAAAACATAATGTAAGTCCTCACTTGACAAAGAATTGTAAATAAAATCCAGTGTTACTCAAATGCTTTGTTTCAGCAGTGAATCTAAACCTCATTTCAAAAGTTTTGAGTGTACTTTTTATTAAACTAAAGATAAGACCTTTAAAGATACAGATAAGCAATAAGGAAAACAAGAGTTTAAACAGAAAACTTCAGGCAGAAAAGCACATACCTACTACGTATTGGTTACAAGCTTTTATACCTGTCTAGACAAGTCAGTGACGTTCTTGCGAAGTACTACGTGGCAGACTATCAAAAAGAAAAGGGTTGGGCACTTAACCAGGTTCTTCTTGGATTTTAATATCTTTAATTACAAATCTGCTTTTAAATTAAAAGTTCTGCTTCTAAGGACAATATCTCAGAGCACACCTTGTAAAACTGCCCTAATAATGCTGCAGGAAAAGACAGTTAAACTGCAAATAAAATGAGACTTTAGACCCATCCTTTACCGTTATCCAAGCCAATATCCTTAAAAAAATATTTTAAAAAAGCACCTCTAGGAGGCAAAGACAAAAAAATTTAGATTTTATAGTAAACTAGAATGTACAGTCATACCAGACAGAATCCAATGTGATATTAAGTAAATGTGACACCACATTATTCAAGCTGGTCTTTGCAGGGATGCAGCACTACAACACTTAAATCTGTTTCAATGAAACATAAATATTTGAGATGATGGCAAACTTAGATCAGTAGTGATGTGAAAACTCATTTTAATATAATCTATCTGCAGTAAACAGAACGATGGGAAAATGCAGGGCATAGAACCCAGGAGAAAAACCTGTACCCATGTACTTCACAGCACATGCTCTTCTCTTCACCAAAGCATTTGCTAAGATTATTTAGTATTGCCAGACTCACCTGGAAAAGGTACTTTTTTGTTTTCTCCATTACAAAATACAAAAACATCTTGCATGGTATATTTTCCTACAGATTGGTAATCCTTTTAACTAGGTCCAGCTGCTAAAGAGTTTAATGGCTACTGATAGATTCAAGAAGCAATGCTCTTCAACAAAACGTAGTATTAATATCAAGATCCAAATATTTGAGATTCTCTCTTTCCTGGTAGATAACGGATAACAAATAAAATTAAAAGTGTTGAATAGATTATCTATTTCCTCATCTGATGTGGTAGACATATTGCACACTTCTAAAAGCAGTCTGAAATGTAACACAAGATTATGAAAACTATTTTTAAGACTATAGCAATACCTACCTGGTACAACTGTATTTATTTTTAACCTTTACATTTTATGTAATGAATACAGAAATGGACACTACTTCAGGAAAGAGGCTGAATGAAGTTTTTCTGACAGATTCGCGTTAAAGAAGCTAGAATGTGTACTGAACAAAACATGGATGCTGGCAGCTCTGGAGAACTAGTTCACACCCTTGTTTCTGAGCTACAACATAAGCAAGCAGTATAACCCCAACCAGAACAAAAGAAATGTTCCTTTGTTTCCTTCCTGGCCTCCTCAGGTAGCCAAAATTCAGTTTTCCAACACGTGTGTATTTTGGAAGAAAGGCAAACAAGGACTGACAAACCAAGCTAAGTACTTTCTGGTGCAGCCTTACTTTAAAAACAAATAAACCCAGTACCTCCGCTTATACACTCTCCCCCCCATTCCAAGGAATGCACACAGTGTTCCTGTTCATTCATATACATCACTGAATCAAACCACACATGGCATTTTACTTATGCACAGTTCCAAGCTTGCTCTTCCAGAGAGCACCCTGCAATTCAGGCAGCACAAATGTCGTATACCCTTTTCCTACTTTCTGGGAGCTAAACTACAAAGTACTTCTTTTGCTGTCTGCAATTGTCAGCAATCTCTGCCTCAGTACAAATCTATCAGCATTTACTTGACCTTTAATGAGCGATGTCTCTTTTTAACTGTCATCAAAAAAGGACACTTGTTTCCCCAGCTCGAATGAAACATAGCTACTGTATCTACCCAGCAGGTCCAATATTCCCAGCTCAGTTCTGTTCACAATCCAGAACAAAATATGTTAAACGGGCTGTCTGATCAAGCCCTGAGCTGGACAACAAAGGACAAGAGGAGAGACACAGAGAAATTCATGCAAACAATACTATTCACTTTTATTGTATAAACTTTATTCCCATTGCCCAAATGGAACACTTTCTTACAAGAAGTTTAAAAATAATATCAAAAAGCACCAACACGGATTGATCCCCAATCTGGCAGCTTTTCTCCTGCTGCCTAATTTCGGGCCAGTAAACCAGTAGAGGCCGCTCAAGACCATCTGTCGCTTCTGCAGAACTGCAGGATGGGACAGCTTCGCTACCCTTGTATTTCAGCACAAAAGCCAGTTCTAGCATTTTTCTTCCACTTCTCAATTTCGTATCCGTTTTTCCACCCATATAAATTACCTCCATGAAGTCTAGTCCCTTCAAGGGCAACTCCTGACTGATTTCTAGTAACCACTCATAACCTGCAGATTGCTGCATATGGTGTCTCTCAAGACTCATCTGAACTAGAGCTTTACCCACTGCTGCAGAACCAGTCCAGGTTTCTTCCCCTAAAAGTTTCTCCATGATGTTTTAGAGCCCACAAAGTCCTTTCATTTTGCCAGAGACTATCCTCAAATTTGCTACTGATGGTATAAACGTCATCACTTTTGGTTGGTGAAGTTCTCATGTGGTTCCAAATAATAATTTGTATTTACAGCAGGCTGTGAAACATATATAGTAAGTCATGCTTTAGCCCACCTAAACAGCCACTAAAAAGAAACAGTCTGCAACATCCTACTAGGAACAGGGAAGGCAGGAATTTCTGCAGGGCAGAAGAAAGCTGTTGATTACATTTATTAATGACATTGTAAAACAATCTTCTCAGATAATCAAAAGGACTGAACTCAATAATCCAGACGGCCTCTTCCCCTTTAGGCTTCTGTGATTAAATAATCATTAATTGGGTATCGACTATAGCCCACACCAGGCAAATGTGAGCTCTTGTATGGTTTTCAGTGACATGGTATCTAAATGTATGCATTTGGCACAGCAAAATCAAAGTTACAAAGTCAGACTTCAATTTAGTGTTCACCAACTTCTGTGGTTATTGCTCATTTACTGTTGCCAAATACTTGAAACACATACCATGCATATTTCCTACATACAGTAAAAGCTAAATAAAAGAATTAAAGAATAACAGTTGCAGCTGCAGACTACTGCTATGAACAATGGTGATTTCGTAAAAGGTTCTGTTTCTTGTATATCTACTGTTACCCAAAGAGGCCAAGTTGAACCAAAAACTGATTTCAGAAATAAATAAACAAAAGGTTAACTTCAGATTTAAGCGCCAATTTCCACTTTTTTGTTCTTAGTTTTAGGCTACAATTTAAATCTTGTATTACCTTTGAGATGTGCAATATTATTGCAGCATTGTAAAACAACCTCTATAGCAGCAGTACACTTTTTTTAAACATGCTTTAATACAAGCCAGCTAGGTATCTAATACTGGAAAAATGCATACTTTCACATAATTACTCACCTCAATCTTTCAATGCTATAAGAAGGTAACAAAAACAGTATTCCAGACTTTCAAAGATTTCCAAAGTCCCTAAGTCTTTTGGATGATCAGAAAAAGATAATAAGCAAAGGGAAACAAAAGCCTGAACTATAATGCATACATGCACTGTTTTTCCATCAGTCAGTGTTTTCTCTGCATGTCACATCTCCTTCCCCAAAAAGAGTCTGCCAACCACTTACCACTTCACATCAGCAACCCAACTGCCAGAAACAAATCAGAGCAAGCACTGAGTCCTCATTCAATTTCTCATTCAGTGTTCAACAACAATATCCTTTCTGCAGTGACTAACATAAAGCAGTTGCCCAACAAACAATATATTTCAAAAACATCAGCAGAGAAAACAGAACAAAAAAGAGATGGAAAACAGTAGTGCAAGCTGTCCTCAGCACTCAAAGTCAGGAACCATAACATCCATAACACTTTTAGACAAAGAAACATCCACTCGTATGATCATGCCTAAATCAATATTCCTCTTTAAATAGATCGAAGGTTGGCATAACAAGCAAACTGAATACTCCATATTTTTTTTTTGTTTAAAAAAAAAGTTAAATTGCTGGTTTTACATATTTTTGTCACTCAAAGAAAAGAGGAAATAAGTTACACTGATGAACAAAGTCTAACAGTTCACAAGCAATGGTGACCAAACTGCAACCTTTCATAATTGTTATCTATATTGAGTATAGCTGATCATGCCATGCCTTTATTTGATTGAGAGTAACAAAGATGCTGATGCTATGTATGTGGAAAGACATCAAATTGTACAAAAAGTTACCACATTTTGTCCTTATGACAAACTAAAGTTCCAAATAAGCCGCAAAATAAACAGTGAGATTCTACAAAACTATCAAATGGAGATCCAGAAAAATCAGCTTCTACATTATTTATTTAACGTTTTATTTAGTGGTTTTAGGATAAAAGGCAGGACTGTGCTAATAGGGTTTGCCACTATCAAGAAAACCTGAAGAATAATCAGAACAGAGAAAAACATTCAGGAAGATGTGGATGTGCATAAATGGGAAGAACTAGAATGTAGCTTCATACATGGCTTCCTAATATAAATTACAGTCTTAAAAGTTAAAGCAGTGAAGGCAAAGAAAGAACTGGATGTATCAGGCAATTCATAGCATTCACGTGTGCTGTCAGTGTGGGCAAACAAGCTAAAATGCAGAAAGCTGAGAAATTTTAGAGCCAAGAAAGCACTTTTGTTGTTTAAGAGTCTCACAGAAGCTCATTCCAGCATACGATTCAGTTCACTCACATAGAACAAAGATGACTACACATTGCAAGAGGTGCAGAGAAGAACTACAGGATAATCAAACAGATGGAGACACAGACACTCAAAAAAAACCCCATTATAAACCAGAGCACGTTAATTTGGAAAGCTTCTGTCCATCAAAAGTGGAGTTCTGGAAATTTTCAAACTCCTGGTATGTGGAAAGGGGAGAAAAGCTTACCTGGTTTTGACATTAAGCTTGACCAGCTTATAAACCTTTGTTTTACACTATGACCTTTCAAGGTTGTCCATAACATTGAAGGAAGCAGTAAAGTCATGGAAGTAAATGGACATAGGATTAATTAAAAAAATGTTTTAAGTCAAAGACAGATCACATCCAATGTTTTATCTAACATTTTGATTACTGCTGTACCAGAAATCAGTTATGTAAGTGGAGTTAACCAATATACGTTTAAATAAAATGTTTGATATTGTCTCCCCCAGTAAATTATTTAAAATAGAAATAATCCTTAGTAATACTTTAATTTCATTAAAGAAATAATGCTTGAATAATACTTAAAATAGAAATAAGACTTACAAGATACATAAAGAAATTGACCAAAGTGGAAAAACTCCAATAGGTTGTATTAAAAGTGCAAATTATCACGAGAGAAGGGTTACTCATAGCATTCATCCTGAGACCCTTCAATAATTTAGTAGCCAAGGAGTGAGAATGTGCTCATGAAATTTCTGTAGATCGCATCACACTGAAAACTATCACCAGTACAAAGAGGACTGGGTAGTAATACAGAAGAGCCCATGGGTTTTGTGAGCTGGGATGCCAGAAAATGGAATTTAGTAGTACAAGATGTGAAATCATGTTTAGGGACCAGTAACCTTTTGTATAAGCTGAGAACTCATCACATGGAGGCAACACAGGAGGAATGAACAGAGCAGTGAGATATGGAAATCCTTGTCTCAGGATGATGATATTTACATGAGCACAAGGGGACTGCAATATGTTCATGGAAGAAAAACTAAAAACTGGCTCCGGAAGCCTCTGAGCTGAAAACAGAGAGGCTACAGCAGTGCTAGGGGACGTATCACTGCTGAAGAGGATGCTAGATCAGGTGAATCTTTGCCATGAAGCAGTACAGCTAAACAGATTTATGTTAAAAAAATTCCTGCTGCTCCTCACAAAACTTTGCCTGGCTAAAGACGGTTGAGTTTATCCAATTGTTCTGTAACATACAGACTCCACTGTGTATTTCATTTCCTGCAGCAATTCCAGTTCAAGCTAAAGGATGCTATCAGCACAAGTTATGACAATGCACTACACACAACTATAATTTCACAGATCAGAAATTAAAAGTTTTGTAATTGCCTGACAAACAAGACACAAGAATGGTCTTCCAAATAGAGCAGCTGGGAAAAGGAATCTAAGCTGTTCTAAAATTGCACCAGTAAGCTTCTGGAAAGGACAGAAAAACAAACAGATGTATTCCTACAAAGAAGAAAGAAGTTTGTGTTGATGCATCTGTGTAAAGGATCTGCTTACACTACGTTTACAGACTGTACAGCTACCGTATTTTAGAGTTCCACCAGTCACCTATGTAACCCAAAGAATTTTTATTCCTTTCTTTCAACGCACTGGCGACAGTTAAAGGGTGGCTGCTATAAGCAGTATTCAACTGCTCTCCAACACCTTGCTGCTATATTCTGTTCATGAGTTGAAGGCTAAACTAACTGCCCAGTCCAGCAGTGTAAGGAATTCTTAAGTGTAAGGACATCATAAGTGACACACAACTCTATATCCAGAGTCTACTGATTTGATCTCTACTGTGCAATGGTGTTTACATGTATAAAAGCCTTATATATGTAATGTTTGAAAGAAGGTCTCTGAATTATCCTATTTTACTGCAACACACTTGCATCTCATAGAATAAAAGGCCCTTAACAGGCAGCACAACTCTAGTTTTTCGCTGTTCTCTGAGTAAGATATCCTACAGAAAAGATACAACAGCCACTGCCAGCCCAGGCAAGGCAAGTTCATCTATTCATCCCCATCCCCGGGAGGAAACATTGAAAGCCTTTCACTTGCAAGACTTCCCAGCGCTGCAACCACAGCCACGGGTAATTTAAAATAAAATTAAAAAAAAAAAAAAACAACCACCCAATCCACCTTCAACCATGACCGGTGCTTAGCGATGCAACGCTCCACCTGCCGCAAACCGCACTTCAAATACCAGGAAGGGGG
>JANZLQ010000022.1:14366806-14406376 GCA_026212715.1 Elanus axillaris | reverse complement strand
GGGTAGGGGGGTAGGTAGGTAGAGAATCTGGGAGTGAAGTTGTGCCTGAGAAGAAGGGAGGGGTGGAGGGAAGGTGTTTTGAGATTTGGTTTTATTTCTCATTACCCTACTCTGGTTGGTTGGCAATAAACTGAGTTAATTTCCCCCAAACTGAGTCTGTTTTGCTTGTGATGGTAATTGGTGAGTGATCTCTCCTGTCCTTATCTCGATCCACAAGCCCTTTGTTATATTTTTCTCTCCACTGTCCAGCTGAGGAAGGGGGAGTGATAGAACGGCTTTGGTGGGCACCTGGCATCCAGCCATGGTCAACCCATCACAGCGACCCAGCTCACTTGCATAAAACTGGTGAGCACTTTCTAATAATTCAAAATAGCATAGGTAACTTCTAAAACACAGATACAAAAAGAGCCTTCTGCAAGTTCTTCAGAAGAGCTCTTGAATCTGAGTAGACTGAGTCAAGGTATTAAAGAAAAGATGCTTTTTTTAACCATTATATATTCTTCATTCCTCTAGACCCTGTGTAGGTGGACTTCCACAGAAAAGACCAAAACAGACTCAGTGCCTCAGCTTACTTTATCACTAAAAAGGTCATCAGAGTGCAAAACATTATTCAGTAATTTAATGCGCTTATACATGTGTCACACCTTTTCATTCCTGCTCTTTAAAATATGCATGTTGAAGTAGATAAATAATACAGATTCAATTCATACAAAAAAGATGTCTAGTGAACTTCATTATTTTATATAAATTAAAATAAATGAAATCTTCATTTACTGCAATATTACCTTGCAAAATTTGTCCTTTCTTATCTGAGACTTCCTTTCTTGAGGGAGGACTATTCCATATATCTTTTAACTATATACAAATTTGTTACTATTCACAATAAACCCACCTGAAATAGATTTCCTTTTAATCAGTGAAGTAAGTAACCATACAGTTAAGGAGAAAGAATTATGTACTTCAGCAAGTTATATCCTGATATTTGTCAAACTGGAATATTGATATATCTGATTCAGTTTTATACACTGACATATCTCCATTGTTATTGATTAATGGTTAAAACTCTAAGGTTGTTATAAAATACTGTTATAAATAACTTTTATTATTTAGACACCTAATGGATGTGATATCTACAAATGGTGAATTATATCGCACTTCTTTATTATAATTCTCTGAAATCTAATTTAAATAGTAGCTAAGCAGTTTAAATACAAAAAAAATAAAAAAGCAAAGTGGTTTGCAAAATGGTAGATTTATGTTTTTTTTCTCAGCACTGTATAGTTTTTCCACAGACTAATTTGTAAAGTATCATCTTTCTCAATACCTTATTAGATCACTGTAAACTGGCTTTACATATTGATGCATTCAGTTTCGATGTCAATCATAACATGAAAATTTAATAAAAAACCAACTCTAATTGTTCTTCAGAGATTTAGCAATAATTACTCCCACATCATCTCAGTCAAGGAGATGTCTTTCACATGTTCTGTTTTTCAAGCATAACAATTGTACATTTCTTTTGGGCACTGCATGCTTCTCGAATCAGTATTTTATTCACTGAGATGCTGATGGCTGCCTTAACAACATATCACATAGGGGTTACACTTGATAAAATTGGAGCTGTATTCTGTCAACAATAATTATGTGGGTGTTTTGCTCATTTCCTGCTATAGCTGTCCCATGGCAACAGTGTAAAAGCAGTACTTATTTTTAAATACATAAACGAACTCCTTAGATGACACATTTCTGGCTCAGGTTTGGCAAAGGCACAGTGAAAACAAAGACTTTTTTGAGAAACTATCACAACTACTTCCATTTTATGCAAATCTGTAGGGAATGTGCTAATTCCTGAGTAGAGGGTGCAGCTTTGCTGTAGTAGTAGCAGTGGTGGCCTGAGGCATTTCCAGAGATTGATAATAAACTAGCATTTTCACTTCAGGCTATTCTCTCTCCACTTTCTGGTGAATTTCCCAAGAAATACCTCAACTGAAGGTCATTATTCCAATTAACCCTGCTTTTGGGGTTGTTGCTGCTAAAGCAAATCAGATAAAATCACTTTAAAAATTCCACTTTTTATCAGCATTACATCCTTCTGGAGTGCTGAAAAAACAGCTGATGGTATTGATGATACTGTCATATAAATTCTGGAGAAGAATTAGTTTGGTACATGGGAAATCAGCTTTGCAAAAATTGCAAATTATAAAATTGTACAATTGCAATTGTAGCCGTTTGAGAATATTTAGTTTTCTAAGATTTTGTTGCTTGTGAATCAAGATGAAGATAAACAGGCATTGTACATACAGTTCGTAAAGCAGTTACCAGATGAGTTAGGATACTGCAGGCTTTTACTCTTGGCTCTGTGAACATCTAAGTTCCAATTTAATAAGACCCGATGACAGGATTAAGTGCACCTACAACTCCAGCACTTCAAATGATAGCTTCGCTGAGAAAATTAGCAAAAATGATACAATTATGGCTATTTTTTTTCTTAATATAGCATCCTGACTAAACTTGTTTCATTTAAGCTGATGCTAATGTAATGAGAAACATCTGGACATTAGCAAAGTGGATCAGATTCAGGCTGGATTTTTAGAAGAAACCATTTAATAACCCAGCATATGTCCCTGGAAGCATCCTTTCTTTTGGTTTTAACATTCTAGAGGGATTTTCAGAACAAAATGTAGCACGAGCCAAGAGTAAGATATATAGATGTATGCAAGATATATGTATTTAAGATATGTCTATAATAAAATTCAGTGCACAGCTGTTTTGCACTAGGGGAAAGAAATACAACTCAGACTAAGGCAACATGTAATGACAAGCTGTATATTGACAAAGCCCAATGTGCCTGGAATGTTGAGAGTGAATCTTACGCTAGCCACATGTCCATTGTCTTTTGTATTGTCACATGGATGTAAAGGAAACTGTGAGTGTTTGCTATCAGCATCTGATTAACCACTGAATTCTAACCATAGTTTTGGAACAAAGAACAATTTTTTTTTATGCCAACCATTGTCTATAGCAGTGAAACAGCACAGTTTCCATTAGAGGAGGATGAATTTTAATTCTGATAAGATGTGAGGATGAAATTTTAACTTAAGCCAAATGAATATTCATATAAGAAAGTGAAAATAGGTGTCAAGGACTTGCTGCACTTAAGTCCCTGGTTACATGAAAACTGTACACTATTCAACAAAACAACACGGTTTCTAATGATTACTTTCCCCATATAATTTATTCATCTATTCCAGAGCAGTGTTTCAGGGCTTAATGAGTATTTGTAAAGCTCTGGCTGAAATGCACTCTCTAAATGCAAAACATTATACCATTTACAATGAATGAAGTAGTGTAGATTACTGGTTCAAAAAAGCCCCTAAAGCTCATCAACATGTGCATTTGAAGGATGTATTACTTCACCAGCTAGGAAAGCTCCCTGTTAATGTCCTATCCAGTTGAAAGGCTAAGTGTGCTTCCTTCCCACTGAATCCACTCTGAAGTGCAGAGAGAAAGAAAAAGTCATGTAAATTTGTCTCTTCTCTTATTTTCAGCCCATTTCACCCTTATTTTCCCCGTGTGGGGCAATTCTGTATCATATCTCAAAGAACTTCTCAGAGAATAAACAAACAAGATTAAGTAGCAGTAATGCTCCCTTTGGAAACAGCTTTTCTTCATTTCTAAAAAATGATAGCTGTCTTACTGACCTAGTCCAAATCTCTTCTCTATATTCTATGAGTACAAGCACTTTTGTCACTGTCACTAACATCAAGAAGAAAGTGCTGGAACACCAGGAGAGTTGAGCCCTCTCAGCCCATCTCTACCATCTTGGCACCCTATTGAAGTCCACTGTTGTTCTTGCATGGCCATGTTTCTCCTTAGAAGATCAGATTTCTGAAATACAGATTTCTGAAAGTGTATGACATACAATGGACTTCTATCAGCAGAAGTAGCAAGCAAGATGATTTCATGTTTCCATGTGCTATCTGCTTGACGATTTGATTCTCTTGCCCATTGTTGCAATACCATTGCATCTGTTAAAGATGCTGTATGTCCTTTTAACTAGTTAAGGGTCTATTTGAAAAAAAAAAAAAAAGGTATTTCCAAACTGGTAATTTTCTCAAACTCTTAAATTTTTTTCATTCTTTGTACATGATGATAGTTGTATTATCACTAATGATAAAAACTGATCACCAGTGGTGGTGAAGAACAGTTCCACTAATTCTAGAGGAAGTCCAAGACATTTTAAGACCAGGTTTTAGTATGAAGAGAGAAACATCAGGCACAATAAACATTGGGGAATTAAGCCGTCCTTCTTCCCATGTCAACTAACTGTTGTCCAAACGCTTTATTTCTACATCTTGCTGTGCACAATAAATGAGAAGTTGGGAAAAGCAAAACCTTGGCTTTTAACATCTCACATCTTTCTGCCCATTAGTTCATCTCTCCCACACCTGTAAATGATGGCTTTTTCTACAGTGGCTCTTACTTTCCTCATACATAGATTCTACGCATCTTAGGACGCAAGAGAGGGTACAGTTTATATTATATGCATCGATGCCAATGTACCAACAAAAAAATAAAGCTGTTAATGATTCATGGCAGCCTCATGGACAGAGAAGGGTACAAATTAATGTTAAATTCTTTTTATTAAACAGCCAACTTTGAAGTTAAATGTCATTTTTCCTCATTACCCAGGCACAGTAACTAGTTTGGCTAAAATATAATCTAATAACCAGGGGTCAGTGTGGAGACTGCATTCTGTTGGGAAGGAAAAATAAAAAATAGCAAAAAATTGCGCAGGAGAAACATGACTGGAATTCAAGATTATACCAATTTCCTTAGCAGAACTGTATATGCAGGTAATATTTATAGAAACTAGCATATGTCAGAAAGAGGTATTAAGTTAATTAAAGTGTGTTGTAGCCTAAGATTACATTTTATTAATTCCTGTTTGCAAGAAGGTCATGTCTAATTACTTCCTCTTGGAGTTACTGTTTTTTGCAGTTGGACCATTAAAGATTTTGATTCTTGTTCTACTTGTGAAGTTATTCAAATTCTTGCAAACACAAGTGCCAATTCCCTGATCTTTCAGTGTTCTTTTTAAGTTTTTGCCCCAATGAGATTCTCTTTTTCTCAAGGGAAAACAGCTGAACATACAACATCAGGAATTGTAATTAATTTTGCATCAGTCCAGAATAAAAGCCATACATTCAGATAACCAGTATATTCCAGCATTCCAAATACCCAGGATAAATTACTGTAACGGCCCAATACTGTTCTCAATTGCATCATTGCTGCTTTACCACCTTGTGAATACTTAATGTTGAATCACCCTGAAAAATGCATATTAAAGTATGTATGGCATTTTACAGAAAATCACGTATTCCAACTTTTATGGACAAATGAGATGTGAATTAAAAAATAACCACCACCATCACTTTAATTCCTTGGGGGGTGGGAATGTCCTGACCAATGTCGAGAAAGTGTATTAAAATCTCATCTTTTAAAATATTTTGGAAGCATGCAGAAACTCTGTGGAGAGCATCAGAGTGGTGAGATAGATAGGCAGAGACACAAAGACAGGCGACTAATTTATCTGTTTAATAAAAGGCAATGGTTTGTCGGGAATCTCTTCAGAATACATCTATGTCTAATACCACCAGTAGCAGCAGCACATAACACACAGCACATTCCACCCTTCTAAGTAATATTAATTAATCACATTACTGACCTGAGTTCACAGAGGGATCGAACCGAAGGGAGTTAGCCAATTAAACACAAGTAGTCAGTGCTGGGGCAGGGGGAAGCCCAAGTTTGCCTGAAGTTCTTTTCATCCCGACTTAAACAAGTCGATGTGTAGTTTATCTCATCCGCTGTATAGACAGCATGATTAGTCTTTCTAAATTTACCGTTAGGACAAGCAAAGTTACATTAAGTCCTGGAGACGCTGAAGCGCATGCTTAACTTTACATAGATTCAGCCTTTGAAGCCAATGGGGACGTTCACCCAGTAACACAAGGCATGCATACAGATTGCTATAGCATCAGGGTCTCACAGTCCCAAGTGTCTCCCAACATACACAAAGACTCTATGACTTACTTTCATTCTCCTAAAAGAAAATCAGTGCTATGCATCTTCCAAAACATTTGGCCATGGCTGGCTGAGGTACCAGGTGCATTGGGGAGGAATTTGGGAACTTCACACCTATTTTGCACACCTGTAAGACTACTCAAATTCCCCTGTGTACTTTGGGTACCCCTAGCACCTATGGGGATTGAAAGCATCTTGTGGCACCAGCATGTGCTGTGGTTCTGTGTCCGGGGCTGATTCTTGTGCTTTTAAAGATGGAGCCTCCTCAAATTCAGACACAAGCTTAGCTGTTCCTAGCAATCAATGCAATATATGTTGGCACAACAAGTGCAAATATTTGTAATCATGTCTCACAAGGGGTGCCTCATGACCTAAGAGCAAAGAGCAGGTACGTAGTGAAAAGCAAGGAAAGTGCTTTAAGACAGGTAAGGGGGAACAGAACGAGAAACACAGCTCCTCCCTAACACAAGGGGCATTCAGGCAGATTTTCAACATTCTTTGAATTTTGCTAGTTTTGCATGTCCTGAATTTGTTCTACAATTTGAAAATCCTCTTGTTTTGACATTTGCCTAAGCAGGAATGTCATTCTTAGCAGCTGCTTTTCAGCTCCTGCAGGAAAGTCTCTCAGTGAAAGTAGCTGTCATCTAAAGAGGCAGCAAATCAATGTAAGAAAACTGTTGTTGATCAGCTTCCTGCTTTCGCATTCCCTGAAGCAATGAGCTCTGAAAGGCTTCTTCAAGGAACAAGAAAAATCAGATCCATACCAAAGGTCACAATGTTTTTTAGAAAGTCTTAAGCTTAAGCATCTACTAAGGCTTTGTTCACATAAATACCAATGTAACTAAATTTGTTTAGCAACTTACTTGAAGCAGTATCCTCCTGATGGTGGGGGGCATGTCAGATGATTTAAGACAGTCTAAAAAAACAGATGTGTTTTTTTTTACCAAGAGAAAAGGCACAAGTCTGAGGAGGATCAGGTTAAGACAGCGATGCAACCTAACACTGAGGCAAGCTAAGGGCACAGTTACAGCTTGTTACTGGTCCCATTTGGTCAATGTGCCCATTCCAGCAGCATAGCAATGGGGAAAAGATTTGGGGGGCTAAACAGCATCTCCACTTTACCTACAAGTGAAAAAAATTGCTGTTCTTTCCCCGGGCACCTTGTGTGGCATTTTTTAGTCCTTGCAGGCAACCTGAGACGCTCAAACATTTCTCTCTCCTTCCACTGGCCAGTGATCTAAATTCTGTCCTTCCTTCCTACAACTGACCTGAAGTAAATCCTGCCTTCAGACTTGACCCATACATTGAAGCAGCTTCCAGAAACAATGCACTTGCAAAATGGTACAATTACTACCTGCAGATGAGGCTCAGTCTATTCTACAAAGTTTTGATGATACAGTATGTCAGCTAAGAATGTGGAAAAAAATCCACACCTTATCTTATATGGCTACACTGGGAAAATTACAGGATATTTTGTTGGCTAACTTTATGGCTTTCAGGAAAGTGGGGAAATAAACCCAGCAGAAAAACTTCCCTCTGTTACATGCTGCATCTTCCGTATGACCCTCTGCTATCCTGGCTGTACCAGCACAAACTAATATGAGTGAGATATGCAGGTTTTAGAACAGCATTCCAGTGGGAGTAATTGTAACTGGTTTTAAGAGAGAACTTGGCAGGTTTCGGGAAGAGACTGAATGCTGCTCTACCTGTGATAGCAGTAGGCTGGATGCAATGATCCAAGAAGCCCTATATTTCAAAGTAAAAAAGAATATGAAAGCACTGAAGTCCTGGGGAAAAACTAAAAAAAAAAAAAAAAAGCTGAGCCTCAGAAAGTACAACAAAGCAGAAAGAAGCTGGTTACACATTAGCCAACACACGTGCTCATACATGGCTGGCGTGGCTGGATCGCAGAAGCTCACAGAGAGAAGCACATGATCCAGCAGGGCTGGGGCAGTCACTGCCACGTAGTCTCCTTTGCTACAGAGATTAAGAAAATACTACAAAGCAAGTAAGAAAAAATGAGAAAGATTTCAAAAAGCAACCCTTCTCCATCCCCACTGCATTTCCCAGACACATAGCAGTCTTGGAAAAAGAGGGAGAAGGGAGATAATATTTTCAGGGATGGCAATGCATCCACAATTCCCAGCAGTAGGAAGACTGAGCAGGCTATCACTTGCAGCAAGATAGTGACTAGAGACCTTAACCGCAATCAAGGTGCTACTGACAGTATGCCATGAAAACGTGTGCCAAGAGATTATTCATATTGAAAGAGTGTATGCCTTTAAAAATACACGATAGACAAAAAGCAAGAGACTTAACCAAAAGTTATCCAAAGGGTGAGTTACCATTCAGAGACAAATGCAGCCTCCTGAGCGTGTGTAAGGCCAGTGCCCTGTCTACTAACTCCCTCTTTTGTCTCACTTCCCATCCTTCGTCCTCCCATTCTTCAGACCAAAGTCCACTTCAAGCAGGTTTTGCTGGGTTTCAGGACCCAGGGGTAGATACAGAACAATGCAGAACTTCTGAACCAAGGAGCAATATGGGGATTGTTCTGCACAGGGTATAACATCAACCCAACCTTTGTAGGAAGGGAGATCTGACAGATTCCCAGGAAAGAGCTGCACATTATTTGCTGGACTCTGACTGTATTCCACAGGCCTGGAGGTGGAAGAGGGAAGAGAATAACAGATTCATTCTGAGAAGCAACAGTTTTCTATATCCTAAAAACCTGCTTGGAGATTTGGGAAGTTCTGCAAAGTGGGGAGAAATTTCCCACTGAGAAGCAAGCAGTGTTTCTGCTGTTTCCACTGAAAAGGGAACCCACCTCCTTGTTGGCCTTCTGCAACTTGGTATCATTTCTGCTGAGCAATATTTCAAATCTCAAGTTGAAAAGAATTAGATGCAACTTTTATAGCTGCATTAAGGCCATCTACAATTGCTAGTATCTCTGAAGTGGGATAACACTATTCCTATTTAGCTATAAAAGAATGGTTACACTGGATTATTTGTGAAGTTTGTGCTTTATTAAAATCGCTTTGCAAAACACTTTGATTTACATTTGGTGGCATTTTTCATGTAACAGTTTCATTGACAAATATTTAGTATACTCCTGTCAAAAAAGCCACAACAGAAAATTAACATGCAAGGCAAACACCAAAGGACCAATTCAGATCCCCTCAGAATTTCCTTAGGAATCAAAAGCCACTTGGAGTAAACATTTGCCAGCTCAACAATTTGAAATGTCCTACACACATCACTCTAATAGCCTCTGTAATAATTGACAGAGCACAATACATAGAAAAGATTCCAGCACATCACAAATATGAGGCTGTTGGGAGGATTAAGCATAATCCTGCTTCACCAATGAATAAAGAAAATAAGAAATGGAACTGTGTTGTGTTGAATAGCACTGAGTCAAAGATACACTTATGACAAGTTTTGGGTTGTTTTTTGGGTTTTTTTGCTCAGCAGAGCTTCACTGAGGTGGTCATGCATGAATTCTGAAAAAAATGGCATTATTACTGAGGAATGCCAGGCAAAGCAGGAAATAATCTTTAATTAATTTGTGAGGAACTTTCATTTGGCAGAAAGACAGAACAGTAGCTTTCTTATTAAGCTGATAAAATCGACCAAAAGTGAAGAAATCCCACAGTTAAAAAGCATTAGAACAATGGATTTTTACTAGGAGACGTAATAGAAATCCACAGGGAATCCTGGCAACACTTACCGGATTTTTTGTCCTGAAATCAAAGGTATTTCTAACAGAAATGTAACATTTAACATTTCCTGCTCTTCTAGACTTTGACTCTGTATTTGATCTCAGACACTGTAAAATGCAAGTAGATTCAAACTTATTCATTAATTCTAACAATTCAAAGTACCACACTTTGTTTTTTCTTATTGGTATTATTGTCTTTGTAATTCCATTTCCAATTGCTACCTCCATCTCCCACCAGCTTGTACAGGTATTAAGAGATATTTTTGTCATTTTTAAAAAGCTGGAAGAACTTGAAATAATAGGCACTTCATAAATGTAATGTGTTATTTTAGTGAAACTAGGACAAACCGCTAGTTTCAAACATAATTGGCTACAATGGAAAAACTGGAGCATCCGTAGAAAACTGGGACATGGTACGTGTGAGGTGCTAATATTTAACCTAATGTGGCAGGTTTGTCTCTGGTCTTAGGAGCTCACCCCTATATTTAGGGGTGTGAGCAAAAGAGCGTTAAAAGAATTTCATCTTTAGTTGAAAATGTTTCCTGGGAACAGGAAGCAATTCAGCAAATCAATATGTGTGTTTTTCACATCCACAAGCCAAAATTTAAATCTAGCTAAGCCTGAAGGGAAACAAGTTGGGCAATTTCAGCATAATCCCTTCAGAAATGTGTTCTCTTCACATGAACACTGCTCAGCACAGTAGCAGCTCTGTGCAGGAGAAGCCTCACACTGAAACATAAGAACTGCTACAGTTTAGATTAAGAAGGACAGTCTTTCTTGGCAGCCTTTACAATAATATCCTATATAAATTCATAAATAACCATAGCTTATTGACATCCTGTAAAGGAAATGTGGAAAACTTGCCTAGGAGCTGCCTGCATTAATCTTCATTCTGTCCTGTACTGGCATTTTTCCCAGTTTCCTATGCCCGAAGTTCACAATTTCTGTTTTGAAAGGAACACACTGACCCTTACAGAGTAGAGTGCAGAAAGCCTGATTTGCTACTAGTTTCAGTTTTTACATCCTCTTTCCCTACAACAAGTAGGTTTTGAAGTACGACTTCTAACGAGCCAATGGAAAATGATCTTTATGTGAAAAAACTTGGTGTGCAAATCAGATGACTGAAGAATGCGGATTTATTGCACCACTGGGCTTTACAGAGAGAGAATAATATAAAGGAGTGGTGTGCAATGAAGCTAAAGCTTATGGTCCAGCCTCATTAATATGTACCAACACTGGCCAATGGCTTTTTGTCATGGGCTTTAAGCAGCAACCCAGGAGCTAGTGTCCTAGTTAAAGTCACAAGGCTGTTTTCAGGCACGCTTTGCAAACTCCTTGCCGTGACCAACAGGAATTTTGCCTTCGTGAAGTGGATTTCATATGGATAGGAGACTCCTACTGCCTCCTCTGACTGAGAAACGGAGAGGTGAGATCAGAGCCAGGCAGCTGATAGCTGCTGTGCAGACAAACTCATTAAAAAGTTCCTGGAAAAATAAAATATTGCATGCTGTGAGACAAGGAGGTTCAAGGCTTTCCGTACAACAGACTCTCTTCACTCATCCAGGAAACTGTCAGAGCAAAACACTTCTAGTGTACATGCAGATCTACTGGCAAAACAGAGCTCGTGTTGTCATCAGAAAAACACCCTCCTCTCAGTGAAAAAAGCTCTCTAGATAACAGCTCAAGTTGCCGGTGTACCAGTTTCACATGAGGACCTCTACTGTACCATCAAAGTTCATCCATCGTCACAACCCAACATGAGCACACCATCAAAGCTCATTATATAGGTCTAGACTGGTCTGCGTTGACAAGTAGTCAGTGAGTCCTGGCACTGCTGAGTTCGGGAGGAGACTGCTCTGGGGTAGCTGTCCTCATGCTGCCGAGTATAAAGTCCCCAGCTCTCCCTCTGCTGAAGTCTTCTAACTGTGCACTGCTGAGTCTTCTACCAGCACATGCACGCTTTGCAAAGCTTAGTGCATCACACTTAAAAAAGACACTAGTGGGATCGGAGTGTCGCTGGCTCCTCCAGTAAATGCTGTAGAAGGCAGGCAGGCAGACCGCATCTCCTTGAAACCCCTGGCAAAGGGAACAGGGCTTGCCAAGGTGTCCTGTTGAGAAGATGTCATTCTCATGTTCTCTAACTGAAGAGACACTGTCACCATGTCAGAGGAAGAGGTAATACGAGGTCTGGTGTTCACGTATATATATAAAACTAGACGGACAATCAATGGTGTGTCTGAATAAGCATACCAGTGACTATCCCAAAATGTCTCTCCAGGATCTTACATTCTACTTAATGGTGATGGTGTGAATTCATTTTGGGTCATAAGGCACCTTCTGAGATGAATACATAGTTTCCATACTAATCAGCTCCAGGGTTAGCAAAGGAGACTGCCTGCTGTTCTTGCTTATCCAAGCCAAGCTATAGAAATTAAGTTAGTTTACCTGCTGGCCCACAGGAGATGCATTCAGTGTATCCTCTAACAATCCATGATACTAGCCCCTGGGAAAGTCTTAAACAGCAGGAGAAAAGACTAGTACTTCCCACAGCTTTTCTAAGCAAAGTTCCCCTGTTGCAAGGCTGTTACCCTACAGCTCCTGTCACATACAGCATTTGGATTATATACTGTGCTAATGGAGACGCAACATCAGCAGATATTCTAGGTCAAGTTTCATACACTTTCAGCATAGCTACTGTTGTTTTAGTCTGATAAATTTGAAAGAGTAGTTTATGCCTCACGGACAGTGTGAGGATGTGAGGACTACACAAGATGTCCACATAAATTAAATACAACGCACCTTTTATGCACTGGAGATCAAGCATATCTTTGTTTCTAACATTTTGAAGTTTTCCCTCTGATGCGTGAACATAATTCCCACTGATACCTGTGATGTGATCCATGCCCCAATTCCCATTATCCTGGCACACTGCTCTCAGTGACAGGGGACACAGAGGAGAAAGACAACAATAAAAGAGACATTATTAAGGAAGGTAAAAATTCCCACAAGAGTAAGTCTTAAAATATGTATGTTAGATGAATGGAAAGAGAAACCATTTGCCTGAGGTTGCTTTTATTACTCAACTAAAAAGACATCTAGGAAAAAAGATACTTCCACTGCCTTGGCAAGACACACAGCCTGTATTCACTCCCTGAACACGCTCATTCACAGCTTTCCCTCAATTTTATACAAACACTATGGTCTGGCCTAGCCAAAGTTTCACCCCCTGCGGCTGATGTAATTTGCAGTTTGGCTTTATCGGTTGTGCATAGAAAATAAAGATACCACAGCTAGGCTGCTCTTTGCTCCTAACATTGTTCCAACTGCTTCTCCCAGCCCGCCCGGGCTTGCTGCGCAAGGGACGAGCTGCTAAAAGGGGTTCAGCGCCCTGTGGTGCAGCACTTTGTGTCAAGGGCATTTGCCAGCGAAGCCCAATGCCTCTTTTGTGCCCCGGGGTTATCGTGAAATAACTGGTCGCAGCCCAGCGCACATCACTATTTCGGGCACTGTTTCGAGATGGGATATACATCACAGTATTACCAAACCTGTGTATTCAAATTTGGGTCAGTCCCTAAAACCAATAAGAATAGTTTAGAAATCTTTTGATTAAAAAGAAATTAAAAATCTGAGATTGTTTTCTGGGCTTTCTGTTTCCCAAGCCCTAGGTTTACACTCCTGAGACTCTCACCACCCTAGTGAGAACTGGAAGCATTTAATTTTCAGAGAAAATCTGGCAGTCTGGCCTAATCATGTGACTCAAGGTCACTAAGAAAAAAAAAAGGGGGGGGGGCGGGGGAGGAGAGTATGAAATACATAATAAAGCCTGAAAACTAGCAATATCCAATCCAGGATTATATTCCACAAAGCTAACAGCCAAAATTATTCTGTTTCAAAGAACTATTCTAACACAGCAGAAAGTGAAGTTTAATAAAACCCCTCCAGTTTACATTTTACTTGCAGGCAAAAATGACAAATTCTGGCAGGGTGAAAGGCCAGGCAGAGACCTTTACTTTATCTGTCACTTGTCATTTTTCAGAACATCTTTCTTTGTTACTGCAGCACTGAAATTTTGCAGCAGTGAAATTTCTATGTATGGGAACAGGGACCAAGGGCAAAGAGAAGCATGTACAGAAGGAAGCTCATGAAAGAGCTGCCAAACACACACAAAGTAGCATCAGAGTTTATTTCACTCTGCTCTCATCCCAACCACGCAGTAAATACAAAAAACAGAGGAAGGATATCTTGTGATTGAACACTGGCCTGGGGACATCAGACTTCAGTTCCCAAATATTTCATAAACTTTCAGACTCAGTTGTCATCTTACAAATATACAAAGGAAAATAATGTTTCCTTTCTTGCACTCTTGTCCTTCATATTGTGAATCTGTCTCTTAGTTTATATGAACTACTTAGCAAAAGAAAGCTCTGATCTCAGCAGGGGCCTGTAGCTGCTGTAAGAGCAAATAATGCAAATAAAGCTGCTGTAAGAGCAAATAACTGGCAAGAAATCTGAACCAAAGCCCACCTCAAACCTTTGCAAAAGTTTGGATCTGGATCTGCCTTTAGAAGCAGGAACATTTCTGCTGTAAATGGACTTCTACCTCTGAGCCGGTTGTGAGCAGACATCCCACAGTTCTAATTCTAGCAACCTCTAGCTTTTTGACTAAAATGCTTGAAGAACTCTACAAATACAAGTAAGGAATAAATCACGCTGCCTGAATTTCTACCTTCCCTCCCCTCAAATCCTATGCCTTTTATTCTGAAATGGACAAATGGCAAAAGCAACAACGAAGGGGTGATTATTAATCTTTGATCCTGAGTCACTTTCTCTTACAGAGCCCTATTATTCATCTCAGGAAGTGAGATACAAGAGCACTCCCACAGCCTGATTAAAGGTCCAGGTATGGGGTCACACAATGCACAAAGAGAGCTGCAGAGTTTCAGAGCGCCATGTGTATTTAATGTCTGACTAAATGCATGTACGATAAAGAATGAAATAATGAACATTCCTAATAATTGCCATAACTGTGAAACTGCCACAGAACCGCTTGAGGTAACTGTGGTAAGAAATGGAGTTGCTTTTTAAGAAACGGCCAAATCTGTTTTCCAGAGTGTTAGCCTGGGTGATTACAAAACAGAACTCACTGAGAATGCCAAATTGTTGGAAAATGGCAGTGTGCCCTTCTCAACAGAAAACAGCAAAATGGACCTAGGTTTTACTGGCTCACCCAAAAGCTAAGGAATTAGAACTGAAAACAACCTGAGGGAGGTAGCTAACAACTGGGATTTCAGGTTTGGCAGAAAATAGATGCCTAGGAGAAGGGTCAGAGGTTACACCTAGAGATTTAGATGATAATAACAAAGTTCAGATAGGTGTCAAACCCATCTGGTCCCTCAGAAAGCAAATCATCATTAAATCCAGTTTTGATGAGAACAACTTGTCTTAAGATGCAAAATTCATTACTTCCTAGGGAAGATGCTCAGTCCAGCCCTCCCTTTATTTCTTCTTATCTTAACTGAAAAAAAATCAGAATAAATATTTTAAAAATATATATCGAAGTCTGAATGTTAAAAAGATTCCACAAATAAACCAGCTTTTGCAGGAGCCCCACAGTATCCTGGCGTACTAAAAGAGCAACCCACCTATGAGCTTTTATGATCATTCCCTGTAAAATTGACTTTTATGATGACGACTTTTCTACAAGGGATTTGCAGCTCTCTGAAAAGCATTGAAATTGTGGATGACAACAAAATTGCCTCTCTCTGAGAGCAGGCAGCACGGAGAGCGTGGCAGTCTCACAGCCAGCCCACTTTGGGAATGGCATCCGAGTCCCGCCACCCCGCATTGGGCAGGAGCCTCTCTTTTCACCAACACAAAGGAGGATGTGTGAGCATGAAATCCACTTTGAGCACTGTTCACTCCACATAGCTGAGTCTAAAGACTGCTTTGGCTTGGCCACCATAAGGAGCTGCATTTCATGTTCAAACTGTCAGAAAAATACCTTTCCCCTCCTGTACCATTCACAGGATATTTATGTTCAAAGTCACCTTAGGAATCCAGCTTAAGAATTTGATTCTCACTATCAACAGAGTTTATAGAGTTTCCAAAAGCAAAACAGCTGTAAAAATTGTGGGAAATCAGTAGCTTTAGTCTTAAGCTACAAGTCCCTCAAGATTTTTCATCCTTGGTCAGATATTAAAAAGCAACTTTCTTCTATAAACTCATACTTTACACTCATACATAACCCTACCAAATTTTTAAGGTGATAATCAAGAAAGAACTGGCAAAACAGTAGAACAAACTCAACATTTCATACTCGTTTTACCAGATCTAACAGCAATTCAGGATGTATCAAGAACTCTGTTCAGTTTATCAGACAATGAACAACCTTCTAACTAATCTAAACATAACGGCTTAATCTAAGCATAAAGGCTTACCCACCTATTCTGTCAATAGGCTTTTTTAACCTCCTACAGAAGTTTTGATTAGATGGAATACAAAGGAGGAGTTGACGACCATTTAATAACAGAAACTAATAAAATAGCATTCACTTTTAATTTAAACCTGGACTTAGTCAGAAGTATTCTGGGAAGTCCTGAAGGATGAAAATATATTGGCTATTAGATTTTATAGGGGCTGTTGTGCTGACAACTATACATAAGTAGAAGAAAAAGGATTTTGTGACCTTGTTTCTGCATGTACCTGTGAAAAAAAATCCCAACCAAATCCCAAGCAATCTCTACTTGTGAGGCCTCATGAAAAGCCATAGATCTATAAAGCTCTGGAAATCCTTGGTCTCATCTTGCTGCACAAAATATTAGGCACAAATTTCACATTCAAATTTTACTTACAGCAATAAGCTGCCAGTACAGTCCATGTCCTTTGTGACTCTCAGACTATAGTCAAATACACTGTTTTACAACAGGGGTGTCAAGGACACTTGTCAGTATGCTAGAAAAAAGCAGAACCTCACTGATAATTCAGACATTGTAAAATCCCTACACATTTTGTATAATCATTACTTGAAGTAAGAACAGAACTAAAGACAGTAATAACTACCAAAGATTAAGCACAGGTATTTCAGTATGGCGGCTCTGCGTTATGTTATTCTTAACCTTTTCTATTTTTTAGTCTCTAAAAAAGCTGCTGCATCCATCTACTGCACTGGAAAATTCAGTAGGATGAATGGTTCTAAATTTAGGATGCAGGACACTGCAGCTGCGATAGCATTTCGGAAGTGGAAGGCATAGTAGATACATGACATATTTAGATAAGACAACTATTTTAGTCAAAATGAAGCTCGGTTTTGGCTACTTTAGCAAGTACTCTAATTTGGCTAATCAGTTTAGATACACTTTAGTCCAGCTCTCATTCTCACCTACAAGATATTGCATACTGTGACCCCTTCTCCCTATTTGTCTTCTGAAAACTAACAGGTGAAGCAGGAGAAAAGTAATCATAAACTTGTCACACAGCATTTCTGCTACCCCTTCCTAAGCATCCAGTAGCAGATATTTGGAGACAGGCCAGCACCCTGTCTAGTCCATTATACCCTGACATAGAACAGCCATGCTCTCCCATAATTTTCTCTTCTCTCACCCAACTGCTTTTGCTGGTCTCCTCCAAATGGATCAAATTATCTGATAATCTATTTCTGCTAAGTTCAGCATTTTATTGTACCAAGAGATAATGCAGTCTACTATATCTCTTCCGCTTATTTCAAGCTTAAAATGTTGCTCCATGACTGGGTCATTTTTCATCTTTTTTTCTTTTTCCTAGCAACTTCTCCCCATTTACATCCTTTCCTCCTTTAAACACATTGTGTCTTCAAAGTAATCCATCGTGCTTTCTTAGGCCTAAGCCTGGCTTCTGTTGGATCTCATTTTGACACATACTTGCCTTGTCATTTTTAGATAGCAAGTTTCCTATCACATAGAAGCAGATCATTGACAGCACCAAATGAAGTGGCAGTTTTAAAACCAAGAGTCTGGTCTTTCAAGTCAGGAACTATCAAGCATATGCTTTAAAAAATTTAGTATGGAGTTTTGTTGGTAGAAAGAGATTTTTTAATACATTTTAGTGAAACGAGTAATTTTGATCAAGATCTGAATGCAGTCATTTTTCTGCAAAAGAGACAGATTTTCATTAAGAAACTGCACACAAATTAAGGTTAATTACTTCCAAACTAATCCATACAAATTTCCTCAAATAAAAGGTTTGGTTTGTTTTTTGGTTTTTTTTTGAGGAGAAGTTGGCAGTAATATATTTCAAGTACCACCATAGCTCTGGTCTCCAGCCAGAAAAGGGTAGAGAGCAGTGAATCTACTGGCACAGTCCTAACTGTTTAGTATAATTGGGATTTGGGCATCTGCAGCAAACAGTAGTTTGAGCTTCTCCAAGAGCATGTATGTAGTTCAGCAGATTGAGTTACATTTAAAAATGAAGCAAACTCTGGGCATTAATCAGTCCAATGAAGCATACAACTTACCCACAGAAAACTCCCAGTCTGGGTCTACACAGAGCTTAGCCCCAGGTCCAAAAAGTCTGGAGCAACCTCACCTTTCAGCGTACTCAGTGGAAGCCGTTGCCTGCAGTCTGAAGAACTGGCTGTACCATACACAAATACACATGCATTGCCAAATTATACTCTCAGGTATACCAGTGAAACAGCACTGATTTCAATGGAGTTACACTAGCAAATATGGGAACAAACATCTTTAGATTACCAGTAGTGTGAAGAAATTAATATAAACTTCTTGAAATTTTGCAGATTCCACAGTCATATCAATTATGTGTCTAAGAAACTTAAAACTCAATACCTGAAATTAGGCACCGTTCATTATTTTTATCCCTTAATCCTGCTGAGCTCCCAGAAGATTTGCTGTACTGTATTTGAATTTCTCTTGCAGTACTTCAGTGTGCATTTTGATAGAAGAATTAAGCTACCAGAGGCACACCCTCCTAGCTTATTACACCAACACTGCTCTCTTGTGGCAGACACTTAAAGTGAAATATTGATCTCCTGTGCTCTACATACAATTTAGCTATAATACAATCCAGTTGGCAAAGGGTATATACAAAGCAAATCACCAATAAAAATGGATGCTCAGAGTTTTGATAGATAAGAGACAAAAACCAACAAGAGATCATTAGATTTGCCTTCTCAGATATAAAATATCCAGGTGTTCATCCTCACACCTATATCAATGCCAAGATTTTGCGCAGAAAGCACTGCTATTGCAACTCTCTTTTCCAACCCGTTCTGCTGAGATACATTTATCAGACCAAACCTAACAATCATTCTGTGCATTTTCAAATGCCTTTCAGAAATTCAAATCTTGCTCCTCAAAAGGAAACATTTCTATCTTTTAACCCTCGCAGTTGTCTGATGATTTGAATTCACCATTTAATTGTAAACCAGTCATTTCCTCATTGTTTTCCCTCAAAATCAGTAAAAATCACTGTTTCCCAGGTATGATTCATATCAGCAAGCTAGTGAAGATAAGTAAACAGCTTCAAGCATTCATTTTCTTGATCTGAAGAGTGCAGATGAGGACACAAATTCAATGAGCAGGAGGGATCTGTGGCCAAGTGACTAGAAAGCACATGCCTACAAATGGGAAAGAGATTCCCAGGTTGCAATCCAGCGTTAGATATCTAAAGTGCCTAAACTGCCCCCAGTTTCTATGGATTTTTAACTTCATGGGCTCCGAGAATACCACTGATGTCCTACCAGAGCAATTCTTCCCTGGATGAACATCAACCAGCAGGTTTGCTACTTCTTTTCATTGCACATTAAAAATGCCAAAAAAAAAAGTTGGTTTTCTTCATCACGGTAGGAAAAGAATAAATTGTGCATAGCATGCACAACCATTAAAAGGGCAAATATTCCTTGAACAGGCACGCACAAGCACACACAGCATAAAAGCCCAACACATTCATAGAGGTGTAATCACAAAACATTCATTTAAAACAGACATAGAGTGTTAGTGACGCTTCACCACAACAGCCTTGTGGTACTAAAATTAATCAACAATAAAGGGCCACACTGACATCAGGAGAATTACGACAATCCGCAATGGGGAAAAAAGTCAGCTAAATGCATGTCCTCCAGTGTGATAACTCATGTCATTACTGTTTTGGTTTTTTGGTTTTTTTTAATCCAATTCAATACATTCAAATACTGATCAGAACTGAGTAGGTGGGATCACTGCTAGAAGCAGGTGTTGCATTTTTGCCAAGTAACAGCTTGCCCTTCCCATCCTCTGCCTTTTCCTTCCTTGATGCACAATTGGACTTGCAGAACTCAAAGCTGCTTTATGTTCATTAGTGGAAAACAAAGCACTCTACATGCAAATCTCCCACTCTAGCCAACAGGTATTTTGTCACTCCAGTCTCAGGCACACGGACTGCTCTTCCAGCTTTTACTCATTTTACAACCATGCCCTATCCACAGAAAGGATTTGCATATGCTGCGTCTTTTGCAAGCAAGTGAATTGGGCAGTTTCCCCCAGGGCAGCCCCTAGGAATTAACTGAGCCTTTCTGGCCCCTCAGCTTTTTCAAAAAGGTCACAACAGCGATGTCAATGCTTTTTTATCCTTCCTGTAAATTATGCTCTGTATAACACTGAACAAGCAACACCCCACTGCCAAGGCCAAGAACTGCGACTGAAGTGCCCAGCCCTCAACAGCTATGGCGGGGGACTGAAGATTTGGGGAACCCACCAGCCAAAGACACCCAGTAACCCCCGCCAAGGAAAGACCACTAGCACTAGCGTTGCTCTGAAGCTCCAGGGGTGTGATGCAGAGTTGAAGGACAATGTGTCTCGTGGAAACCCTGCCCTGTTCAAGCACACACCGCTTTTCAAACTCACGGTGTAAAGACACACATCCTTAAAAAAGGATCCCAGGCTAAGACTGATTTTGCTTTGCCAGTGACAACCTGCCATATGATAGAACACAGGCATCCAATATTTCACTCAATTGTCATGTTTTGATTGCTTCTGTCACACACTGGTAGCTCTTTAGGTTGAGTGATACGATGAGCTTTTAGATTTCCTTTCTTACAGCTTCATACTGTATGCGTCTACAGGAATGAACTTGTCAACTCGGATGCAAAATGAATGAATGGCTTTTAATCACTTTGATAATGTTAACGTTATTGCTTTGACAGGATAGCAGCAGATACAGTTTGCTGATTCAGCCACTTGTATAATGATCTAATGGGCTTTTCTGACTAATGCCACGCTCTAAAAATATACACTGGACTAATAGATGAGCCTCTGCTATACTGAAAAACAGGCTCATTAAGACAATTCCTCTGAAAAGTGGCATTTTTATGACAAGATACTGAAGCATTTAATTACCCTGTATCCTGATGGAGCTGAGAGAAATTAATTAAAGAGAAAAAAAACCTGTGCAGCAGTGTAGCAGCTCCTGAAGTAGGAAGAGATGCCAATAGTCAGTAGCGTAAAGGAGAATTTGAGAACTGCAACTCTGTTTCCCCAAAGGAAAGGCTCTGTTGATAGGCTCCAGATTGCTGTCCATTTACACAGACCAGAAGATCAGTTTCTGAGGGCAGGCTTATCATTACAGAGCAATTAATTTTCCCTGCTCTAGTCTGTGCCAGGAGAATATCTGCTGCTGTTAAAGGACAGTGAAGTCAAAGGTTTGGGAGAGCAGAAGAGTCCTCAGTGATATTTGAGGTAAGGGACTTGTTTTCACTGCAGTGTTAGCTTGGATTATCCACCCTTAAGCTCATTCCCTGCTCTTCAAGTGAGTGCGTAAGGAGAGTTAGAAACCCTGCTCAGGTTGCACCATGCAGTAGGCCAGTTTGCCTGGAGGTTTTAGCAGCGCTGGTGTACGTGATTGTTGTGCCGGGAAGCTGCTCCAAGTGACTCCGAGTACAACCCTCCAGCCAGCTGCACTGGCATAGAACTGGGGTGACAGCACTGTAGCGTATATGCAGATGGCATTAGCTCACTGTTGTTGCTGGTCCTGCCATCAAACATGAAAACAAACCTCATGCAATCCCTATCGGGTTTGGGGCAGGGATTCACTCCTACCTTTGCTCCACTCTCTGACATAGCTCTTTCTGCAGCAGCACAGTAAACCAGATCAGAGAAAAGATTTTAAAAATTTTTTTACAAAATCAACCAAATAAACCCCCAGCATGTTTGGGTTTTTTTTCTCAAACTATATTGACTCTCACTCCAGCTTACCACGCTGCTGCATCGGTAACCCTGCCGATACAACAGAAAAGGGAGTGGAAGGGTAGGAAGGGCCTGAGGAGACTGCTAAATCCTGCTTAAGCAGGGCTGGTATCAAATGAGAAATCCACAGCCCGTGTTGTCACCACTGCAGCATTAAGCAAGCCTCAAGGCACATTTCCTTACAAAGAGCTAACACTTAATCAGGCTAAAGACTTTTGCATGGGAATGCAGACTACTACATCAGAGGCCAGGCTTTGAGCTGAACTTCAAAGTGTTATAGGGGTGAAGACAGGCCCACAGTGATCAGGACTGGAGCAGATGGAGCCCCCCCCAGCCCGTGAAGAACAGCTTCACTGGACACTGACAATTAATCAGCTGTTCGGTAAGGCATGGTTTTGATCTTGCCTTTATAGCAAATTTCAGCTTTAACCACGGCCTGCATGCCACACATGGTTTGCTGGGGCAAAGCCTCCAGCTCACAGTCGTTTTTAGCAGCTCTCTTTCCATTTGTATCACAGACACACATGGGTGACACAGCAGGGAGAAGAGTGTCACGGAATAGATGGGCAACCTCTGCTGCTTGGACAGCCCATGCCAGTTTGTCTAACAATGAAACAGCCTTGATTTTTGTCACCCTTTTCCTTTTGTCATCTCACCATTTGATCGCTGCTCAGAGCCAGCAATGTATGCCTGTCTTCGGACCACAATGACGAAGTACGACAGTTTCAACACCAGGACTGTCACGCTTGGCAGCCAACTGATGTGACTAGAAGAGCACACATCCTCCAGAGTTACAGGTTCACTCTTACTGAAAGCAGCGAACCATTTATTAACTTTTGCATTTAATTCCACACCTGTGCATAAAAACTGGAGCTTTTTTCATTGTTGGCACAAAAGCACAGCCACACATACCTGTTTATTTCAATTCTTTGGAGAATTTTCACTGTTTCAAACACAGTCCCAGCAAACAGAGCTATCCAAGCACCACTCTACTAACTCTAAGCAAAAGCAGAATCTGAGCCACAGTGACAGAGAGCACACGTAGGTAGGTATTGGTGTGGATGGGAGATGTGTGGGGTAACAGGACACTGAAAATACTTCAACCAAAGGCACACCTGTGCTCCCTGCCATCCCGCCACATGTACCCGTTCCGCACTCCCTGCATCAGAGGCTCCTCTCACCAGTGAGGAACTTACAAACAGCCAATGAGGCATGGGGCACACGTCTGTGACTGGCACGCTCTGGGGAGACCTGGGAAGAACACCTAAATGGCTGCATGGGTAAATACGCTGGCTAAAAAGATGGGGAAGCAATGACCTAGATGGTCCCTCTAGTGCTTCCTTGCCTTTGATTGTCATTGGGAGGAACATCCCTGCTCGCTCTCATCCTACTGTCAGTGGAGCGAAGTAGCCCGGCATCTGCTGCGCATTACTGCCTGCGTGGGAAAGGTGACCCTTTTTGGCAGGAGAGAGACTGCAGCAGTTCCCTCTTCGTGAGAGGCACTCTTCACCAGCACAGTCAACAGCTCTGCCTAAGGTGTACAACATTTTTAGTACTGCAATTAACAAAAAGAATCAGCTGTTTAAACAATATATAGTGACAAGAGCTAATAGTTTGAAGAAATGTATCCAGCTACAAAATACTCAGCACATCTCTTCCCCCTGTCATAGAGGATAAGAGAAGGACTGAAAACAGCTGAATGGACATAAAGAGCTCACAAATGCCTTATTAATAAAGTGTGTTGGATCTAATGATCTGTGAAACTGAAATGAGATTATTTGGATTATCTCATTAAACAAGAATAATAGCAATAGTAACTGGGTAGCAATTAGAAGTGGGCCAATCCAAGGACAAACTAAATAATAGG
Source organism: Elanus axillaris (assembly GCA_026212715.1). NCBI lineage: Eukaryota > Metazoa > Chordata > Aves > Accipitriformes > Accipitridae > Elanus > Elanus axillaris. The sequence continues at coordinate 14,382,492 of JANZLQ010000022.1, read as the reverse complement.
GCCAAAAGACTCTTAATTAATACTCTGCATTTTTTTGTGCCTGGGCTTCTACACCCAGAATTTATGAAGAAATCAAGAATCATGGCTAACCAAACAGCCTGATTTTAACAACCAGAAATTAAGCCACTGGCTACCCTCAATTGTATGGATCATTCAGTCCAAAAACTAAACAATGATTAAATGAGGCTATTTTGGCAGAGCTGGCCTTGAGGAAACAAAAGCACATAAGCCAAAATGTAAAGTTGTTCTCAAAGGCTTCGCAATTAAGAACCAGCTCCAGGCAAACCTGCAAGGCAGGGGCAGAGGCAGAACAGAAACAAGACCTAATCTCAGTCCCTTGTTTTAATCGCTGGCCATCAGAGCCTCCCGACAAAAGCATGACTTTTCCTCAAAGCCTAAAAGTAATCCCTGAACAGGTTCAATGCATAGTTCAAGATGAAGCACCACATGAATTTTACTGTTTAGACCTTGTTTACATGTAGGTATCCAGAAGCTCTTTGGCTCCAGCCAAAAAACAGGACATCTCTGCAGCCTCCCAGGACTGGATGGGGCATGAAGGATTAAAGATGACAGATTTGCCCTGAGTGGCAGTTAGGTCAAAAGGTCTCTGGCATGGAAACCCAAAGTAATTACTGCTGTGCAAAACCTACTGCTCCCTTTGCCTCCCCCAAGTACTCTTTACTTAACAGGAAAAGCAGGCAACATAATACACAGCGTAGTAGTAAAAGGCTTTTCCAGGGGATTGGATAAATGAATCTAAAAATTTAAGACAAACTCTCAAAGGCCTGGCACCTGACACAGAGCACTGTCCTCTCATGGGTTTCCTAAGGCAGCATGATCTAGCTGCACTTAATGCTCAAGAATTACTGAGGCTACACCACAAACCACGGACTGCATTTACCACAGGAATTTAAACTCAAAAACCGTCCATCTTATTGGTCAGGACACAAAGTGTTTGTTTCCCTTTTAAGGCTTCACTTCCATATACTGAATTATTAACACTGGCAAAGAAAAAAAAAAGGGGGGTAAATGAAGGAAGCTACTTTGAAGAAAGATCTCTTTGTTACTAGTTATTTTATTAAGAACAGAAACTGCAGCCCTGTAAGCCACACTCATAATCCTCCATAGAATACAGCGCAGTTTAAACTATAAACGAACTATGGTTTTTAAAAATTGACAATGGCTTGGCAGATATTTGAAAGACAAAGAGGAGCAAAAAAATAAAAGCAAAACCAACGACTGCTCAATTACCCTGAAGGATGAAGAGGCAGAGCTACCCCAGCCCAACAAAAGCACTGAGAGTAGCTCAAGACTGAGGGAGGATATATTTGAACGGTCATAAAATGGGAAAAAACCCTATACTACAAAAAACCCAAACTGCTTTGGGGTCCCTCTGAGAGGAACTATGATACTGCTACATATAAAACTAATTATCCTAATTTTCCGAGTTTTGACTTGCCCCTCACAGGTCTGCTCAGGCTGTGGCCTACATGCCACACAGGGCATGCTAGGGCCATGTCTCTGGGCCACAGCCCCTTTCTCTTGGATGTACCCCTTTTCTCACAGACCTATGTGGATCCCAGAGCAGAGCAGGGAGGGGAAGAAAAGGCATAGGCAGCAGCAACCTCCTGCTACTGGGACTGCAAGAACTCCTCTCACACAGTTTCCTGCGTTTGTTGGGTTGATCACACCAACCGAGCATAGACTGAAAGCCTGCTGATGTGTCAAGCCTCCTCCAGCACAGTGCAAGCTGTGACCTGTGCACCCACTCACTTGTGTGCTGCCTTCAGCCAGCTGTCAGGCAAAGCTGATCTCTGCAGTCGGCATGACAGTGAAGAGCATTGAACAGAGCTGCGCACTGAAAGGAATCTTCTTCTGCCTCCCACTCCTTCGCTACCTCCCTCGTTATGTCAGACCTTGTGTCTGCATACTGAGCTGCAATGGTGACTATACACTGGATTGCACTTCCAGCAGTAGCAGGCTGATACACCAACATTGCTCAAATAGTAAACTGCATCCTACATAGCTAACGAGAGAACTTTGCATCCTGCTCACAGGGTGGTAGCAAATGAGGGTGTCAAAGATGTCAGTGGGAGGAAGGGGGAAGAGGATCAGTTAACAGAAAACAGCCCTGCACCTGATGGGCAGGGAACCTATCTAAAGTGCACAGATACGGAGATGTTCTTCTTCACATGATCTTCACCCCTAGAGCAAGTTGAAGCCTACATCAACATGTATGAGGTTTGGCTATTCTCAAGCCATGGAACTGGGGAAGGTTCCCATCACCAGGACCCAGCCTGGGTGCAGACAGCTGGAAGGCAGTCCATTCCCCTGCTTGGGAAACCGAGGCAAAAAAGTAGCTGGCAAATCTGTTTCCCCTTCCTCCTCCATAGAGACGCCTGCAATTCATTGTGTCCTGCATCAAAATGGATAGCGGTCTCTTGTTTGAAAGCAGAGCAAACTTCCTGGCAATGAGAATTAAATGCCTGCACCTTGACTGGGTGGAAGGTTTCTGTTTAAGCTGGCTCTTAGCTTGTACCTTGAATGGACTCCAGCAAGTGAAACCGCATTTAAACAGGACACCACATGTATGAATGATGTGGGGGCCAGGGTGTGCCCACCAGCCAGGGGAAGTGCAGTAATCGGATGGGCCACCTTTTGTGCCCTCTGGATAGAGTTAATATGGAGCCAGGCACCACTACTTCTGACAAAGAGTTTTAGCCTGGGAACGAGGTGGCTTTAGCAGATAACCAGGATAAGCTGGCTTGGAAGGGAAGTGATGGAAGAGACAGCACTCAGACTACCCTAGCTACCTATCTGGCACAGATCAGAGAAAGCTCCAAATAATGCACAACAGGACTCCGGGCACTTTAACATACTCCCTGATGAGTCTCTGCACTTTAATAAGTGCAGAAGTACTCAGGGACTAGGGAGCAGAAAAAAAAGCCACTGCTTGAAATACCCAGCACAATCTAACTCACAGCCTGGCACTAATTTTGTGGACTGAAAAATGTGGAGTGATACTCATGCTGCAGACTTCCAGGACAACAGTACACCCAACAATATTTCAAAGTGACCATACCTTACCATCAAAAACACACAGCAAGAGGGAATTTCCTTCTATCTCCCAGCTCAGATGAGAAGAAATATTAAGACTAAAAACATGCTGATAGCCAGCTCTCTTACAGGCATCAGGTGCTTGTACCTACTCTGTAGTCTGATGCTAACAGGTCTTGCTTTCTTTCACTGCTAACATCTTTTTAACTCAAATGTTTAAGGAATAAAAGTCAGGATGCATGGAGGAACGCTTATTACTCTGGGTATTCTGACTAATAAAATTCTGCATTTTAAGACTGGCTGACACACATGCAGTATGTTCTAGTTTTTTTTTTAAAGCAAAAATCTTGCAAATTTGCATGAGTCCAGGAGATGGAGCTTTGTGCAATCCACAAAGCATCTCTTGTGGAAGTTCCCAGACAGGCAGCTGAGCCAAACCCAGCCATATACCTCTAAGGTCTGAAAGTCTGTGTAAACACCCCCCTAATCAGTACTTCAGCACATCTGCTTTATTGTCAGCATTGACTCTTGCATGACTCTCACCAACACTGCTGCAGCTTTCTGAAGCTGCTGCTTAGTTTCCTGGGCTTCCACAGTGAGCTGTTGCAAAAAGCTCACACTGGAGTTCAATATACGTGCTATTATAGCAAGTACCATTGGGTAAACCTCAGGTTCATCATCCCAAGTGCCATTTCACTTGACCTTCACCACAGAGTAAGTGACATGGGCAAAATACTCCAGTTTAACATGGTTGTTGTCACATGGCACACAAGAGTGAACAAGAAAAACACAAGCGTGTATGCGACAATGAAAGGAATACTCTCAACCTAACTGCAAGCTACATAAACAGTACTAAACTGCTGTATGCCATGGGATTATCCATCATTGTGAGGAACTGAAGCCAAAGCCTGTGTTTTTTTAAACCATATCTATCATCAGTATCTGCAGTAAGACATTTCCAATTACAGTTGCTTTCAGATGAGCTTTTCAATTTGTTGGGGAGACAAATCTAATTGCTCTTTAATACCAAACAATACTGCAGCAGAACATGATTGCTTTGCTTAAATAACATTGTTTCATTAAACTGCTCAGATTGGACCCTATTAGTCTGATCTGTAGATCAGACCGGAAGCAAGGCTGACAGGAACCTTTATCTGAAATAGCATTTTTTACTAGACCAATTTGTGACCCTCAGAATTTTATTATACAGCTGCAGAAGGTACTGATATTTGCTAAGAATGGAAGACACAATTGCCAGAAATCACTGAAGCACAGGCTTTACCTATGCTTTAAGGGGAATCCTGTATATTAAGCAGCTAAATCAAGGGGATTATTATGCAGTATTTTACCACAGAACTTGTAAATCAGGACGTTTCAAAACTGAGAAGTGACAGTGTCTCAACTGTACAACACAGCCAAGCTCCTAACTTTTCCTGCTTTGTACATCCCCCTTTGCTATATCCGAAGTTGCCATATGCAGAAAGACAAGGTAACAGTAGACCACACCACAATCTGCTCTGAGTTGGTAGGAGTACAGCGTTGTGTGCCCCACAAGAGCACAGTCAGGTAGACAAAGCTCTGAGACAAAGTCTGGCTCAGTTTCCCTGGTGCTCTATCGAGGCCCAGCCCAATCCCCACTCTGGACAGAAAGAGATCAGGGAATTGTTCCCTCCACCCTCTACCTTGCACATACATCAGTGCAAGAAGGGATTATTGCAGCTTCCTGCTGTTGTCCACCAGGAGTCACACTATGGTATCCTGTGCCAGCAGTAAGTACCATGGTCTCTGACTCCAGGTGGCTCTGGGAACTGCCTCCATGCTCAGCTCTACACTAGTCCCCATATGCCTCATTTACATATAGATATCCACCTCTGTTTAAAGTGTCACTGTATTACAGGCTCACAGGCAGGACACAGGGCTGGGATTTAGGACATCAGAGCTCCGTGCCTAGCTCTCCTACAGCCCCAGGCAAACTATTTCACTGCTTTATGCTTCCGTCTGCCTGGAAAGGATGGGGGGGTGGTCTATTCTCACAAAAGCCACTGAGATTTATGGGTCAGAAGTACCAAGTAACAACTAGATATCAGTGAAATGGTGTTCCTGCAGCATCAAAGTTGCAACACTCACATTTGGTGAATTCCAGAAAACAAAACACTTTCTTCAGCAGCTGTCTATTCCTAGGTCATTACACAACGCTCACAGGTATAGTACTACCTGGAATTTGGGGCCATCGAAACATTGAGTTATCTCCCTGCACATCACAGGAATGTTACTTGTTACTAAGGGGTTTATTTGTTAATCATATATGTTTTTGAGATCCTAGCTTGATTGAAACTAGCTAAATACTATTTTTAAGTATTATTCTTGTATTACTTTCCAGATACAGTGTGGCTTAATCACAGAATACTAAAAGAGAAGCCAGACTTGATTCTACTGCTGAAGAAATGTACCATGAATAACCACTGAAGTGAAGTCTAAAGAGGTATCTGTAGCATGAATTTGAGCTGTAAATGGAATACTCAATAGAAAAGATAGGTATTACTATAGCAGCAGTTTCTGAAAATTTATCAGTTTACAGTCCTAGTTTTGTCAAGACCAGCAGAGCTGAGCAAGATGGAATGAACTTTATTTTAAGGAAAAGGAAGATGTTATGTTTTTTCCATAAAAACAAAACAAAAACAAACAAACAAACAAAAACAAAAACAAAAAAACCCAAACAGAAAAAAAACTCACAAGGAAACAAGTTTTTACAGCCTGTATTTCACAATAGCTTTTGGTGTGCCCCTGTGTCCACTAACATATATTATACTGAGAGATGTTTCCACCCCTTTTCTTGCAAATCTCAAATGCCTTTGCCATCAGAACAGATCCTCTGAGATTTGGATCCTTCCCGAGTTCATTTAACCTGATTAATTTTTAATGGCTGTCACTGGTTATTTCACCCAGTCAGTCAACAGATTCTACAGTTCAAAACACCAGCCACCCTCTTCCTACTCTGGTGTAACACAGGGCTCCGGATCTACAGAAATCATTCATCTGCATCATAAAGAACAAGAAGGAGCTGTAAAAGAGATTGATCCCTGACAGCTGCACTAAACTTGAAAGCCCCTTCCTGGCTCTGAAGAAGGAAAGTTCTGACCTGAAAAGGGGTCTTGAGTGAGTAGCCTCAAAGGGAATAAAATATTAGCCTGTAAAACCAGCCCTCACTAGAAAACTCAGGTGATCTTTTAATGTGGTACACCTCTTGCCTCAGGCACAGACAACATAATTACTTGCCACACAGTGTCTCAAGCTCAGGGGTTGATACAACAGGCTGTACTTCACCTCCTTTTGTCCTAAACACCAAGCAAGCCTCCAGAAATTAACTGCCAGTAGTACTTCTTCTGGACACTACCATTTATCGTCATATCCAATACATATTGCTATGCCATTAACCTTTTATATTGATTCAGCTCTAGTTACTGTGTCTGTGCTGGTTAATGTCTTTAATAAATCCTGTGGCGACAGGAAAGAACTCACACTAGTCAGCAACATGTTCATTACAAGGGTTATAGATTTCTAACAAGAGTAAAATTGATCCCAAAAGCAGGAGAGGTTGGAAAGGAAAGAGGGAAGCCTTCATTTATCCAACTGCAAGTATGTCCAGAAATCCTTGGGAAGCAAGGACATTCACAGACATCCCATTTGTGCAGCGAACACTGTTGAAGCATGTCCTGTTGCCAAGGTATGTGCTGGAGGTTACCAGGGCACCACGACATATTGTCATGCAAATGATGCAGTTATTGAAGGAACTTCCCAGCAACAGCGCACATTTTTTCACTAGTTTGATCCAGCATTGAAAAGGAAACAAAACAACTGTGAGAACGTGAAGCAGCATTGGCCTAAGCCAGAAACACCAGCTATCCCAGAACTATGAGAGGACCAAACCAGCCTTTGGTAAATTCAGCAGGCCCTACTGCTCTTTAGTTAAATGGGAACAGGGAAAGAAACCGGCCCTTGAGTCCTGAGAAACACGTGCAGTGCTTTCTAACGACACTGTTTTTCATGGTCTGTAAGTGACACTGATAACAGTGGAAGAAAGTGACACACAAATCTTCACTCAGAAAAATCAGAGCGCATGTTTCATTCACATTTTGCTACTTGGGATTAACTCGCCTGCAATGATTTTGAGTTGAAAACTGTAAAAAGCTTACTGGCAGAAAAGGCAACTGAAAACACACTTTAGAAGCTCTTTTCCAGAAAAAGCAGGAAAGCATGTACTTGCAGCTGCACATTTATAAATCCAAATTATTTCTTGCCTTTTCTGATAAACTTTAGCTTGGTTGATTTTTTGCCCTTTTCAGCTAGAGAAATTCATGGTTTCCAGCAGTGATAATGACTTACCAGAAGAATAACTGGTGTTTAAGTTTCCTTACTTGAAATAAATTACTAGAAGTTTCTTATTTTTCACAGAAGTAAAAAGGAAGAGTCAATTAGAAAAATTCACATTAAAAGGTAAAAGATTGTTTATTTGCCTCCATGAGTGAACCAGTCACACACCACAAAATCCTTCAGAATGAACAGATACTTAGTGCTCAAAGTGTCCTCTGGATATGACTGAACGAAATCTTTCCCTTAAATACCTGTCAGGGTTAATCTTTCCCATACTCAACAGTAACCTCTCAAACTCTTCCCAAAAACAAAGGAAGAAACCGCACATGGCATCAATCACCTATTGATTTAACCACAGGAATAAAGGCTCCCCTTTCTGGACTTACCATTCCAGGGTGCACCCCATAAGTGAAGAAAACATGTCATGCATACATTTGAATGCTGCCTTAGCTGACTCAAATCAAGGCAAGCTAAACTCATGTCACCTAAAGGAATGGAAGAAAATTGGCTTGACAGATTTGCAAACAAAGGGGGAAATTTCCTTAACAGAAACAGAGACAAAGCCAAAAGAGTCAGGGCAAACAAAGTGCAGAAACTTGGGGGGGAGGCCAGGGAGAAGGGTCAGGCCTAGGCTGAAGGTGAGAGGGATTACTTTTATGCTCCCAAAAAACTCCCATGGATTATAAAGAACTGGGAATCTGTATGGAAAAACACACCTATAACCCAAAGAACACCCTTGTCCTATCTCCCTGTGCCACATCCAATGGAGAACTCAATGCTTCAGACCCGAAGGAAAGCAGTTCTCTGCTTACCACCCCCAGCAACCCAGCAGAGTGCAAGAATCATCTTCTTCCTAAACCCCTACAACAAACCCTCCTGAATGGCAGACAACCACAGCTACCAGGGGCTCTGCAAGAGGAAAGGGTGCCTCAGCAGCCAGCCTTCAAAACCAGCTGTTGATGAGCCCAAGGGAAGCAGCCTCTGCCATACACCCTGCAGCCCTGGAAGAGCTGCATAGCTGGCAGGCACTCAAGTCTAGCGGGAGGCATTTGTGAACCAAACTTGCCACACAAACAAGCCTGCTATGGAGCAGCAAGGCACAGCGCGGCCACGGGGTGGCTGCACCTCTCTGAAGAGGGAAGGGCAGGCTTCGCTGCACCAGAGGAGCTGAGAGAGCTGGAAGTGGGGGACACTGAGCTCCTTTCTGATGTGTGCCCTGGCACAATGCAGGAACAATCACACTGGAACGGGGTGGGGGGAAATCATTGCTCAGAGTTGTACCAGCTGGGGAGAGCAAAAAACACTGCCAGAGGATGGGGCAACACTGGAAATCCATAAAAGACTGCTGGTAATGAGGCAGGAACAGGAACATAGCTTCTGATGGTTAAGTCAAAGCAAAAGAAACCATAGAGACAAGACACTGTGATGAGAGAAAGCAGGGTGGTGCCTGAAGATAACCATGCGGCAGACAGTTTATGCTGGTTCATAAAAAGGATTAATTTGGGGCAACAATTTGTAGACTTGAATTTATTCCCATTATTGCATCTCTCCAGCCAAGTTATAGCACCTTTACCCAGAGCAGCAGGAAAGACTCCACCAACTCTCCTTGGACAGCCACAACCTGTACTGTACCTGGGCAGCTGGATCACAAGTCCTAAGCTGCCCGGGGCACTCCTGGTGCTCAGCTAACACGGTAGCAGACATAGGAGACTTACCTGAAAGTTTCACTCTCACCCAGACACAGCCCTGCACCACAGCCCCAAATGGTAAACCTACCTGATGCTTCCATAGGACCACATTCCTCCTGGTCCCGCACTCCTTTCTTCAGACACATACTGTAGCACCACATCCTCCATACGCATTACTCAGTATCCTGCTTCGTAGAGGTCCACTCCCCAGGGAGGATTTACCTCTGCCAGTGCCTTGTCTCCACTGTCCCCACACCTGGCCAGGCACTGGTTGCCCTGCGGATGCCAAGCTGCGTGCCCTGGAGCAAATGAGTTTGCCTGACGGTGTGCCTCTTTGGTAATCAAAGGGGTAAGGGACTGACAATCCTATTGAGAATGGACAGCTTAAGCTAGCCTATGATTTTCAGCCAGCGTAAGTAGTAGAAATGTATGTGTGTAACATACAATCATAAAACCATTACCATTCTTCAGCAAGAGACTGCCAAATTCTACAGGCAGTAAATACAGTGTACGTCTCTGTCCTCAGGAGTACCTTTTAACACTTTGATCTCATCTTACTGCAAGCCCAGGATCTGTCCCTGGGTAATTGTCATCCCTGACACTATACCACATGGCAATTATTGACATGGTACTCCCCCCCTCCTCCATTCCCATCACTGTAACAACCCCTGCCCTTCCCTCTTCTTCTGGCAAGGTCAGCAGCTCTCAGCACCTCTGGATGGGCAAAATACCCTGCAATTACAGCACAGCATGCTTTCAGCTGTTCTAGCCAACCAGTGCCAGAAGAGACACAGTACAGAATGTTCAGACCGAAACACCCCAGCAGCAGGAAATACAAGAATTGTGTGAACTTCAACATACCTGTGCTCAAAACCATCAGTTGGCACCACATATATGTATCATCTGTTTGCGGGCTTGCACTGTTAGCCCTGAAATTGATCTCTAGGTGGCACTATTTGCAGTATGCAACTTCTCAAAACCTAATGTTTCAAAGTGCCATCTGCTGGTACTTTCATTATTTACATATAGCTGTTTCAGAAGAATTAGTAGTGAAGTGTCCCATGTGCTTTTCAGATGGCAGTAGCTCCAACCTCAAGGACCCACAGCAACGGGGTTTTTTTTTTTGGTATTATGAAAGTGGTTTATTTCATCTACATCCCAGAACACTTAATTATCAATGTGAGAGCCTGGCAAGTAATCACCAGCAGCTTTCAGAAAAAAAGCAAGTATTTTGACAGCATATAGAGGCTGGTAATTTAACTTTTAAGATGGACCAGATAGTAGCAGTTTAGAGTTCAACTGGAATGCAGTGCTTTTCTTTTAAAACTCCTAATCACAAATCTATATTTGGCTTCATAATCAGGACAGAGAAACCCTATCTTTCTGCAAAACTAAATCCAGATGTTATCAGGTTCCACTATGATCTACAAAGTAGCTACTACACTTTACAAAAACATTGTAAAGGCTTATTTAAATTTACTTAGCTTTTGATAGTATGGCAAAAGTTAAGTAATGCAGCAAGACTTAGAAGCAAGTCACAACAGCTCAGAATAACTCCATTTATAATTTTCTCCTAAAAAAGGAAAAAGCTGTCAGTCTATTCTCCACATTTCTCCAGCAGAAAGATGACCCTTAAGGTTAAAGCTATTTAGAACCTGGAAGTACAACCTCAGCAATAGTGACTATACAGTAGCTACTGCCCTTTGGGTTTAGAGAAAACTACCTCAGTAACGTTGTAACATCTGAGGAGAGCTAAACTCTTACCTGTATTTACCGAAATCTCAAAGATTCTTAAAATTACTTACAAAGAACAGCAACAGTTACTGTCAGGAACTGGTTGAGGTCCTCTTAAGCTTTCTGCACAAGAACAGATCCACATTACCTGCAAGGAACTAATCAACCTCTCCAGTTTTGTCATTCCCCTGCTCCCCCATTCCCTTCTGCATTTGCTAAATTTCCAATTCTTCCTCCTGTCATTGTTTTCTTCCCCAGTTCTTCCTGCAGGACACACAGAGGCACAGCCCCACATGAATAAAATACATTTGCTGTGAATGACTAGGTCACTTTACTAACTTGAGACTACCAGATCAAAAAAACAGTTTAAGCACCAACACAAACTGTACAGCTGGTATAGAACAGCAACAACTACTATCCACACTTGATACTGTAGGATAGCAATATGGAAACCACGGCCATCTGCCAGCTCCACACTGAAAACTTCCCATTTACATGCAGCTTCCTGCAACAAGCAGAAGTTTCAACAAGCAGAAGTTTCTAAGACACCAACCATTTAGAGACAACACAAACTTAGTTAATGAAAATTTATTCTTTTGGTAAGTCAAAGCCAGCTCTTATGCAACCAGGGCAGAAGCTGTCGATGATTCACTAAAAACAGAGAAGAAAGAGAAATATTAATTGCAGAGGCAGTTTTTCAAACTAGTCAAAAATACTGCTTCAGTTCAAAGCTTTAACTACCAGTCCTGAGATTAATCACTACCTGCTTAAAATTTTTATGGCATAAAGATTTCACTCTTCCTTTTAAAATACAAATACCAGGATAACAGCACAAAACTGTACAATGGAAGACCTGTCTAGCTGCACTTGAGTCTTTTCAGAAAAAAAGAAGCTAACCCTACCATCTATGGGAATTCTCATATGCTGGCTAAATTTTCCTAGAGAAAACTACATATTACTTTCATTTTTGCCACAGCTACTAAGTCATTTCCCAATAAATTTTAAAAGTAACATGAACTATAGAAGTACCTAAGAATAAAGGCTGCAGTTTGTATAAAGTGTTATAAAAGTTACCTAGAAGGTAGTGACTTCATTTGTTGAGATAGTTTTTTCTAAGTGTTATGACAGTCATTTTACCCAGCAGTGTTTCATTAATTTATCAATTAATATTTATGAAGACATCTATTCTTTGCTGTGTGGTTTATCTATATACCTGATCATAATGCACTCTTCACCCTTTCAATAACAGCCCCAGAATATCGTTTACAAAACCTACAAGACTTCAGTGAAAACAGCAACATAGAAGAAGACTTACTACTTCCAATTGGGTGGCAGCACTCTCTTAGTTTTGTAGTAGCGAGCCAGCCTATGGATTCTGCTCTCAATCAGAATCAGGCGGAACTTGGCATCCTTATCCTTGAAAAGAAAGTAACATTACAACCAAGCACAAGTTTGACTTCTCAATTATGTACAATCCAGATGATGTTTAATGAAGTAAAAAAATCCAAGGCTACTTCTACAAACTCCACATTCCCATTACCGAAGCGTGATAAATCTGGTAAAATCAGAACAGGACTAGAAATACATGGTTTAAGCAACACTTTTAAGATACTTTTCACAGACAAAGACCATTCTCCTTTATCAAAATACCTCCTCAAACCCCCAAGTTTACTCAAAGGGCATGGCCAACAAAGTACACTAAGACTCTTTGCTTTGTCAAGTTGTAAACAAACTACTGTATTATTTGAAAAAACAGAGAGAGTTATCTACTTAAAATTAGTACTCACCTTTCTGTTTCTCTCAAGATGTTTGCGAACAGCAACAGCTTTCTTAATCAAGTGATAAAGATCCTCTGGAAGGTCCGGGGCCAGTCCCTTCGACTTAAGGATTCTCAAGATTTTGTTGCCAGTAACAAAGCGAACCTGGGCAACACCATGGGAATCCCTCAGGATCACACCTGAAACAAACATTTACATCGCACACTGAAAAGAAAAACCTTATACAAACAAACCTTGTAAAACCAACATTACAGTTACAAGATATCCAAAAAAGGTTTCTAAATTAAAAACCTTTCTGGTGGAAACTGAACAAATTGTAGACAATCAGTGAGCAAGATACAATTTAGTGAAGCTGTACCACTATCAGATAGCACTTCACAGACAACTAACCCACCCATCACATTTAGCCAGGTAACTCATTCAGTGCTACAATATTATTGGGAAATTTTCAGCAGGACTCATTAAGCTAGGTATTCAATCACCCTTTTCTCTATGGTTACATCTTTACTCTAAAAAAACCATACTGTACCATAGGGATCATTAATACTATGAGGATTAAAAAAAAAAAAAAAAACATTCACACAGTACATAATTACAATGCATAGCTCACAACCATATAAAGTTGTAGTGTGCATACACTTAAGCAGAGCTTTAGAGCGGTCCAAACTACCAGTCTATTATGCAGCTACACTGCCTAGCTCAGTAAGCTCCTAATCATATAGGGCTGCCGGTATTTGAGATGTCACGTTTTTCTCCAAGAAACTGGTCAGACTAAACTGCCCTGAAAATATCTGTTAGTGGCCATTCCTAAGGAGAGGTTATAAGATTAAACAGATGCCAAATATACTTCTTACAAGAATCAGACATATTACATTTTTAGTGGTATCCACACAGTGAACACATAGGTACATCAGAAAACCTGTATTTTTTTCCCACATGCTATCTAATATAGGTTGAAGGAACAATTACGTTATTGCAGTCAGAAAAATGTGTTTTGACTCCATTTAGGAGTAATTTGAAACCTTACCAATTTGCGAGGGAGTCAGGCCTTTTTTTGCCAGCTTGTAGATCTGTTCCTTTACATCATCAGAAGTAAGCTTCAGCCACTAAAGAAAATTAGAAAAAAAAACCCCACACTGATAACAATGCTTAATACAGAGTCATAGGCTAGCTATATCAAAGCTTTTTATAAACAGTTGAAATAGACTCTTTGTAATACTTGAGAAAAAAAAACCAATGCCATTGGGAAGGAATTCTTTAACTGGGCCTTTGACAGAAAAGCAAAATTTAAACAATAGAACAATTTAACCATCTCTTAGTAAAGCACCTTAGTGAAAACCAGAGCCGTTGCTTCTGTGATTATTAAGGGGAAGACAGCACCAACAAGCTAGGTAATCCTTGCTCTTTCAACAAGCTACAAAAGCTTTTTTTTTTTCTCTCCTTTTTAATATTACCACAGTATGAAACAGAAAAGCAGAGCAAAAATATATAAAGTGCTCTATAGACTACAATCCAAACCAGAATGCAAATAAAATTAGCAAAAAAACATACGGGGTTTTTTAAAAAAAGTATAGCATTTGAGCATCCTAATCATTATTGAACTGCTAAAACCATCAGCAGTACTTCAAGCACCTTCAAGCATGTTATTTTACTTTTAACTGGTTTTCAGTACATGCTTTTCCACATGCAGCACAAACTAGTCTTTCTGCCAATAAACAGATCGTCCAAGATACAGTATTGCAAAGCAAGACAAATTAAGCAGCTGCTCATTGAGCTGACAGGTAAGCCTTTCAAGTGGAAGTCCCCTGAATGAACTAAGGTCATGCTGAATTTACTTATATTAGTGCTCTGACCAGCATATTACTGTTGTAAATAGCTTAGAAAACTGCTGGTTTACTCCACAATAGCAAAGGCCAAACTCGAGTGTTAAGAGAGTAATTTAACCTCTAGGAATTATCAGCATACCGAATAAAAGTAACTGAAGTAGCACTTAAATAAAGGGAGGTACAAAGAGGAAGAGACTTTTTTGTTTAACAAATCACCTGGCCAGGAAACGATACTTGCTTCCTCGGTATACTAAAGACCATAGTCTAAGGCAGCATTTCATAAGGCCGAAATTAATGAATGATTAGACAAAACATCACAGTGGTCTTCGGTTTTGTTTCTTTTCCTGGGCACTGCTACGCTGCACTGTGGGAACCAGACCCTGCACTGAGGCCGCAGGGCAGCCACCTGGGCCCGCCGAAGCACGCACAGGGCGAGGAAGTGACTTACCGTCGGCACGCTGCGTCTGTAGGGCAAGGCTGACTGGGACAAGCCCTTTCTGCGAAGAAGAAGCAGATCACAAGCTAAGTGAAGCCGGACAAGCTACAAGCCCAGACCCCGCCACAAGGCGGCCTACTACCAGCGTTTCCTACAGGGCCGTATCCAGCCTGCACGGCCGAGGCCTGCGGCCTCCCTCCTCGCCTGGAGACGGGGCCGCCCTCAATACAGGCCGCGCCAGGACAGCACCGGGAACAAGAGACCGGGCACCCCAGGCATGCCCCTTCACGCGGCCAGCCAAGGCAAACCGCACCTCAGGACCAGCCCGAGCCTTTTCGCATCCCCGCCGCCCTATCTCCAGAGCCACCGGTCTTCCCCCCGCCTCATGCGCCCACACGCCGCATTGCTCCCGCAGTAGCCTTTCTGCTCCCACACCCGTCCGCAGCCCCCTTTTAGCACCCACGATGGCCCCAAGCCAGCCCCATAACCGAGCCCCAGCTCCTGCACCGGCCACTCACCCGGGAGCGTGCATGCGACCCATGATGGCGGCTGCAACGAAGAAGGAGCGAGGGGAGGCGGCGGCCCTTCCTGCCCCACTTCCGCAGGAAAGGGCGTCCGCTCCCAGCTCTGCCCCGCGCGACAGCCAATCAGCGGGCGCAGCGGACCGTTGCCGGGCTGAGGGGGCGGTGCGCCCCGCCGTCAGGGCGGGGACGGGCAGCGATTCCCTCCCCGCCCCGGCCTCCACGCCTCTGCAGGCCCCAGCGGACAGTGAAGACCAGCACACGTTATTCCCCCC
>JANZLQ010000022.1:14331348-14366773 GCA_026212715.1 Elanus axillaris | reverse complement strand
CCCCCCCAAGAATAGTGTTTAATGTATTCACAGGACAGTTACGTAGTCACATTCAACCCGTTCGGTGAGGGCGCGACGGAGGACAACATCGTACATCTTTAGTAACAAGCTCGTTTAATTAAAGTATTTGGTTTTTACAGATATATAGATAAAGGGAGGCAAACTATTTGCTCTCACTGAATTTCATCACCTATAACGCCATCTTGGTCACAGTGTCCGAACGAGGAGCAGAAGGGGGGGAGGGGGGCGGCGGGGCCTGAGCAGAGCCCTGGCGTTAAGGCAGGTGATGGGGAGTTCTACACAACCCTAGCTGTAAAAATCGAGAACAACTGTTATCAAAGATCGCACATGCTTCCAGAGACACGTAGCTGTAGATCATAAAAAGGCAATAATAAAAATTTCAGTGCAAAGTTCTAGGTTAATAGAGAAAAGGAAGAGGTCTTAGCGCAAGCTGTTACTCTTAAATACCAAAACAAGGTCTGTATAGACAATTTATTTCTGGCTGCAGGTCATATGTTGCATAAAAGATACTTTTCATTAAACACAATATAAAAAGCTGTTAAAACTACATTTTCAAGCTACTTGGTGTACTGGTAATTTCCACACTAACTGAGCATTCTCCTCTTGAACATCCTTTTTTTTTAATGTAGTACAGTAAAGTCTTATTGCAACAATCTTTTTTTTTTTAATTGAGAATAGTGCAAAGAGGTGCAAGCTTGGTGCTGTTCCTCTATGTGTGAGGAGAGGCCAAGGCCAGATCCCATAGACAAAATCCATGACCACAAAAAGCTTCAGCCAGTGACTATTTTGAAAAGGAAGGGAAAGGCACAAAATGAGTTAAGCTATGAAGAAGATTAAATCAGAAGTCAGGACAAGTGCTAACAATAATACAGTACTATGAATTTTTTCAGAGTCCAGACAACTGTTAAAACTGCAAATCATTTTTTAAATGATTTTAGTTTATTTGTATTTTGTGCTGTAAGACACTGTGCTTTAATAGCAAACTGCAAAAAAGGCAGTATATATTGCTTTCATTTTATTTCACAATGGAACGTTTCACAAAAACAGTAGTCTACTTTCCTGTGTTTAAGTGACTTGTGATTCTAATGATGGAATGGAGTAAGTCTCAAAAGCATCAAGTGAGCAGGAAATCTATCTAGTTAGTTATATAGTTTATTATTTACAGGCTATATTTAGAAAAATATGCAGGACATGCCTAATAAAATTGGGATTTGTTAGCGCCCATTAGTATCAACCCAGTTTCTAGCATTCAGGATGTTCTTAGCTTTTTAATGGTAATTCCTACAAAATTGGACCATGAATATTTTAGGCACCAGGAGATTCAAGTTTACTTCTCTCTTCTGTACTGAAGGGAAATTGGTCAGTAGCAGGGGAAGGAAAATCAGATTATGAAATAAGTTTTTAGTGTTAGGAAATACAGAAGGCTTTCCCTGTATTGTGTCTCTGTTCATAGTTGCATATTTCACTTCAAAATTTTGCTCTAGTCATATCTAGTGATAGTCTGTCTTGCTTCAAGACTTAGCACTAAAGTGTGCACCTTTATAGCTTTGTTTAGACAGAACATAATCATCCTAAACACCGAGTAAGGTGAATAAAAAGGCTACAGCTGTAGTGCAGAAACACCTAATTAAGTAACCAGTGATATTAACAGGAGACAGTAAGTGACATTTGTACTCCACTGTCACAATATAGTTCAAATCTAATGTTCTTGGAATTAAATATTTTTAGTGGAATTAATTCTTACTGGGAGTGAGAAACAGCGTTGCTGTGAAATGTTAAAAAAAAAAGTGACCAAGTTCCTCTCTCAAAGCTCTGTTAATGCAACTCATTTCTGGCCTGCAATTCATCCAGCAGTTGTGCTTTTTAACTAGAGGCCATCCTTTACCTGGAGGTACAGGTGCAAATGCCACTTTGGATTTAGTGTTTGAATCTGTTCCACATTTAATCACTGCAGCATTCAAAAGTTCTAGAAATTAAGACACTTCAAAACACTGAGAAGCTGGGCATGTTTCCTACAGCACCACATTCAGCCAGTCTTCATTCAGTTTTTAGAGATCATGGGTAGGAAAAAAATTAAGTTGCACTAACTATGAAGATAAGTGTAAGTGATGTTATTTGTAAATAACATCTCAGGAAAAGACTTCCAGTAGGACCTGCAAGGTATCAAATATGAGAACGTTTCCCCTTTTTAAGGAGCTGAAAGTTAATACGTATACATATTTAAATACCAGAAATGAGGTAAAAGAGAAGCATTTGAATTATAAGGCACCATTATGTACAAATTCCATTATTGGCACTCACTGCAGTCTCAGAAGCATGAATCTAGGATTAAATGCAACGCTAAGAAATTTTTCCAGCCCTTCAACCTCCATTTCTACAGGTGTTTGTGAAGCCACCAAAATTTTAGTCATTGCTTCTGTGATGTCTAGTTAGCAGTGGGAATGTAATCCTAAAATATATAATTTCTTTGATGTTCTCCAGCATCATGCCATGGCTGACAACACAGGTAACAAAAATTAAAAGCACAAATGGACTATATCCACAGGCCTAATGATTAAGCTATGGTTCAACCAACCAGCATGGTCAAACTGTTGATCTCACTTTCATGGATTGTTTAAAACCCCCTTCCTTTACCCACAAGTCAAACATTTACAATGGTGCTTCGATAACATCATATAAGCATAAACCAGGCTTTCTAGAAATCCTCCAAATTGGGCTACATGAACATTGGTCCAACACATCCGTTGAAATGCAGATTCTCTTAAGATGTACAAGTTACCTTCAAGTAGGAAGATGCACAAAGCACAAGAGAATACAATTGTTCTGGTCTTACTCAGGTATAGAAATGAGTTCACAGATAGGGTACAGCAGTTAGTCGATACCAGTTAACAGTCTCCTTGCTCAAGTTGAAGTCCTTTAGTGAGAGTGTAATTCCACCCAAGAAAAAGTTCTCACGTAATGATTCTGCACTGAGCACACTTAACTGAAGTTCTCTCTGTTTCAGAGTCTCCATGCTATATCCACTGTACACAAGCTAGAAGGTAAGAAGTCAAGAATTTCTTGGTTATCCAAATGAAGTTACAGATTGCCCTTTCCTGTGACTGCCTAGCCACTGATAAATGCCTTAACTGCACATTACAACCACTCACTATGTCTGTTTCTCAGAGAATGGGCTGAAGTACATCAATATTTTAATTTGTGCTCCCAATGTTAAATGTTTAAAAGGACCACTGTTTTTAGATAGAAGTACCATTTACATGCCAAGACTTCTGAATTCATTCTTCTCCACATTATGAATCAGTGAATCTAGGGCGGGGGGATCTTAAAACTAAAGATTCCTTTCCTTGTCCCCATCACTCCTCCGAGTCAGACTGAGAAATTTCTGCTTATTTGTAATACTACATGTACCTACTCAGTTGATTTGGGTTTTTTGGGTTGCGGTTGTTTTGGGTTTTTTTGTTTGGTTTGGGTTTGTTGGTTTTTTGATATTTTTTTTTAAACAGGGCACAAAGATTTTCAAACAAGTTCCTTTTCCATTTATATATCTTCACAGATTGTTAGACTATATTTTGATTACTGCTTAGAATGAGAGACAGTAGCAAACCATAGTGAGTTACCACATAAATTTTAACTTGCCATTTCATTGAAAGTTGGATTTCTTGTCTTCCGGGAGATTTTCGTTTTGCGTTTGGATGTTTTGTGCGTATCTGGAAGTAAGTATGTTTTTACATAGGGATTTGGATCTGCACCATCTTCTGTAACCTACAATCCAAACCAAGACAAGTTAGAAAACTAGTTGGTACATACCTATTTGAGTTTTTATTTTCAAGTATCTAGACTTTGCAACCAAGCTAACTAAATGCAGCAGTTAAGTTGGCAGTTAGAAAGTTTGGAGGAAGAAAGGTTCCACCATTCTTGCATTAGTCCAAGTCAAGAAGGTAATTGACAAAATGGGAACAGTTTTTGGCAGTGAGCTCAGTATCTCTACTTACCAGGTCTTTAATGTGCATTACCATGATAAATAGAGTGCTATTTCTATAGGATATGGATAGCTTCACTTCTCCTCCCACTTTGCCTGAGGTAGGACTTGATGGACTTGCATCTGAAAAAATATACCATTATTTCCTCTGTAAGATTTGTACATTTACATCAGTACTATACTGACTTAAATATGGGGAAAAAATACAAGCCTTAGACCAAGTTCCATTTCTGACTTTATTTCTAGTTCCCTATTAAGAGGGCAAGGCCATAGGTTTTAAAGGTTTTTGCATTCTCTTGTAAGAAGCAACTTGGAGGTTTAGAGTAAAAACTTCAATAATTTAGTTAAGCTATAAGCAAGCCCAAGTGATGACATATATTGTTGCAATTTTTGGTATGCTTTTATTTCCTTGAAACTGTATGCAGGCACATTTGGAAAGACAGTGGTGCAATGTTTTCAATGACGGAAAGCTACAGTTAATTAAAAATTTTTAAAAAAGTCACACTGTAAAGGTGTCATACTATAGTCATCTGATTTATAAACACTACCCCAAAACATTACCTACCTGTAGGTCTGGCTATTCCATCTATTCCTTCCACTTTTTCATCACGAAGTAATGGATGGAAAAAAGTATAAACAAGATCACACTAAATTTGGAAGAAATGTTGCATATTAGTTTAAATGTTAACAAGCACCAAAATATGAAAGCTTGCATTGGATTTGCTTAAGTTACTTGAACTCACTTCTGCCACCTCTGAAGAACTGTTCATCAGACTCTGTATATAGCTGTTGAGCTCCACTTTTCTTTTAGCTGCTACATCTTTTATATGTGTTCTTCCCAGAACCATCTTATTCGGAAAGCTGCAAGGGAAGAACAAGATAGAGTTTTCAGTTAATTTCTCTGGAGTATGTACAGTTAGATTTCACTGTCATTTCCATCCTGCAGCACTGACATCCATCTCTTCATGTCAATCATGAGTGGAAGCACAGCATGCTAATAGGTAACAACATTACAGAAAGACAGGGAAATAGTTATAGGTAATTGTTCTAAGCGACATGACACATAGACTAAAGACACTGAGTTGCTCCTCTGGCTCTAACCCATAAAACTTAAAGACAACAGTTTTTTCCCTTAATTGCCAACTTTGAGGTCTCATTTGCCTCTCAGCAGTTTTGTCTCCATTTCAAGCTACTTCTTCCTCCACCCAGCTGGGAGCAGTTTTGTTGCTTCTGTTATAATAGAGATGAGGGAGTTAAGAACATACCCTGGTAACTTCCAAAGAGGAAAGAGAATGCCAAGTTTGTTGTGGAGCTCCTGGAACTCATCAAATGTTCGGAAGACAAATGTTGGCTCAACTTGCCCTTCTCTCAAAACTCTCACTACATAGATCTGCCCAAAACACAGAAAACCAAAGATAAAAGTAGTAACAATATTATAGATCTGACTTAACAGTATAATTTTCTTAACAATTAACTCTTTCTACTCTGGTAATCCTTCTTCTGCATCCATATCCCAGTAACAGTGTTTGCTCTTCATAGTAGAGTTAGAATTATAAATAGTCCTATTGTAATGCAAAGTAACATCACATGCTCTTCCCATAACATAGATCCACATGTGACAGGGGGATAAAGGTAGCAAAGGCTAAGCTGTCCGCATTCTTCCTTTTAAGCTTCATTGTAAATTCCTACCATATAGCAGATGTACAAAATTTTAACACATCAGTGCAGGATTACATCCAGACATGTATCTGTGTGGCCAGAACTACCACAAAATTTTACAGGTGTGGATTATGGAGGAAACTAATGCGTAATTTTTTTTTTCAATCTAGTTCAAGATTCTAAAGGATTCCACTTTTAAAGTGATAATTTAGTAGGCAGAGGCAAGCGTACTGCATCATACAAAATGAATGTTTAAAAATACTGGGCATACAGTCCCAGGATGCAAGTCTTTACATTATTACAAAAGGGAGATGAAGGTTGAGAAACTGCACAGAAAATTCAATTTAGAGGACTCATTTTACGGACAGATGAGTTAAATGTGTATTTATATGTGCAAGTGGGAAGAGGTTTAAAAATCTAGACAGAAGGAGACTACATCATCTTCACAGTTTCCTGGAAGATAAGAGGCTGTTTTGGCTTAGACCAGGAGTGCTCAAATACATTGATGATAGAGTGATTCAGTACAAAGCTCTTCTTCAATTTTAGCATTATTCAGCTTTGTTCGACCTTCCTTAGCTTGTGTCTTACAAGATTAAGACATTTACAGCAAATACAACTTGGAAAGAGATGTACATTTTCATATATCAATATAGCTCACTTTTTAAACAACTTGAAGAAAACATAACTTGAGCTGACTATTCTAGGCCAAACAGCAGTAGAGAAGTAAAAACAAACAAACAACCTAAAATGCAGATGGTTGTACATCTGCACAGAAATACAAATACTTATACTAGTCTTAAAGTGTAACCCAAGTCTATCAAAATCTTGAGGGCAAATTGTAATGCTTGCTGCCTCTAGCAAGACTGACTAGCAGTGTAGATACATGTCCTGGTTTTGGCTGGGATAGATTTTCTTCATAGTAGCTGGTACAGTGTTATGTTTTGGATTTAGTATGAGAATAATGTTGATAACAACTGAAAACATCGCTATGTTAAGTAGCATTTAAACCAAGTCAAGGATTTTTCAGCTTCTCATGCCCAGCGAGTGAGAAGGCTGGAGGGGCACAAGATGTTGGGAGGGAACACAGCCAGGACAGCTGACCCAAACTGGCCAAAGAAATATTCCATACAACACCATGTCCAGTATATAAACTGGGGGGAGTTGGCTGGGAGGGGCAGATTGCTGCTCAGAGTCTGAGCATCAGTCAGCAGGTGGTGAGCAACTGGATTGTGCACTTGTCTTTCTTGAATTATATTTCACTTTATCTTCCTTCTCACTACAAATTTTTTTTAACTTCAATTATTAAGCAGTTCTTAACCCACAAGTTTCACTTTTTTTCAATTTTCTTCCCCATCCCACCAGAGGTAGGGGGGAGCAGTGAGTGGCTGCATGGTGATTAGTTGCCAGCTGGGGTTAAACCGCAACAGTGCATTAATACAGGAAATTACGATTTTACTTAGGAGGAGCAAATACAACTTTAATGGAAAGTCAGAATGAAAACAGAGAGTGTTTGAATTAATGGTCCTATTCAGGAAGGAGACATTTTACAGAAGGCAGCTACATAAACCCATAAACATGACACAAATTCTCATTTTTTAAAAATCACCTCCACCAACTCTACTCCTTCTCAGGAAGCATCTTCATTTTGAAGACTGTTATTGGATGCTAAAAATACCAATCTGTACTCTAGCAGTCCTGTGGCTGGTTTATCCTGGCCAGCAGCTAAGCACCGACACAGCTGCTTTCTCACTCCCAGCCCTCACCAACGGGACAGGGAAGAGAATAAGAGCAAAAGCAAGACAACCCATAGGTTGAGACAAAGACTGTCCTTGGGAGGGGAGGTGATGCAAAGACAATCTCACCACCTCCCACAAGCAGACCCATATGCCCAGCCAGTCTCCAAGCAACAGCCACTTTGGAAGACAACACCCTCCCATCCCCTGCTTTCTTGGCTCTACCCCTAGTTTTTATTGCTCAGCATGACATTACATGCTCCAGACTATCTCTTTGGCCAGTTTGAGTCAGCTGTCCCAGCTGTCTCCCTTCCCAATTCCTTGCCCACCCACAGCCTACTCACTGTGAAGTGGGGGGGGAGGCAGGGACAAAGAGGAAGGAAAATGGAAAGTCTTGACGCTGCACAAGCACTGTTGAGCAGCAGCCAAACCAATGGTGTTACCAACACAGTTTTAGTTAAGCATCCAAAACGCAGCACTGTGTGGGCTGCTGCGAAGAAAGATAACTCCATCCCGGCCAGAGCAAATACAACGCTTTCTAGGATGCAAGCAAGCCAGCCCATTCCAAGTAAATCTAGATTTCAATTTTGATTTTACTTTCAAGTCATCCACAGTGGGGCTCAGTCTTGAGTGTCAACATTGCCATAGGTTTCTAGGCTCCCATCATAGTCAGTGCAGTCAAACTTCAGGGAACTCTTCAGCTCATCCTAAATCTGACATTAGTGCCTAACTGAACAAATAAGTATCTATAGCTGTATTTACTAAATCTCTGTCAACAAAGGGAACCTAATTGTTTATCCCAAAGCTAGCTACTTAAGGCTAAATAAGGCAAGTTTCCCTGGACTAATTCTCTGTGATTAAATACTGAACTTATGGCAAGAAGAAGAACACATCTTGTTGGAAGACAATACACAGTATCTTCACTAAGTGGAAACAGATTCCACATACTTACATAATGTTTATCTGGGTTATATCTCTTCTGATATGTAAACACAGACACTTGTTTGATTCGGCCATCTTGTTTAAGAGAGTATGTTTTAGCAGAGAATGAGAGGATGGGTTCATCATTAGAAGGTAGACCTGAGAAACGCAGCTGAGCCAAATTGTGAATGAAGAAATTAAACTTTGTGGCAACACTTCCCAGACTAGATTCAATCAACCTAGAAAAAACATTGAAAACACAAAAGTGGTTCTACCAATGAATCAGACTTAAGTCTAAGGAAAATAAAAACCAATTTCTTACTGACAGAGAAGCAGTTTTTAAACTAAGTGTGATCAATAGGCTATATAAATGGCATCATATCAGCATTTAACAGAAAACGCAGTATCCAAACTTTGGAATTGGTTTTTATCCCAGATGTGAAGGCTTTCCAGAGTTGGTAAAAAACCCCGACCACTGGAGTACTACATGCAGCTCTGGAGCCCTCAGCACAGGAAGGACATGGACCTGTTGGAGCAGGTCCAGAGGAAGGCCACAAAAACAATCACAGGGATGGAACACTTCTCCTATGAGGAAAGGCTGAAAGGGTTGAAGTTGTTCAACCTGGAGAAAACAAGGGTCCAGGGAAACCTTATTTTGGCCTTCCAGTACTTAAAGGCAGCTTCTAAGAAAGATGGGGACAAACTTCTTAGCAGGACCTGTAGTGATAGGACAGGGGTAATGATTTTAAACTATGAGAAGGTAAATTTAGATGTAAGAAAGGAGTTTTTTTGCAATGAGGGTGGTGAAACACTGGAACAGGTTGCTGAAAGGGGCTG
This sequence comes from Elanus axillaris, assembly GCA_026212715.1. Lineage (NCBI taxonomy): Eukaryota > Metazoa > Chordata > Aves > Accipitriformes > Accipitridae > Elanus > Elanus axillaris. The sequence goes on along the minus strand of JANZLQ010000022.1, from coordinate 14,357,623 downwards.
TAGGTGCCCCATCCCTGGAAACATTCCAGGCCAGGTTGGACAGGGGTCTGAGCAACCTGATCAAGTTGAAGATGTTCCTGCTCATTGCAGGTAAAGGTCCCTTCCAACCCAAACTATCCTGTTTCTCAATTGCACACATACTACTTCAGTTCCCCCCCCCCCATATATTTAAAATGAAGTACAATAACACATTTTCTAACACATAGCAACAACTCAGCAACAACACATAACTCAGTTACACTATATACACACCCCTACTTGCTACACTGGAGCATCATCCCTCCCTCCCCACTGTGCAAAAACACTTCTTGAAAGAGAGAACTTCTTTAGAATATATTACAAAGTTCCCAACATATACACTGCTATTAAGCAATTTAGAATGTATTCAAATACAAGGCTCAAACAGCTAGACAGAATTATCTACTTTCAGTATTTCAAACAAATTTTATGCACTGCACAAGGTTACTATTAAAGGCAAAGTATTTTAGCACAAGCATTAATCTTCCATGAAAGTGATGTTATTTATGTAGTTTGCTGTTTAACTGATATTTTGTGATTGTACAGTGTAACTATTCAACTTCTACAGAAATGTTTGTGAACAGCCTTAGTACTTTTTTTCATAGGAGAAAGCTCCCATTAAAAGGATGATGCTGGGAGATATTTTAGTTTTCACTTATCTAGTACCTCGTAAAGAAAATAGTAGCTTCTGCATCTGTTGTTTGGGGCTGGAGAGCATCCTGGACATACTTCAAGTCCTGAACCCCACTTAGTTCTGGTAATCCAGAAGAAAGCATCTGCAAGAAATTAAAATTTACAGTTTTAATGCAATAAACCCAATATGATTTTACATTGAAATAATTAAAACTTAGACCCTCAAATTCATTTGAAGCTGCACTACATTGCTAAACACTAACAGTGACAGTCAACAATTACTTATAATCAGCAGTTATTCACCATTTCTGCTGAATTATAAGCAGTTAAAAATAGTTTACAGTGTAATTTATGGTATTATCTTAGTTTTAAATTTTCAGGAAACAGGAGGTGGGTAGTAAAACACCTTAAAAAAATTCCAAAGACAAGCTTCCTAAAAAGTAAGTCTGATGTTTCTAGCTTTTAAAAGCACCCATTAAGAGTTTCTGCAGCATAAAAAGCATAGCCTTTGAATACAACCCAGTATGAAAGATCTATCAAGTTTCAACTGAATTTAATAAAATTATTACCAATGAAAGTAGGTTAAGGAAGAGGCTTGCATGTTTTCTTATCAAATTGTAAGCTTGACAACAGAGATCCACGAACAACTGAAAGCGAATAGTGGGTTTTTCACCACCATTAATGACGTAAGCCATATCTGATGTTAGCACAAAAGGAGCTCGATCCCTGTTCAAAAAGTACAGAATTCATAAAGTTAATTATAAGGTCTATTCACTTTGTCATGTGCTTCCTCCTCTCCTGCATCCCTACCCCAAGGTATTATATTAAATAATGTATTATAATATATTATATATTATATTAAATAATCTGTTAATGCTGCTTTAATTTTTTGGGTTGAGGTCAGCTGCTTAGTGCTATCTCAGATTCCCAACATATTCACATGGTACAGGACTTACAGCCAGGTTACCATACAATGCTTTCCATCCCTCATTTCTGGAAGCCATAACACACTAAAATAAATGTAATTACTATTAATCGCCTGACTAAAAGGTAACTCCTCTATCCTGGATATAGATTATCTTCCCCTACACAGAGGAGCAGTCAATACAGACTTACTGTTCACACCTTTCTGTAACACTGACATTCGCTACAGTTTTCACGAGCCAGAGTCCGTTCTCTTTTGTTTCACACTCAGGTATTCCAATGACATAAAGGTTCTGTCACTCAATTTCTCATTCATTGGTAAAGTTAATAAACATGCAATACATAATTGCATGAACATAGCTAAAAAGGTGAAACTACACCACAGTTTGATCCAATATTCCTGGAAAAGTGTAACACTAAGATTTGTGTTAGATGCAAGGCTCCCAAGTATCAGTAAATTTATATTTATCTTTTCCTGTACTAAAATACTTAGCTTTCTTAACTATTGTAAAGAAATTCTCATTGAGATTTGCCAAGTGTGTATAGCACAAGTTCTTAAGGAATGAATGAAGTTTGGAAGCACTGAAGTTAAATTATGTTTAGGAAACCAAATTCCTTACTTCAATCCACCAGTAGCTAGAACAGTAATTTTATTTGAAAGCTATGCCTATGTGCTTTGACTTAAAACAGTTCCAGAGATCAGAATATGGAAACACCAAGCTGGAGCCTTCTCAAAATTATAATTTATAAGAGTAAGTTTGAATGCATTCTGGAAACTATGGTTAAATTGGAAGATACTGGCTTCATAATGAGAACAGCAGATAACAGGAATTTTAAAGTTAATGCATAGAATTATAATGCTTATAAAAATATACTAAAAATCACTTCATTCTCTACATTGCTTAGCTACAGAAAATACCTTTTAAAGCTACCAAACATTTGTGCGTGACCCAAAAATTTTCCAAAGTCAATGTGAAACATATGCCCTGTGTTTCGGAGCATTATGTTATCATTGTGGCGGTCACAAATTCCCAATACATAAGTAGCTACACAGCATCCTGCACAAGAGTAAATGAAGTTTTCTGAAGCCTGGGAGGGAGAGAAAAAAAGTGAATTGACATCAGATATCACTGGGAAAACAGCATTCATACATTCAACAGTCAATCTTGACAAGTGTAAAATCCAAGCCAGACAAGACAGGCCCTAAAATTTGAAGAACACTATTTTGGAAAAAAGCAAACAGATAGCTTTGCAAAAATCTTTAGATACCATACTTTCCAGCAAAAAAGTTTTATTTTTTAAATAAATTAAAGAGAAGAGGATTTGAAGAGAAATCACAAAAAAAAAAAAATGTTAACAGAGAAAAGGGTACAAGGCTAAGTTTTCCACTGTGTTCTAACAGCATTGTAGCCAAAAGAAAACATTTTATTTTTTGAATCTCATGTGCTTGTATTAGAAGCAGCCACTGCTCCTAAACCACAACTAAGAGCAGCCACCATTCCTCCCCATCTTAAATTTGAAGTATGTTTTTTCTATATCAACTAAAAACTCCTGATTTGAATCCTGAGAATCCATCCAGCTCCTTTTAGTTATATAAAGGATTTTAATTTGCTCAAGTATAGGAAAAAATTAAGTTTCCTAAAGATACAAAAATTTCCGTGGAAGATCTGGAATAAGAATTTTATTCTTTCATAAGATGGTACTTATCCCTTTTAAAAGATCCTCAAAAACAACAACACTGAAAAAAGTTACCTTTTCATATTCCTCCTCTGTAGGATTATACTTGCGCAACCATTCTGCCAGAGGCTTGTCTTTAAAAGAACCTGTCACTCCATATTCCACTTGAATTTTCCTAAGTGTATCTGAAGCAGGAACAAGCTCTACCATGCCTTTATACAAAATATAAAAAAGTGTGTTTAACCATCTCCTTAAGTTATACTGCATTTTCATTATTCAGTAGAAACTTTCTTGACAACAATGGATTTTATAGTCTTAAACTTCTTTCAAAACCCAGTTAGGTGTAAAAACAGTGCTATTAGTGTACTAAGCATTTCCACAGACTATATTACAAAGCATACCATGAAATGCACATAGCAATCCAAGCTAGGCTTACTTTACTACAATGACTTACAGTTGCTAGAACGCACATATAAATTATACTTTGAATAATTACTTTCTACTACATAAACTAGTATTGGTCTGTAAGTAATAACTGCAAGATATTTTGATGCTCACATTTCTCATACACTGAAACTTAAGTAATCTAGTAACTTTAAATGCTGTTGAGTGTTGAAATAGACCAGATTTGCTCCAGAAATAAGGCAGTGGGCTTTACACATGGCCTCATTTTGGAGATACCATTTCCTAAAAATACTTGTACAGTTAAATCATAAAAGGAAAACATTTGATTAACAGAATTTTACTTCTATCTTGGCAAGAGCAAAGGCAAATTTGTAATTTACATCCATTTCTTCTTTTCCATTTTAATCCTTCAAGTACTTTAGGAATACTAATATTAGCAGGAACAACAAAAAAAGTAACATGCTATGCAATCAAGTCACTGAAGTAAAAAGAAAAGCCATCTGTTTCTCTAAAAGGCAAGTCTTACATAAATAGAAGCATTTTGCTTAGTTTTGACAACCTAATTTCCCAATGTTTCCATGTATTTAAGAGTTTTCATCATGCTGTTCTTGCATCTGACTAAAGATCTTAAAGATCTTGTGGTTCCTGTTGGCTAGCTCTAGAGAATCAGCGAAAACTAGCAAAAAGCATGTTCAAGGTGCAGGGCAGTATTTTACACTCAAATTTAAGAGTTCTGTGACCTAGTTGCCAACCTAAAAGACAGCTTCATATTGCCAAGAAACTTTCACTAGCATAGGACACTAATCCTGCGAGACAATGTGTGTGTGGGAGTGTTTTTTCTTCTTTTTACACATTTCAGTACATGAATGATACTCCCTGACTCAACTACAACAGATTCCAAATACTTCAGAATTTCAATTTAAATTTAAATACTTTCTTTCACTGTAACTAAACTTTCAGAATCAGGATTGCTATGGCACCATTATTTTCTTGTGTTGCAGTAAGGGCATCAAGAGAAAACCTAGCTGTTATCATTGTATTTACTTGTTTGCACCACTGTTCATTGACAACAGAATGCATGAGCACCTTGGGACTCCAGAGAAGAAACATTTAAATGCAACTCAGCCATCAGGAAATTCAGAACAATTTAACTTGCTATACTCTCAAGTACTGAAGTTCCTTGCATAGAAGACTTTTGACCTTCACCATTTCTTGGGCCTGCCTCTGCATAGAAATTTTTCACTATCAGTGTGACAAGAAACTGAAGTAGGGGAGCAAAGATTATAGGCTGCATCTGGTTTTGCACCTCGATCTTTTCCAGTTGAGAGACACTTGAAGATAACCATCCGTAGATCCAGTCCCTCCTGCAGCCAGATCTTATCCATAATCTTAATCATTTGTAAAGCCAACATATCTTGTCTTAGATCTTCTCCAACCTTAAATGGAAAAATAAAAAAGTTAACTAGAGACATAATATGCTTTCAGGAAAACAAAACTTCAGATTTTAGTTGCTTTACATTTCTAGGAAGCATTTCTGGAAATTGCTTTACATTTCTTCTATGTCTAGCTATACATTATGCTACTTAATTCCTCATAGCTACACACTTAAAAAGAGAAATAGGCTACATTTAAGCTTTCACATGTGGTAGACTTAGTTCACATTTTACAACCTGTTCAGACCTTGGTTTCTAGATACACAGGAGCAAACTAACAGAATAACTAAACTTATTGGTCTATGCTAAAGTTAACTGATAGCAATGAAACAGTGATTATCGTTCAACTTTTTTTCTCCAATAACACATGTAAGGCCTACCTTAAACATCACATTAATTTCTTCTCCCAAAGGGTCTGCATTTATCAGTGCAACTTTCAGTGGTACTGCATTGGAGCTGAAGAATGAACATGCCTACAAGTAGATTTAGTGTTAATACTCAAAAAGGAGTATTCCTGCTAGCCCAGAAAACAAGACATTCTGACAACAAGCAGGTTTGACATACAATGTGTCTATTCAGACTTTTAACATTGCAATTGTGGTGAATACATGCTTCCTTTGAATAAAGAACCCTTTGGCTGTTATTTGTTGAATTCTTGTACAAAAGCCAACAGTGCTGCACAGTGATGATGTTTTATACGTTTTGAAAGGAAGAGTGAATAAACCATGAATAAATATTTTATCAGCAGCCTTTTCGTTTTTAAAGCTACAAAATATAAAAAAGTAGGTATTTGCACATGTCACAGTATTTTATCATTTATCTGCTTTCAAGTACATATCCATGGTTTAATAGTTACAGTAGAGAAGGAAAGCAAGATGAACTGTCTCAGCACACAGGATTAAATCCAGTGTTCACAGACCTTTAGGTTCAGTCATGCATGATGATATAATCAAGACTGTGCTTGAGCAGATATTGTCAAACCTTGCAGAGTCCTGGAAAAATAATTTACCTGCTTCTCCTACGTTATTATTTGCTGGACCATCATAATAAAGGTACTGTCTGCCTCTCTGGATTCAGGGCACCTCTTGGACACAACCAGTACCAGGTAGTTTCACCTGTTTCACAGTATCTACCCATTGTTTGAACTTTATAGCCTTGCTCAATTTTCTCTTTTGATTACTACTGCAAACAGGGCTTTTTCCTGCTTTACTATAACCAGGATTGCTGGTCTCAAGAGAGACATGGTCTGAAGATACAATAAGTTCTAACAGATTCTTTTTTTTTTTTTATACAGGTACTTTCATTAGTTTTACACAAGTACTTGTATACATTTTATCTTTGCTCAGCTAATTTCACTGCCTTGTTCAATCAGAATTTTTAATTAAAACCCTCCCCCCAGCATAAAGAGCTTTCAAGCACCTCAGCTGATTTTCTTTTCTATTTGTAAGAGCTTTGACCATATGTAGTCTTTCCAAAAAGGCTTTGAAACTCCAAGTGTGCAGTACCTTAATGTTTAACTCTTTTGCCACGAGACTGGGATTGAGAGGCAAACGGCATTTGTTCTTCAAGAAAAATAACTGCACACGTTCCATACCATTTTGCAAGGCAGCCTGCAGACAAAAAAAAACCCCAAAACAATAAACAAAACCCAACCAAAAACCAAACCAGAACATTTCAGCTGACATTTTCCTAACTGAAGCACCTACAGAAAACTTCTGGACAAAGTTATCCTGAAGCAAATGTTTTAACTCCTCAGTGTCAAAGGAATGCTAGAAATTGTAACAGCTGTTTTAGCTATTAAGAATACATAAGCCTAGCAGTACAATACTAACATCACACAAGTTTGTGTTTTGGTGTTTGGGGGAGGGGGTTATGTGGTTGTTTTTTTACTGAACCAGATGACAGCATCCCACTCTATCAGATTGGAAGTTCATATTATTATGAATATAAAGCCTATAAACATATCCCATTCCTCTGCATAATGGGATCATTCTTCAGCAGTAATGGGTTTAAATCCAATTCCAGTTTACTGTACACAGAAACCATCCTAGTTTCTTACCCTATCCCCTCACACAATCTTATGTTGCAGACAACAGATTTGACAAAAACATCAACTTAAGCCATTAACTTGCTAAAATGCAGAGTAATGGATTCCTAGATCTTCCTATGTATTATACATAACATTTTGTTGAACTTAGACTAAAAAGGCAATCAAGTGGATTGTTTTGAGGGCTTACTCAGTCTCATCTTCCTATAGAATATGAAAAATACATACACACCTGCCGAGCAGATCCACTTGTTTGCTTTACTCTTTCTGCTACCATTCCAAAAAGCTGCACTAGTCTGGTCTGTTTCTCCAGTTCTTCCCTCAGTCTTCTTCCACAGACTGAAAGAAAAGCTCCAAGAATTTGCTCATACCTTACACCAAACTTGGGATCATACAGTGTGTCCTTAAGAAGCCTGAAATAAAGGATTTAAGTTAAATTTTCCTAAGGAAAATATTGTAAACAATGCAATACCAAGACATTAAAATATTTTAGTGAATCAGTACTATATATATCTGAAGTTACTGATATACAGAATAAAGAGGTGGGAAGTTTGCACCTCATAGAGGCACTGTCTTTTTCATGAAAAAAAACCAGGAACTACATTTTGTATACCCCCTATTCACAACGTTCATTGGTTTGAACTATGATATCAAGAACAAACTTTTTTTTCTGGAAATACTAATCTCATAGCAAACACATTACAGGAACAATGGAACAAAGTAACATCTTACCAATACAGGTAGTGCGCTATTCGAATGCTTCCTAGTGCCCGAGCCAAAAGAAATCTGACAAGAGCACTGTCAAGGTAGGTTTCATACTTCAATGCCTAAATACAAAGAAAATGAAATAAATCAGGTCTGGATTTAATTCTAGATGAAGACTGAGATTTTATGACTAATGTACAGACAGAATCACTACAAATCCATAGGACAATCACAAAGCAATTATTTACTCAAATTCTTTTCCCTAATATGCATTAAGGTTATTAAGTATAGAGGCATACAATGGCATTTCTGCTACTAGTAATCACAACTCCTTTGGGTTTTCAAGAGCAGAAAATTTTAAACTTCAGTGTAGGAGAAAGTTTTACCTGTACAAATTGAGGGAGGAAATCTGTTAATTCATCATCACTTAATGTCTCTATCCAATTCACAGCTGTACTTCGTACTTCCTGATCAGCAAACCTAGAAAAGCACCACAAATCCACATGAAGTTCATTCTGTTCATGTAGGATTTTTTTTTCTTTTTTTGAAATCAGCTGAATACAAAAGAAGCAATACAAAGTTTTTAACAGCTCAATAAAGGACCTACAAATTTGAGGCCCTTCATTACCTAAGATGCAAACACATGTGCATGTTTAGGACAAGCATACTAATCTCTCAAAACTTCAGTCTTGATAGCTTGGCTGTATAGCTTGCTGTCCTGTCACAAATCAGATTTCAGAATCCTAACCACTATTGCTATTCTTTCACTACATGATTTGGTTAAGCCTACATTAATAAAGTAAGCATGTGTTCTTTAAAATTTTAAGAAAATTTAGCTATTGCTAAAAGAAATTCAGCAATATTTTCCATAAGAATGCCATTCAGAATATTCTACTGAAGAAGAGTATTTTAATGCACAATACACACAGAAAACTTATTTTCTTACTTTGAATCAAGTAGTTCCAGCGCAGCTAAGGGTGATAAAGGAGGCCACTGCTGAAGTAACGAATATATTTCTGGAAGACTTGCCCAGTCCCAGTGAGGGGCACTAACCAATATTTTTGGTAGGCTACTAGTACGACTATGACAATAATGTCTCTTCTCCCACAAAAATTCTTTATCTTCTTTTGATAGCCTGCAGACAAAAGCATTTCAGTTTATAACAAGCATACAGACCATCACCTGAATAACCCCAATGCTACTGGTCTTTGTATATGTACAAATAATTTAACACAGAAAATAGAATGAAATTAAAATGACTATGTCCTCTACAAAAGTCAATACAAAGCAAAATAAAGCCTCAAACATTATGGAAACAGATGTTCAAAGTTACAATTTGGGCAGGACAAAACCAAGTTTTAGTATAATCCGAAATAAACCAAAATGTTAAGGTTAGTTTGGTGCATACGAGTGGGAAAGCCTGCCAGAAAAGCTTTCATGGCTTACAAACAGCCACCGTTGAAATTGCCACTGCTCCCTGTAACCACAAAAATGCCAGGAATAGGCATATATAACAGGCAGCCAGAAGGGTAGCAGTCTTGTAACAGGAAAATATTAAGACACCAGCATTGGAAAGTACAAGTAAATTCATTAAATCAGCACCATTACTTCACAAGTTGAATTCAATCTCTTGTTTAAGAGTCTATAGGTCTTCAAAAATATACTAGAAGCATACTACAGAAATTTAAGAGTAAATAAGCATTCCATTCCCTAGCCACAAATTGTCACATACAAAGAAACAGTAGCTAGAAACAGATGAACATACCCAAGAGTGTTATCCTTGGACAGAATGGCAAGGAGATGTTCTCTCAATGGTTTTTCTAATGTTTCTATGGAATGATGCACAGTAGTCTTTGCAGCTTGAGGAATTTTATATTCAATATCAAAAGCATGGGATGGAAAGTCAATCTGGAAAAAAAAAGAGATTATGAAAGCCCTTAAGAACAGTATAGAAAGCTCACCCTTCCAGCAAGCTCAGATGTTTAAGCATCTGAACTCTTTAGTTCTACATGTGTAATGCATTTCTGTGTATAACTGTTTCCCAAATATTTTTTCGCTCTCAATTCTTCTACATAACTATGGTCCTTAAATGTATGATAACTGTGTTGTTGCACAGTGCAGGAGTTGGAGTACTCCTCAGAAGTGAAGTGAGGATGCTTAGAGTGGAGACTAATCACAGAACTATTAAAATCTGCACCAGTTGTTTCAACCTAACCACCAACTCCAACCATGCTTTGGGACTGCTAAGCCATGCCTAACAAGGTGCCTTCTCTTCAGAGAAATTTGGACTCAATTTAGAGTAAGAGGTGCTTATATTCTGTAAAGAAACTGGAATTGCTATTGTTTGGGTCTAGACAACTCCCATCTCAGCATATATTTCTATACATCGGTTTTGAAAGATGTTCTCTCCCAGTACCGATAGCATGTACTACCAAGGCATCTCCAATTTCTCTTACTTCCAGATAGTAATTCCATAACTGACTTATATACACTTACAGTAGCTTTCCATTCTCTGCCCTTAATGTTTTGTAATCACTATTCTATACTGGCTTTCAAATATGACTTAGTAATATTTACATTCTTCCCAAAACATCAATTGCTCTATTACCACTCATGTAGGAGTTACAAGTCACAATGTTCACACAAACCATAGTCAGATCAAGTCAGAATTATATATAACCTGCAATACTATTCTTTCCACATTTCCTTTCTTACTGGCCGTCCCTGATGTATGATGTGGATGTGACAAGGTCCAGAGTTGCAAGAGCTTTGTCCCACAAGTCAACAATCTAAGAAAAAAGCATATACAGGTATTAGTGTCACAGTCTGTTTACTTCAACAAGATATTATTTATTAAAATATTATCTGGAAAAGATCAACAGTCACTAGAAGGAAACAATTCCAAAGGTTTAGTGTGGTACAGGAGGACAGTTCAAGCTGAGTATGTGTTTCTACTGCAGAGATAAATTCTTATCTTATGATGTTCAACAGTGATATTCAAAAAAGAACACAGGAAATCAAACCATATTAGCTAATACAGTTTTGTCCTGGTTTCAGCTGCAAGAGAGTTAATTCTCTTCCAAGTAGCTGGTATGGTGCCGTGTTTTGAGTTCAGTATGAGAAGAATGTTGATAACACTCTGATGTTTTCAGTTGCTGCTAAGTAATGTTTAGAGTAAAGTCAAGCATTTTTCAGCATCTCATGCCCATCCAGCAAGAAAGCTGGAGGGGCACAAGAAGTTGGGAGGGGACACAGCCAGGACAGCTGACCCAAACTGGCCAACGTATTCCATACCATGGGACATCATGCCCAGTATATAAACTGGGGGGAGTGGGGGTGGGGGACCACTGCTCAGGGACTAACTTGGTATCAATCGTTGGGTGGTCAGCAATTGAAGTGTGCATCATTTGTACTTTCCAATTCTTTTATTATTACTGTTGTCATTTTATTAGTGTTATTATCATTATTAGTTTCTTCTTTTCTGTTCTATTAAAGCGATCTTATCTCAACCCATGAGTTTTACTTCTTTTCCCGATTTTCTCCCCCATCCTACTGGGTGGTAGGGGAGTGAGTGAGGGGCTGCGTGGTGCTTAGTTGCTGGCTGGGGTTAAACCACAAAAACTTTGGAGCTGAAAAAAGGGATTTATGATCATCAAGTGGCAAATAAATTTATTTCTTTTCACTGGATGCCTTCTATATTTTAAGTCTTTTAAAATGCTACAGACAACTGGTGGGTGGAAAAGGCAAAGGAAAAAGTTCAGTGCTGACACAGTTAAATTAAGTGCTCCCTATTTCTTCAGGGAGAAAAGGAATACCTTTGCCTCTGAGAAATAAGCTGAACACACACACCTTCTTAACTTCTCAGAAAAAAGGTACAGGCATATGAATATTATAGACATCACCATTTGCTTGGACTTTCCACATTCCTAGATTCTGCAAGCACATATCAGATGACATTTATATTTGCAAGTCTATTCCCAATATTAATACAATTTCCAATTGTATTAAGACACAACTGAGGATACTTCATAAATCAGTTAAGTGCTGTATGTTCGGTATACAAAACTTCTACCAGTCTTTAAAAATCAAAATAGGGTCTCAAAAGACTGCTTGAAGGCCAAGACTTAAGAATATTTTGAAAGATGTTTTAGGGTTTATATGTGTTTCAAAGAAAGAACAGTTCTTCATATGTAAATATTAACTGGGAGCTTATGATGCCAATGAAAATTACTAAATCATGCCATTAAAGAATAACAGCTTGTTCTTTTTAATAATTCTCCAGTTCAAGATACTTGCCACAGTCTTCTGTCTCATCCACAAATAAAGATATTTTAAGCCATTCCACACATCATCTGAATGGATTGTAACTTGACTATGGATTCTTTCAAAGCACATACATAAACTTTTATTCTTCCTACGTTTTAGTTAGCTAAAAATTTTAGCTCCTGCCTGCTACTGATGCTATTCTCAACTGTAACTAGAATATTTGGCTAGTAACTTTAATTACCTAGGTCCAGATTTAATTTACGTAGACTGCAAGTGGATTGGACCACTTGCATCTCTACAGTTGCCATATATAGGCCATTCAGTAAACTCTGGCACAACACATTCTATTGTAGTGCTCTGCATAAACAAATAATACAGTTTTCTCCCTAAACTAACTACTATAAGAACTCCATGCAGCATGAAGACAAGATATATTTGCAATTCAAATCAAAATGAAAGCTATGCTTTCAATCAAAACAATTTTCAAGTGAAATGTGATATTTACATAGGAGACCGAAATGAAACATTTACACAGAAGGATGAAATAAGCATCATTTATGAAAAGAAATCCAAGTTTCAGTGGAGACTGAAAACAGCTGCAGGCCATTGCTGCAATGCAGGAAAGCCTAAACTCTTAAGCACCCTCAAGCTGTTGTAATTGTCACCAATACAGAAGAGGAAGCAGAAAAAGTAGACCCATATCTAGAAGCAGAGGACACAGACCACATGGAACAGACATAAGCAATACATAAAAGTAACTGTCCAGGAAAGACTTAGTTGTTTTTCTGCAGCCTTGGTTGACAATTAGATAATTTACGCTTCCAGTAAGACCTAGAAGTCAGAAGCATACATAAATAAGAAATCTTAAGGATAAACCCTGAAGCTATTTTGCAAAAGTGTGGTCACTTCTGCAACACCATGCCTAATTCTGGCATCTGTGGTTCAAATCTACTGGTGAATGTTTCATTGAATAGCTACCAAATTTGGTAGCGTTTGGAATACACTTTGTAATGAAAGTTTCAAGGACAAGTTAACTTGAACAAATCCAGAACGCTTAACTGAGGAAAGTTACAGTAGGCTTTTCACTCTTGGTGTAAAAGGTATAGCAGGATCCAGCAGCTGTACTTGAAGGAAGGGCAGTTCAAACTAGAAATATGCCATAAGTTTAACACAGTTGCTCACTATCCTTTTATTTTAATTTTTTAAATAAATCCAGCTCTGAATCAAAATGAGTAATTGCAGAATATCCTGGCATGTCTGTTACTCAGAAACAGGCTGATGGAATAAAATGGCTTATTTTTCCTATGAAAATATACCTGTATTTTAAAATAACTAAATTTTAAAACAGTATTTTGATTCTTTTGCTTGCTTGTATATTATCACCCCATTATCAGATTTAGGAATTTTTAAAACGATTAAAGAAAAAAAAATTCAATATAACCAAAATTTTCCAGCTTGGCTCCGGCATGTCCACTTCTGAAACATGCAGCATTGAGTATTTTGGAGCCAAGGCAAAGATGCCTCTAAAGAATAACAGTACTTAGAAATACTGCAGACCTTAAAATTAAGGCCTTTCATTTTTAAAATTTCAGCCGTCATCATATTTCGCTCTACAAACAGGATTGGGTGAAGATAAAAGCTATTCTTTTCCATCCTAAGATGGTTTTAAGGCAAAGTGCTTCTTTCCCAGTGACATGATGGAAGCATAACATTGTTTACCTGCTGTCAGGATTCTGTTCTGTTTTGTATTGCACTAGACACTATTCCTGCTAAATCCAAGGCTTGCTGCATACACTTCTTTTGCAAGTTGCATTCTCTATCACCATGGCTCATGAACTGGCTGAGAACTGGCTGTTTACACTTCATCAGCTAAAATATACATGAATACTGACTGAACTGCCTCTAGCCAATATAAATTGGCCTCTAGCCTATATAAATGTACTTTCAGATCTTCTAATCGGGTATTAGAACTCATGAAATGCCACTTATCAAGGCCATACTCCTTCAGTAGAAGGGAAGCTATCAATTTAGTAAACAGGTACATCTGCAGATATTTCAACTGTGTATGACCTATAGGGCAACACTTGAATGCCCGTGGATTCCTCAAAGAACAACTTGAGTTGTACTTACATACTCGGCTGCTGCATACCTACAAACAGTTGGTACTAACATGACCTGTTTTGGCCCACATTACTATGAATAATTCCTGCAAATAAAACCACTTTCATCCAAACAATATTCAACTTTCTCCAGCAGCTAATTTTTTTTCAGCCAGTTAGACAGAAATAGTACAACACAGGACCATGTTTTGTACCCTGTTTAATTGAAGGTATTATTTCCTTAACAATACAGTTTATGATTCTTACCTTTATCATGGCCTACTACATTCAGTGGCAGAGAAGCAGTTTGTCTAGTTATAGGAGAGAGTAAGCTTTATATAGAGTAAATCACATTATTAATCTTACCCATATTTTCGATACTTACCGCCTAAAATCAAAAAGAGGTAGAGAAACCTGACCCAATACTTCTGGGCCCTTTCTCTGCTTATTTGAGTCAGGAGAACTCCCACTACTTTGATTTAGGATTCCAAACAAAGTCAGACATAAGACTGATTCCAAAGGCAGCTGTGAAATTTGGATGGGGAAAATTATTCTGTAAAATAAAAGTGTTAAAAATAAGTCAGAGGAAAGACAGCTGTTAGTAAGTTACAGGCTTATCCATATTATCTGTTGATGCCTCTTGCTTTTAAGAAGCTAGTGAATATAGAAGAACAAGTGTTAAATTTCCATGCAATCATATTTAACTCCACTATCTCCTGTGCCAATAGTTTGCAAAAACTTAAAATTATTCTTCTGTACTGTAGCCAGATTTGGAACAACCCTTTTTAATCTTTGTCTATTAAATCACATTCCTTGCACAGAACTGCACTGTCCAGCATAACCAGTCTTCCCACTCACTAGGAAGACACACAGAATTCCATGCTAGCTGCCTCCTAATCTCTCATATTTGAAGAGTCAGCTGACAATAGTTTCCCATGCAAATGAGAGAATCTATTAAGAACTACTGAAAGCTAAATTCAATTGGTATAAAACCAGCACCCATAAAGAAAGCAGCTGACAAGTACACACCTCACTGAGCAATTCAAACTCAGATTTGCTTACACTGTTTTTATTGCTTAAAATGTTCTTTAAGTTTGATTTTTCTGTAACGCATCAAAATATCATTCTAAGAGTTATCACACTGTATTACTAAGCCAGTTACACTATAAAACACTACAACTCTGTTAAGCAGCTTTTAAGCAAATCTAACACATCTTTCACTGTAATACAGTAGTACTTGCCATTAGGGGATCTGACAATCCCTTACATCAGGGAAAAAAAAAGGTAGTTGGAGTACTCTCTGAAGGCAGGTATTCTAGAACCTGAAACTCTCATTCCTGGTCTGAAATAATTTGTTACTGTAGACTTTCACGGTATTTCTCAGGGTCTATCTCTGACCTTTAAAAACAGTCAGGGAAAGAGATAACGGGCAACGTGGAGCTCACCTGATGCTCCAGTTATGACAGGCTGCCTGATTACTATTAAGTGGAAAAAAGCAAGCTGTGCATAGGTAATGAAAAATGTCTTTCACTCTCAGTTATCACGTATCACTTGCCATCTTCTCCCTATTTCTTCTCTGCATGGCCTTCCTTCTTCCTGTCTACCCTCTTCCTATGCCCCATGAAGAGAAACTTAAGTTTAGTAGCTCAAACCAGACATTCTCACATGCTATAGACAGATACCCTTAAGTACTTATGCACCTGCTCTCTTTATAGAAATAATCCTAAATTAGATTTTTAAATTCAGATACAGAGCTACCACAATGTACTTGGAGCAAAAACCAATTCAACATGAATATTAGTAGAAGTCAGTTGCTTTTCCTCCCTATTTACATAATTTGAGCACTGCTTATAAGCAAGCTTTATTCATCTTTAAGCAGCGCAAGCTGTTCCCATTACAAGGAATGCTATGACCTTCCCAACTCCTTAGAACTGTATACTACAAACACATTAGCACAGAGCACTTGTCCAGCATTTCCATTTCAACTTTTAAAATCAGTACTGAAATACCACTTGGAAAAATATTTCTGATTTTGGTCAGTTAAGTTGCACACATAGTTCTTTCAACTCTTCAAATGGAATTGGAAGCAAGTATTGCCTGAATGACTGTATTAAGCAGCTAGCTAGGTAGGTACTGGCTAAATCAGATATTTCAGTGAGTTTTAACATGCTAAAGTCACTTACAGTTCATCCCATTTAATCAAGTAGAAGAAGTTCCTGTATGTGCCAACCTTCTTGGACTGAATAGGTTTAAACAGATCTTTTCCATTATGGGTCAGAGAACAAATCAAGTAGTATTTTTCATAACTGGACAAGGAAAAGAAAGCAAGTTAAACAAGAAAAATCCCATCTATAAAAGGATGAATTTTACAATTAATAAATTACTTACTTTGATACCCAACCAGAAGATATTCCATGAGCAGCAAATATTGTGAACTGGAGATGTTCTGTGGCAGTCCATGCTTCCTTGGTACTCTTCCTATCTTTCGGAGAAATTGCTGTAGAACTGCTACATGAATTCATATGGAGTTGCAGAAGTGCCTCAACTGCTTTTGTTAACTGGTCTATACTCACTTTCAGAGGGTTTTCAGGCTGCAGTGAACCTAAATTATAATTTATCTTTAATGCATATCTTCCTAAAACAGCCACCTGAAAGCAGTTTTTAAATCAAATTTGATTTTTTTAAATCAAATTTTAAAACTTAACTCACCAGATGGGCTCTTGCTAGTGTCATCGCCACATTTTAAGGATACCTACACAGAAAAGTTACAGCGAATTTCAGTACCGAGAAACCCATATTAATTTTCCATTGCTCTTAAGTATGTTGTACAGAAATTACAAAACATCTGAATTAGGCCCATATTTGGGTTTATGTAACATCTCTCTACTCAAAGCTCCTCAAGAGTTAACTGACAGCATTACAATTTCTATATCATGCAGCAACTGTTCCAAGTTCAAAAGCTCGTGTTTTGTCAAGTCACAAGTATTCTGACACCCTTTATGAACTCTTAACAGACACAGTACATTGGAATATTGCTCAGGATACTCTAACTTCTCTGAGTAGAGATAAAACTTGGTCACGGCTGTTATAGATAAAAACAGAAGCTGTTAGCTCTCTTACCCAGCAATTCAAAACTGAACAGATGTTTTGTCTCTGGCATTTGTTAAGACATCTTTGTAGGCAGAGTTACTATAAATTTACTGAATAAAAAAAGTTAAACAGCTGAGAAAACTGAAGAGCAAGAACTGCTACTTTGTACTATCTGCTGTGTTTGCTTCCTGGTCTGCTAAAATGGAAGTCTAAACATGATGCAGTATTACAGCAATGTCTAGTCTCAACAAGAACAATGTTGAAACCAACAGGTAACAAAGAAATCGTGGGAATTTACTCCCTTCTAATAAGGGAGGGTTTCATGCCAAACTCAACTTCTAATAAAACTAAAACTTTTAATGAAAACAAGTTTGTGTTTTAAAACAAAACTCAGTGAACTCCTAATACTTCATAGAAAGTCTAAGAAGTTTGCCACAACCACTAAAGAAGAATGAAAGGTCTCCTTACACTTTTAGTGTATCAATTAGGCAACTTGTCAACATTAAGTTTTAACTACCAAAAAAATTCACATTCTTATAAAAAGCATGTAGAAAATTAAGGGGAAAAAGTGAAAATCACATCATTTTCTCTGTTCAGAAAAGCTGCCATATGTTTCCACTGTACTTGTCAAGTAGTCCAAGTACTTTTGGATAACAGGATGCCAAACTGTTGAAACAGCACTATACAAGTAATTTTCTACTTGACAATCTACTGTTTTCTTTTACTTCTTGGCCACATCTTCCAACCACAAAACAATTACTTTAAAAAATTCAAAAATATCTTACATAACGTTTAGATGCAGGTGGCTCCAATTTTTACAACTATTGTGTTTCTGAAAGCCATCCTGTACACCTTCATACACATTACTGTTTAAGCCAATGTTCATCACAAGAGAATTGCAGGGTTTTACTGATAAAGAAGTAGCTTGTCCAAATTCTACGGGGATAGCATTTTTTTGGAAGTTATTTTTACAGGGTAATCTAATTATTTCTACAGCTTTCTCCTATAAAAAAAAGCAAATGTTGAAGAAATATTTGATACTCTGTATTTCCCTAAGTTTTCTTAATATGTCTTCTGTACTTCCCTGCAAGAATTTTTGTTCTTGTGACAACTATATTTGGTCTGTGCATTTTGCAAGACTTCTGCTCAGTATTAAAAATATATCACTGAACTAATTAAGCTGAAACTGAATAGAACAGCACATGAATCACCACCAATAAGGCAGCAGGACAACAGAAATAGCATTACAAGACTATTTAGCTTTATTTGCACACTTCTCCATTTAATGTGTATTTGACAATGTGACTTGAGACCAATTCTGCTCAAGTGAACTCTCCATCGTAAGGCAGTTTTATCATCAAAATCTGTCCTATTTGAGAGATTTTACTTTTGTCCATATGATCCAGAATGCAGGAGCATTAACTGTTAAGAGTTTTAAGATGCTATTGCTATTCACATAAATACTGCACAGAAAATTACGGCATGAATTCCTGCGTTAAGCTTAACTGTGCTGACTTTAGAGGGCATGAGCTAGCTGTCAGTTTCCCTTGGTCAGACTTAGTAGCTCCTGCTGTGACACAAGTCTGTAGTTACAGAAACAGAAAACAGTATTTTAAAACTAGTTTTAAAAAAGTCACTATTTGGAACAAGAAAGGATTCCAAAAGCAAGTGATTAATGCATTAACAGCAAAGAGATGTTAAAAAAAAAATGGAAGATACCAGGTAAAAAGCCCAAACAAAACCAAAAAACAACCCCCAAAAAACCAAAACAAAACACCAAACCTCAAACACAACCCTGACAGAACTGTTGCTGGTATTTGCAACTACCAAAGATTATGAAATAGTATATCTCTAGTGTTAAAAAGCACACCTCAGAATGCAATTTATAGTGTGAAAGTTTACCTCAGCATTTTTAGTCCTTGGAAGATTAACAGCCCTCCTTAGCTTCTTTACTGATTCCGTTATTGCAGGAGTCTCTACACAATCGAATGTAGAACAGATTTTTCTGACAGTCTTAATTACGTGATCTACTGCTTTATGCTGGTTCTAATAAAGAATGTATGAGAGAACAGATTGATCTGATCACAATTGTGAAACTCAGTATTGCTTTAGTTTGTTTTTTTTTAGAATTAATTGCCAAGAAAATTTCATTATGAGATGCATATCTCAATTACATTAAACTGTGGTGTGACAATTTGATTAAACAAAAACCTCAGTACTAAGAACTTCCTTATAGCTCAGTTACCAATGCCAAAACCATAGTAGTAGAGATTCCAGAATGGGGTCCCAGAAACATTAGCAGGTTTCCAACCACTTTTCTATTAAGCTGGCAGCAGACAAGTATTTCCTAATGAGATATTAAGCTCAAATTCCCTCATGGCATAAAAAGAAAGTGTAGTTTAAAAAAAAAAAAAAGATATTCAATTAGTCTGAGGAAGGAATGCTAAAGAAGCTGTGTTTCAATTTCGGCCCTCTTAAAACAAGCATATAGGTTCAAATTACACTTACATTGTAGTGTATCTTCCATAATGGAATTTTCTCTTTTTTACTTCATCTTAATACACTTTTGAAAAAAGTTGTTTCAACCTTTGCCTTACATATAATTTAATTTAAATGGTTCTTCCAGATGAAACAATTGCAAACTGTCATCTTGGAGAAGGAAAGGAAGGGGGGGGTGCACACTTAACAGGAATCTTTTTTGAAAGAAATACATCGGCTTCTTATCAGAGAATGAAGATGCTGGTACGTGGCTTAAGACAAAATCAAGATGCTCCTAATATTCCCTTCCTTCTCTTCAAATAGAATAAAAGCCACTTAGTTTAAATCTAAATTATCCTAGGTTTCTTGGGTCTTGTTTTTTAATATAAGCAAAGCCTTCATCCATTTTCAAAGAACACATGTAGAAAATGAAAATACCCGCTTCAAAATAACTGTTTAAAGGCTTAATATATAGGTTTCTTTCACAATCACTTAGGAACACTTACAACTAAGTAAGAGGGATTAGTGTAATAGCCTCTCAGTAAGATGTACACTGATCACTGATTCCCAACTGCCATCCCCCCCTTTATATTCTCATGACCTTCCTACAAATGGATAGCAAAGAAGCCATTTGAATCAAAAAGTTGTTGGATTGGGAGTTACCTGTCAACAATTAACTTTGTCCTGGTAAGAAAATAACCATAGAAGTCAGAAGACATTGTAAATATTTAAGCCATACTTTCAAAGCTAACACTTTGAAGATAACAGCTGTTTTGATACATGAAAAGCAAAATTTCCACTGCTATTTTCCTCACAGGCTCTCAAATTAATCTCAACAAAAAGATAACAGGTAACTTTAAAAGTGTCCAACGATGTGAAATCAAAGGCTATGTACAAAGTTATTTATGGATTTCTTTACTCTGTTTCACTATGATTAGCAAGCTTCAGCTTCTAAGTATGTACAGGAATTCACTTCAGGATGTAAAGCATTTCAAATACAACAGCTGCTGATATTTGGACCTAATAATCATCACCTACAAGGTACATCTCCCATCCCTCAGAAAGACCTTAGAAAGAGTAGAACATGTCTGAACTGAGATGTTTTGCCCTCCTCACTTCAGCCTGTGAAATCAGTTTAACAAGCAAGCTGAAGCAGCTGCAAGAGCAAAGCAACAAATTCACCATCATATTAAGGAGCAGCAACATCTCACTTCTACAAAAAGACTGGGTTCAAAACTACCCTTGAGAACATAGCTAATCACCATCAAGGGAATAACATTAAGGGAATACATAAGTAGAGGACATCAGCTTGTTCAGACCTGCATTCCTGGAGAAGCAAATGAACATAGTGGAAATGAAAAGTATTGTAATTGCGTCATTCATTTCAAGACTGTTCTTATAGAAACTGTTTAAGAAACACAGTTATCTAATGTTTAAGAATTTAAGTCTCCAAGTTACATTACTATAAGGAGTTAAACTAAGCTTCTCCTTCCAGAAATGAGTAAAGCAGGTTATCTTCAGCTAGCTTTGGCATTTGGGATATCACTCCAAGCTACTTCACATACAAGCTGTTTTAAGCTACCTATCATACACTGAAATAGACAATGGTTTTGACAGTACATTTTTAATTAATCCAATAGTGCAGAATAAGACATTATTACACTTTGTATAGAACTTGTGTGCTCCAAACATGCTTCATTTATAACTGCCACTGTACACAACTATTACTGCTCACTTTTGAAGCAGTTGATTCTTATCTGTTACAAATATATCATTCATGGTTGACAACAACTGACATAGTCAGGATTCAGACCTTCTCCTATTCCCTGAATTTATCTCCTCCAGCATTTTTGAGGAAAAAGATATTTTGCACCCCAGGACTTGGAGGATATATTTTTCAATTGTGATGATTATGTAGTAATTAAGTTTGCAAGAAAAGCTAGGAAGAAAAGAGGAAAAGAAACCTAAAAATCCATGATTCCAAATTTACCTTTGATAGCTTGTTCAGATATCAGTTTCCCCAAGAATAACTGCAAGTCTAACCCAACTATCTCAATAGTAAGCCTTCTCATGCTACTTTTGGTTCAGCAATAATTTACAATGACCTTACCTCATTTTTAAGAGCTATGTTAACTTGCTTGTGATACACATCAAGAAGCTCTTCAATAGAGGACCTGCAAGAAACAGCAGTTATTGAACACAAGTGTAGGATCATAATATAACCTTGGTCAGAAATTCAGCAGTGGGCTTGATTACTAAAATAACCACACAACATTACCTTATAATAGGTTCTCTGAAAGGCTTTTCTACTTTGTAGAGGTGTTTGGTTAGATGTATGGGTGTTCTGTCATCAACTTCCTGCAACAAGATATTAGATATTAAGTCCAGTTCTCACCTTTCTATAATTTGTAATACTGTTTTAGAATTTTCATTACTAATACCTGTGGAGTAGAAAGGTAAAGATATAAGGCAATCTCTTCAAAGGGGAAAAGAAATAAGTAATTAATAGCCTGTGAAACAGGTACACATTGGGACAGGGGGAGGAGGGAAGAAACAGCAATCAAGTGCCTAACTATGCAGATAACAAATATTCCTCCCTTCCTCTTTGACAGTCTGATACATAACTAATTAAACTCAAAAACTGTTCTCAAATTTTATTTAACTCTGAAGTTTATTGCTTCTCTTTCAGGCTTCAAGTTTAGTCCAAATGCTTGCATACTTTTCCCAGCTATAGTACTTGGTCTATTAAGAGACATTATTCATACTTACATTATTTGCCTTGCAAAAATTGAGTATTTATTTCACTTCCTCTTAGTATAAAAGGATACCATTCCCAACAACAAGCAGAGATACTAATTTGTTAGTAACAAAAAGGTTACACCTCAGATCCATCAACTCTGATGCAAACTCCCAAACTCTTGAAGACTTACATTGATGCTGCAGTTTAGGAGGTACTTACTGTTCGTGCCAGATCTCTGCATATTACACTACGGGTCAAGAGCTGCAGTTTGATTTCTGTGTCCCACTTCCGACAGTTCTGAATATATTCATGACTTCCTACACAGTGCTTACTGTTAAACAAAAGAAAGCTATAGTTACACCAAAAATATGGAGTGTTTTTCAAAAAACTCACATGAAATATTTAAGGCAACCTGCTGGCTCAAAATAAGGAAATGGTGAATCAACCTCCACACAACACTTCTTGATCTGATTTTTACTTCTGCAGTTTTAGTATACTATTACAGATATCAATACTTTTGCTAAAGCTCTTAACTACTGAGGCTAACACTGAAACCAAATATTCTAACCCAGAAAACTAATGGAGATTTGTTAACCATTAGTTTTGGAAAAAACAAAACCAACCAAAAAACCTCCCCACAGATTATTTCAGAGTATTAGAAAACATGGGTAATTTTTTTTTCCTGGTTGCTGGTATTTAAAGAGCAGTTGAAAACTACAACATCCATCTACAGAAACAGTCTAGAAGTCTGCATCTGAAAAAAACCTGTGTTCAACACAACAGATGGCAGATTAGAACAGATTTCTAGGAAGGTGTTGGGAACCTACTTCGCTGTATCCCAGAGCAACTCAAAAGACTTCTGATCTTTGTGCAAAGTGTGACTCCAAGTTTAAGATTTCTGCTTTCACACATTTAATCGTTAAAGACATACTTTCCAGTAACTGTGCCATGAAAAAGCATGAAGTTAAATATAAATGAAAAAGAGTTTGCTTACTTCTGTAAAACTTCTTCTTGGCCACAAACTTTCAGGATATAGCTGCCAATGTCCACTTCGTTCAAGTCATCATGCACCCAGCAAAGTGCCTGCATTATTATAAGCTCAACAGGGGAACTCACTGTTTAAGGAAATTATATCTAAAAGTTAAATATAAATCTATAGCAGGTATTATTAACCATTGTTCACCCACAAATTGTAGTTATTTGATGAAATTTATTTTTATACTTGTAGGGAAGACTCTTATGCTTCTATAATCTCATAGATCTTCACTTTTTTCTCACCAAGAAAGGCATCTTATAAAACCTGCCTGTAGTTTAAGAAAGCAATACGTCCTTTTAAAATTAGGATACAGTGTAGTTACTTGACGATAAGTACAAAAGCCAGTCTGCAGTCTGTTTTCCAGGAGTTTTTATATGAGGATCACCTTTTTTTCTTTCATTATAAATTTGCCTTATTTAGCAAGGAATTCAAACAGGGAAGTGATCCCAGAGCTGCTTAGAGTCTAAAAATCATTATCTGAAGAGTTGGAGATGGAAATTATCTATTTTTTCTGCTTTTGAGGAAGTATCAGCTGTAACAGAGGCAAATCCTACTGAAAGTTCTTTTTGCTTTTTCCTTTCTATTTGTCTAGGGCAGTTTCCACATTGTACAGATCAGATCTCAGTAAGCATCACCAAGCCTTTGCAAAAGGCGACTCTTAACTACTAGTACTTTGTCATCAGGCTCCAAATGCTTTTTCAAAAACTCTTTCTCTGCAATCCAGCAACTACAGAACAAAAGAAAGAATCCTAGTCAAACCCATTCACCCACAGCCACCAGCTGTCACTGACAAAAAATCCACAGATATGTTTTAACACCACAAACGTTTTAAGTACAAAATGCTCTCTACCTCTCCCTACCTAGTTCCTGATCTTCTTCTTAACACTGTATAAAAGTATTTTTTTAAATCAGTACCTTCAGAGTGTTTTTTTTCCCCCCTCCAGGGGCCTTCTTAGTTTTCTGGAATTTCCTTTTTTTTTTAAGAAAAAATGTTACTACTATGGTGGATGTAGAGAGGTAATGCCACAATAATATTTTCCACAAGATACCACAAATGCTTCATCTCTGACAACTAATTATTACAAGCATAGAGGTATTTGATAACATATGAAGAATGAGTATGTGGAATTCAAGAACAAGGAATAGTAAGTAATATGAATTCAGAAACACTATTTAACTCATTACTAAGACTATTTAACTTATTATTGATCTAGGGTGAGACTGCTATACTACCTTCAGCAGAGAATATGGTGTTAGAGAAAAAAGATGCAGTAACAGTTTATGGGCTATAGTCACAGGTTGCATTGACAAAGGTCTGCCAGTCCTGCAAAGGCTAGTGGAGTAATGCAAAGATGTTAGCACCTTTTTCCTGACCTCCCTGTTTTTGAAAGATATTCATTTCTTGCTGACACGCAATGATTGCTCATGTAGACTTGTACTTCCATGTAAAGTCTAATAGACAAATGCAAAATGAGTAAGTGTACCCAAATAAGCTCTGAAGTTCATCTGTTTCCCTCCTGGGTCCTTTCTACACATTGAGTTGTCAGAATACTGAAAGGCTGCAGTTCCTTCTGAGCAGGACTGAAAGCCACACTAAAGTAGTTCTAGCATTAGGATACTAAGGTATGCAACAATTTGACCAAGAACAGAAGGAATTAAAGGACGAGAGTAACTTCAAATATGCCTGTTACTAGCCACGTATGAGCTAGAGATACCTATCTTTCACTAGCTACAGAAGACAAGCAGTTTAACTATGATTAATTTCAGCATCAGAAAAAGGAAGAGAGCAGAAAGCACAAAGAGTAAGACATGGGGCTAGAATGCAAAACACATTCCAAGGTACTCACAAAACTCCTAGAAATAAAGGGCTGATGCCATAACATTTCAGCTACGCTACCAAAGCCTTTTGTAGGAAAGGATTAAGCCTGTAATATTAGGAAGGTGTAATCTTAAGAATGAAGAGCAGAAACCCTTCCTAGGCTACACTTACAGTCCACCTCATTTCTTAACAAAAGAGTATTAAATCACAGCTCATTAACTCAAAGGCCCAGCAAATTAATATAGAATGAAAACACTTATGCATAGAGAGCTTGTTTTCCATTAAAGCAGCTTGTTTAAGCGAGAAATAGAGCAACTTCGTATCTTCTGCAAACAACCAACTCCAAAGCTTCTAGTGCTACAGATAGAGAACAAAATGATTGAAAAAAAAAAAACCACCACGGCACAGACCCACTTCTAGGTGACACCATCTGGGAATGGCAACCCTCACAAGGGCTAAGAGACCACAGCAGTATAGAGGCTAAAAAGTTAGTTGCTCTTGAGGTAATTTATTATCAGCTACTTTATCACCAAGGACTGCCAGCAGTTGATAGCATCCAGAGTTATGGCCTTAAATATAAACAGGCTGTGCAGTCTTGACTGCACAGAGAATATGAATTTATGTACAGTAACAAAGCAAACCTAAAAGTTCCACTCCAACTAATACTCCTGGTGATATAGAGAACAAACTGCTTATTGATTAATGATTATCTCTCTATAACTTTATATATCAAGGACTGGTGTTTGTCAAGAACTAAGCCTGTGAGAGACTGGTACTTGGGAGTGATGAGCAGGAAGGAGCCATGAGCAATCACAAAACTTAACTAACGTTCTATGAATTTACGATCTTGCTGAGGAGGCACAAGCAGAGGCCTTGCTTGGATAGATAGGGCCGGAAAAGATAAG
>JANZLQ010000022.1:14309628-14331248 GCA_026212715.1 Elanus axillaris | reverse complement strand
TCAAGAACTAAGCCTGTGAGAGACTGGTACTTGGGAGTGATGAGCAGGAAGGAGCCATGAGCAATCACAAAACTTAATTAACATTCTATGAATTTACGATCTTGCTGAGGAGGCACAAGCAGAGGCCTCACCTGGATAGATAGGGCCAGAAAAGATAAGAACTCCTGTCTTTGTCCTCATCCTTGTAGATAATTTAGCTTAAACTAGTCACATAATTTTACCACTAATGAGAACTAAGATAGTAAAAGCACTAACAAGCATTCTTTAAGATAAAATGTACTAACACGTGTAAAGGACCATACTGCGCAGAATCACCTAAGGAGGGTCAAGTAGCGGACAAGTGAGGAAGGCTAAGGAAGACCACCAGAGGACTCCAGAAGACCAGAGACCTTCAATGTGCCTGCATAAAGGACATTTGCATATGCTAATAGTTTCCCTGGAAAAAGTAATGAATATTTATAACATTTCTCAGAAATCTAGTGAATATATATGTAGAACATGTATTTAACCTACACAATTAAACTTGATGGCATGCACTATAGGTGGAGCGATCCCCTATGCATCCAGCGCTGCCAACAAAAAATACCTACTTAAACTATTGAGCCAGTTTCTTTGAATCACTGGTTACCCACAAAACTGGACCAGCTAGTTGTGGCACATCACAAAAGTATTATTTTAGTGTTTGTGTGCATAAGCATATGTTGAAGTCAAGTAACAGATAATTTCAGTGTTCATTCTTATTTCCCAACAGCAATTTGTCTGAATTTTTAGATAGCATGCAAGAATTTTAGACACATGTTAGAGTGTTGAAATAAAAAATTAAACTAGAAGTTAAGAGTCTTAGTCCTGGTGCCATTGACGCATCAATTATCATAAAGTAGGTCAAACTCTCAAAAAACTGTTTCAACTTTCCCAGCTGTGGATAGAATAGTGGTTCTGGTTTGCTTGAAAAAATGTTACACTTGGTCATCTTCTAAATATTTTCTGATGGAGGCACTGACCCAGAATTAGGTTCTTTCTTCATCTACCTTTTCCACATTCCCCACAAGCAATCCAAGCACCCAAAACCCAGGGATTACAGAAACTGAAAGCCACTAGCCTAGACTGAGCATACAGTTTTAAACCACCATTCTAAGTCTTACAAGCAAACTCCAATTTAAAAAGCAGAAACATACCATCACATGTAAAAGTTACTGGTTGCTGGAATTCTTCAATTTCTATAGAAACCTTGACACTGGCACTCTCCCCGTTTATATTTCTTTGCAGCATGATTGGACTCAGCACAAAGCCTGGATTTGTTTGCTGATTAGCATAAGGAAACTTGGTCCTCAGTCTGAAAGTAGAGAAGGTTTATGAAAAATTGCAATGGATAAGTCTAAGATTACAGCAAAATAACATGGTAATAACCACAAACCAGAATGGTAAAGACTATTTAAATTGTTTGTACAAAACACAATTTAATTTTTCTACTCTCAACAGAACACTGCCCATAGTAATTATACAAGTAGTAGTTAGACAGGAAAAAAAAACCCTATCTTATAATTAGGTAGGTTTTCCATATCGATTAAAATATTTAATAGGTCAATGCTTACAGGAAATATCCAGCTTCTGCAGAAGCTAAGCTCTAAAACAGTTTTTAAGAAGCTAATCCATAGCATTTGCTAAAAATTAGTTTAAAAAAAAAAAGAGTAATTTATGTACAAAAGGCCACAAAACTTCTCACGTTTCATTTTTCAGCAGTCTAATCAGAACTTAGATACTATGCAGAAGTTAGTTATTCCAAGTTGGGGAAGTTGAGGCCTAAATTAAGGGAAAAGCTTTTATTTAGGACACAAACAGTATAAAAAATTCACCTAGTAGTGAACAGACAGTACTTTGATAGCTGCTTTTTATTTTCTGCTATTTAACATGGATAAAATAATTTAACCTTAACCTTCTGCCAACTTTAAAGCAGTATTATAGATCAAGAACAGAACTCATCTATAACAGTCATCTATTTCATCACCTTGATTCCTGATGACAGCATGAACGGGGAAAAAAAAAAGGAATCCCTATAGCAAAAGTTACCCAGCCAAATATCCATCAGCATTTTAAGGACTGGGTCTTGAAAGTAAAGGCAACAATTAGTTTTAACTAGAAACTGTTACAACAAGTCTTTTTTATGTGAGCTTTGTCTTAATGTTGTTCATCAGTAAGATTCACAGGTATATGACTTCCCACTGGTTTTATGGAGTTGGCTTTTCATTTCATAAACATGCCTGTTTCATAAAGTGGCTGTTATCCTTCAGATTCAAAGATCTCTATTTTCCCCATTATGTCTTAGATTTTGATCTTGAGAGGAAAAAAGGCAAGACTCCTAGTTTGTCTTCTCTAGGAATAAAGCAAAAGAACCCCAAACTCATTAAATTGTGGCAGTAAGCAAAAAAATAGGAGTATTCGAGGTCAGCAAGTCCCATCTTCTTTGGTACGACCTTTAAGAAACTTCACCACCTGATCAAAGCAGGAACAAGTTTGAAGGTTTTATTTGTTACAGAATTCCAGTTGTGGAAGCAATGAAGGTGAGAGCATTTAGTGAGAGCAATGAGTGACAGGATTGTGAGGTGCATCACCCAAGAAAAAAATACTTCAAATTCTTCCAAAAGAAATTGTACTGAAAAACAGGTAGCACAAGGAGATACAGATATATGGAAATACAGAAAAATAGTTTAAGGATAAAAAAGTATTATAAAAACAAGGAAAGGTGACAGGAAAGTCACAGGACCAAAAGAATAAAGAAGAGCTATGATAATCCAAAAACCTTAGTACTGAACACCTAAACAATTTGTTGCATTCTTGAACAAACAAGACAAAACCAGGAAAAATTGGGATAAGGAAAGGGAAAAGGACACATACCGAAATCCACCCCATCAAACAAAAAACATAGGACTGGCCCTGCCAACCTAACTGAAAGTGAATTATTTAGCTTTTTTTCTTTTCTCTGAAAGCTAATTTGTGTTCAGTAATTTCTTACTTCATAACTGCTTGAGAAAAAGCTGACAGTTCTTGATTCTGCCCTTCAATTTCTTGGAGAAGCACGTTTTCTGTCAGCATGCCAGTGGTCCCATTGTCTTTCTGCAACTCAAAGATAATACAGTATTTAAAAAGCTGCAAACATATTCCTAAAGCCAACAAAGCCATGTGTAGATGATAGATTTCAGGAGTCTGAGGTTTACTGTTAGCTTTATGTCTACTTCTATAAGGAGAAAAAATGTATATCATTACTAAGTTGAAAAGTAAAGATTCAGTGGACCAGTGACTCCTTTAGAGAAAACCTGACAGCATTATTATCAGTTAAGATTAAGTTGAGAGCTCAGGAACAGCTATGCTTGCAGTGACCTGCTGCATTAGAAATTTGACTAGATTTTGCTGAATCAGAGGAAGACAGACAAATGTTTTTTCTGCCACTTCTGCAATTCAGCCTTCAGTATAGTACCAGAAACAACCATTACACATCAGTTCCACCCATGTTTACCTTTTCCCACAAAGCAGGAAAAGATAAATCGTACTCTGGAAGGAAGTAGCATTCAGAACACTAAACTCAGAACTAATCTTGTGGTATTGAATTACTGCTGTTTTAAGCCCTTATGCCATATGCACCCACCACAACCTCTGAAGTACCCAATCTAAAAAAAAAATTGCTAAGATAACTGCAGTTTCAAACAACAAAATCTAATAAACTGAAAACAAACGACCAACACCCCCACACCCCCAAAAAACACCGCAGCAGTTTTAAACCATATCTGTTTCTGATCCAATTCACAATGTAGCCATACAAATGCTAGTGTAAGCAAAAAGCAGAGACCAGCTGGAACAACCAGTGGGCTTGAGGTGGAACTCAATCATCTGTAGTCTAACAGCCACCACTAGCCTGAAGCACTCATGAAACTCCAACCAGATACTCCATAGAATAAATTGACCTTGAAGAGTTTGCTCACGTCCAATGCAGGGTCATTGCACACAGAGATGAAGCCTTCTGACCAGTGACATTTTACATCGAGAGCTTTTATAATGCTTATAGAAACGTTTAATCCACCCAGGAATCCAGAAAAAAGCAGACTGCACTATACTTTTTCTGAAAATCATCAGAATTTATTCATCTTTGAAATAGTGATTAATCACTTAACTAGTATGTGGGTTATCTATTATTAGCTGGCAAAATTAGCTGATCATCTGATTTCATTAGCTTATACCAGACAATATAGTCAAATTAGTCTGTCTCAGAAAAGGGGTCAAATCTGTAACATGTAAGGATAGGGACTGTCATGTCTTTTTCTTTTAGCACTTCCCCCCCCCCCCTCAAATTAACTTGTTTAAGCAGTATACCATAAACTTAGAGGGGATAATATATGCAACCCATAATTGCCACTTTAGTTGCACTTAAACCTAGTTATTTCAGCTAAAATACTGGTTTGATGAACACTGATTAGTTCAAAAGGATAAATTCTATATAACTAGGGATTAGCCATACCATGGTAAACTATTAGAGCAGGAAGCTGTAAAGCCACAAAGCCTGGAATGAAATTCAGGAGCATGTATAATACCTTAAACTTAAAAAAGTTCTTCTACTCCAACATCTCAGACAAGTTCTATCACATAAAAATACTTCTGTGCAACTGCACAAGATCTGCTGGCAAACCTGTGCAATTGTATCTAGTACATGTATTCTTTAAGCAATTACACAATAACAAAAAAATAATCATACAATCATACAAGAAAACAGGAAGTTAACAGACCAAGTGAAAGGTAAACACCTGATAAAGATTCAGCTAACTGCTGATCAGCACACAACACAACTCAGTCATTTCAAATCAAGAAGCTGGCTATACAAATGTTAAATTTTCTCTATGTAGGAAGTCTTTTTAAAGAAGTTAAGTAATACTACAAGTACATACTCAAAGAACTTTGCAAGTCTAACCAGAGTGGGGGATTACTTAGTCATGCCAGTGATGCAATGTCAACACTTTATGCCACTTTTGAATTATTTACAGCAAAATTTGCAGGCTATTCTGCCCTTAAATCCAAAGAAGTTTACAGAACTACAAGGCATTTGTACACATACAAGCTTAGCCAGGGTAAACAATAAATTCTAATGGAATGAGCAAAGAAAAAAAAAGGTATATTTGGTTACCCATGGTTGACCTCAGGGTCACATTTGGCTAAGGACAGAAATCTAATGTTATTACAAATGCATATTGCTGGAAATTACCTCCTGGTGGAAAATTAAGAACGTGAAATACCTTCTTACTTTTTTAGTTGAATTTCAATAGTAATTTTTGATCACTTTCTAGAAGATAATTTCAGGAGGACAAGCTTTGATAAACTAATAAATCTATTTAAAATCCACTGGATTCAGATGATTAGGGTTTTGACCAACAAGTAGGATTTGAATTTCTTTAACTTCCAGATGAGTAAATCTAAGAGGTGCAAAAGCTATCAGTCAGACAGGAAATAACTTGTAAGAAAGGACTTCAGGCCAAGCTAGATAAATAGTTCATATCAGCACAGCCTGCAAAAATAGAAGTGGTCTGCAAACACAATTACTCTTAATAAAAAGCAAAGCCAAACCCCAGTAGATTACCAAAAGTCAAGTTAAATTAAATCTCAGAAGTATATAAAGGCACAAGACTCTTCAGCTCTGTGGAGAAGAAAGGTAGAGAAGACAACACCTAAAATAGGACAAAATTATGATTTTGCCTCTGTTTTCAAAAAGGAGAGTGACAAACACTGAAGTATTTAAAGAGGAATACTTAATGTATAGATACTTCATCAAATATGAAGCAAAACTCAAAGCATTCTATTGATTCAAGGGATTAAATACAATATCATAGAATCAAAATATATAACTAGAAATTTTTACTAGTAGTTTTATTTAAAGGGGCAGTAAGACTATGACTTATTCAAGGGAAAAAAATGATCCAGATTAGTTAGGGTGCAAGACTTCATAATATACATTGAAGGAAATTTATACCTGGAGGTAAATGGGATAAAATACAAGAGAACTGCCAAAAATAGAGGCTACATAACCCAGCTTCCTGCTATACCAGATGGAAAATCATTTTAACTGGAAAATAAAGTAGCACCACAGGATGGGCAAAAGATAAACCAAAAGCCACAGGTTATGCTGAAAGCAACTCATCTTTAAATCTATTAATTATCATCTTTAACTCAGCACAAGCAGCAGAACCAACCCTGCTGATAATTTAGTCTTGTATCGTCAGCTAACTTTCTAATACAGACTAGAACTAGAGTATTATATCACAACTAGTTAACCACAAACTGGAAGAACACAAGTGGAAAGTAAATGTCAAACCTTTAGTTGGGCATTCGCTCCAGGAGTCTGCTATAAACTAAGACCTTGTTTGAAAAAGATGGTGGCTTAAGAAAATCAGCTATATTAATTGACTAGAGGATTAATATGTGCTGTTGTGATGACATCATGAATAAAGCAAATGCAATAAATGTATCAAGCAGGATGCCCCTACCTGTACTGAGGGTTTATTCAAGCCACAGTACAAGGCACATGGTACACTGTGCTCTCACACAGAGAACTAAAATTCTCATAAGCCATCTTCAAAAGAAAGTGACAGGAAAGAGAAACTATCTCTCGCACAGAGCTTGCAATGAAAGCTGACAAAACCACTGTCTCTTATAACATGTTGAGGTGAATATCAAAATGGTTCTTTATCTTAAATACCTGCTGTTCCATTCTGTTAAAAAAAACACTTGCCAAGACTCACGACTATAGTGAGGATCTGGGAACAGCCTTTAAATCAAAATAGCAGGAGGAAAACACCACATGTGAAGACAAAACTTGAGCATTTTATGAATCAGTTAACACATGATCTGCAAATAGCATGGGATTTGACCCGTTGAACAGAAACGACCCTTTTAAATTCTACATTCTTGAAAAAACCTGGAATTTATAAAACCAGATTTCACTCAGCGACAGTCAAATATTACTTTTGACAGACAACACCTCAGAAGCACTGATCTAATATAGTTTAGCAATTCCAGTCAACAGTTACATTACAATCAACCAGAAATCACTGGAAAACTGACAGATACATCACTAGATAGATAACATAACAAACTGAAGAAGCAAACTGCTGTAGAGCTCAAATTAACACACCTCTCCAAACATGAGAGCTCACATATCACAGCTCAACAGTGAGTGAAAAAAAATAAAACTAAGTTAGACTTAAGATCTTCACAGATGTAATGTTAAAAATGTGATCCCTGAAACACAGAGGTAAAGGGGTTTTGGGGGGTTTAGAGGTTGGCGGTTTTTTGGTCCTTCTCCACTGGCCTTCTATTAAACTTTTGCCAGAATACTGACAACTAGCCCAGAAAAAAAACAGGAAATCCTTCCAATAAAGGGCCAAAAATTTTTATTTCAATGGAAATTTAGACAGCCCTTTAAGCCAAAGTCCTGTAAATATTCCTTTTCCTGAGGAAAAAAACCTCCCCCAGTTTGGGGAGGCAGAAGCAGGGGAAGAATTAAGGAGCAATTTGGAAAATATCCTTGACTAATAACAGTTGTTTTTTATGGCATGTACCCATCCTATCAAAAACACCTAGAAAGACAATAACCAAGATTCAAAGCAGTTGCAATCCAAAGTCTCCAAGGCAAACAAGTCTTCTACTCCTCCCACTCTAACCAGTTTCTATAAACAGGATTTTTCCTGCCATTATCACCCTTGCCAGGGTGTTGACTTTTCCACTGAAGACTTCTTCAGTTTTTGTACTCTCTCTACCAAAAAATAAAAATACAGAAGTATTCATATTCACTATCTAGTGAGGTGACTAGTGTTTTAAAATTTAATGTCTTGTTTTATGATGGAATTCTGGCAGAAAGAATTTTAAAAGATAGGAAAAGTTAAATAATCTACACTCATATACTGGGCTTGGGAAAAGGGCAGGATGCACTTATAGGGGCACAATTTACCAGATGAGATTGCTACAGTATTGATCATCTGTACAGTTTAGTTTTGATATAAACTGCATGTGCTCAATGTCCAAAGCAATGAATGTCATAACTAAAGCATCTGATGACATGTTTGTCATGAAAGTGATCCTGATCCTAGAGCAGAAATCACTCTTTTGCCCTGCCTGATTAAAGTAACATCACACAAACACAGTTTTCCTTCTTCCAGAACAGAAGTACAGGGTTTCTGTCCCAAAAGGCATCCCACCTTCCAGGACAGTATAACCAAAAAGTTCAGTTATGATGTCTCTAGCATTCCTGTACAGAAGGAAAGCTTTCTACCTATGAAAGAGAGTTACAGCAGTCCTGTGAAATACTGCAAGTGATACTGGAAGAGCAGAAAAGAGTTTTGACTATGCCACCTTTCTATTCTACCTTATTTTTGAGCTAACATGTTCAAATGTAAGGCAAAAAAATTATTTTTTTCAAAATCTGAGATAAAGGCTCCTCGAGATAAAGCTTTCAGTGTCTAACTCGTCTTTTTATTTTGCAGTATCAAGTGAATTGCTTATTAATTTATATATTTATCAATATGACTTAAATATCTAATTGTTCTGAAGATTATTTCCATTTCTTTCTGTAGTGTTGAAAAACAGCAGTTTCCTTAGTAAATGGGGAAAGATTAGATAAGGCCAGTTATTCTAGGATTTAGTTCAGTAGTAATGTTCAATTTCGTTAATATCACTAATACACACACACACCAGTAATATCACGCTACTTGGACACTGCTCAAGCTAAGTGATATTTAGCACACAAATCCAGACCTTAAAATGTCTTTAAATACTGCAATTAATCTTACTATCATACTGCAATTTAAAAATGCTGATTTACATACCTGTGATGTTTGGCCTTGTAACTTTGCAAGTTGAGTTGTTCGCATGTTTAAGGACTGGCTCCTTGTAACTGTTGCTCCAGCAGATTTCCCATTAACTTTTCTTTCCAGATGACAAGTTACTAACAGTTTTTCTTCTAACAGCACAGCATCCCATGGATCTTCAGCAGTCATACTTGAAGCCCTCTCTCCATCGTTCTCTGCCTTAGTTAAAGCCTCCACATTATCCACTTTTGGTTTACTTAAGGGATCCAAATCTAACCAATCAAATTTGCTGACATCCCTGCAGCTTTCTGAGGCTGGTAGATTAGAAACCGCAGATTTCATAGCACTCATTTCTAAGTCCGTGCTTGACTTGCCATTTTTCAGAAATTCTGAGGTGCTTGCAATTTTGTCAAATACTTTTGCCATTTCCGGTGTAATTACAGGATACATAGGTAGGCTTCCTGGTGGATGGAAAGGTGTAGTAGCTGCCAATGGGTATGAAATGTATTGCGACTGTCTTGGAAGACCAAGACAAATAGGTTCTCTAGAGTGACAGGAGGACATACTTGGATGGAATCCATTCTGAAATACACCAGTCTGTTTTGTGTAAGAAGCTGAGGGGTAAATAGAAGGTAAAGTGCATGTCACAGGTGCTGGTATCCCAGGCATCCACTGTCTTCTCTGACCCATAGGCCGAAGATAAAATTGCGAAGACACAGATGGGCTCAAAATAGGACTTGCTGGTAACGTAGGTACTTTACTAGATTCAAAACTGTCATCCAGCAGCAGCTTCTCTAGTTCAGCGTGAGTAAGCTTCTCTATGTCAATGGTACTTAGTTTATCTTCCATGCTCTTGGCATCAGACTCTGGAAACACCATGAGATCATGGTCCTGTTTGTTATGACTCTGTGCTTTTTGTCTGGTGCCACTAAAAGAATGAAAAGTTTGTTTATTACCAGCTATACCTCTTTCTTTCTGCAACTTAGCTAATGCCTCAGCTTCCATCTGCAATGCCTCCTCTTTGTCCACATCTTTTGACCTTGCAGCTGCCAAAGAAGGTGATGAGCGCTGTTTAAATCCATTGCTACTGGATATCTGGGCCATACCGCAAGAGCAGATGTCCATTTAAAGAAGCAACACTTCCCTTGTACTGGTCGTCTACCCTTGGCTTCAGAATAGATTTAGCAGATCTGAAAAGGAAATGAAACATTAGAAATGCATAAAAGAAATCACATGTGAAGAACTACTAAGTCATACATCACCAACTTAGAAGGTTGCACATGTCCTTCAGAAACCCAGCATATAAAATTTTAGAGAGACCAATTTTTTTGTGGGGTCAAACTTAAAATGAGAAGCCACACAATTATTAACAGCCTTTGAATTATGTGAGACCCATTTTTTTTTTCTTACTGGTACTTATGAGTAGGTAGACTAAGTACTTGGTTTCTCTTTGCACCACTAAATCCAAGACACAGGAAAGCTACATTTAGGTACCTAACTGTTTTCAGATTTGAACAATTCTGCTCACTTAGCCAAGTTCAGTCTCATACATAGAAATCCTTCTAAAGACTATACAAATATCTAGCATTGATAAAGCACATTATCAAGAGGACTTCCAGTTTACTTCAATATATTACAAAAACGACAGACCTATCAAACTGCTGTACCATGATTATGATGGTTTTCCTTTGGAAAATATCATTGTACTTCACCTTCTTAACAAGAGAAATAATGCTTATGAAATGCTATTTCTTGGACAAGCAAAATAAGCTATTTAAATACAGCTGCTCATTAAGTAATCCCTTTAACAGCCCCTTAAAGGAAGGGTCATTCACTGCTAGGTAAGGGAAGAAACTCCAAGAGGTCACTTTTGCTTAAGGCTACCACCAAGAAAACGACATCTTGCATTTCTCCAATTCCAATCTTATGCTCAGTACTATTATACAACTTCCTGTACTCACTACAATATCTATGCCTCTTTAATAAAGCAATATTACAAGAGATTACCATAAGAACTATGTTATTCTTCAATATTATTTCTAATTTATTCAACAGCTTTTACACACAGTTAGGTTAAAGTGGAGTCCAGGAGATAAGATGCCTTCCAGTAACAGCTAGTATGCATATCAAGTAGCAAGATAAAAAAATGTATAATGAGTTTCTGCTCAGAGGGTTATATAAACAGCTATCCTCATTAAAACTCAGTTTCACTGAACTAGATGAGCCCTTCAGATGTAAATCACTATGGGTTTAAGTCATGCAACAATCTACAAATTAGGAGAGTTCTCTGCAGCAACTAATGTAGATAACTCAAAAGTCTGTCTTTCTGTTCCCATACTATTCACACCCATTAGAAGGGGGTAGGGGGTGGGGTGTTTTGGTTTGGGTTTTTTCCTCCTTCAATCAGACCAGAGATATGTGCTTCAAAAAACCTGACTCTACTTCTGTGGACTCACCACATAGACAGCAAGATTCTTAACAGATTTCTAGCAGATTCTCTAAATTCTTTAAGGCTCTTGCCAAGCTTTTGTTGTATCTACTTTATTTCAGTGGCTTATATTGTGAAGGACAGACATGTCTATAAGAGGTTCTTTACGTTTCGGCTAAGTCTGAAAACATAAATTCAGGTGAAACCCTTCACAAAGCAAGATCAAACCAGAACTGATGTTACAGGTATCAAGACAAAATTTAAGTGAAAGAGGAAGTCTTCAGAAAGACTTAAACAGTGACAGACTAACAAAGTTATAAACCTCTGAAAACCACATGACTGAAGTTCTGGGGAATAAAATCTTAAGGAGGAGACTTGGAGGTTACTAGTAGGTACCCATTCCATGAGATAACATGGATGAAGCCTACAGAAAAAAGCAGACACCAGATCCTTTTCCATAGAATACAGTAAGCTGCAGAGTTTGACATTCATTAAACCCACAACTTCTCCTTTAAGAAGTCCTGTCCTATCTACTGCCTATTTGCACAGTTGAGTGTTGACCACAATCAGGGAATGGATTAAAAAAGCCACCAAGCTTTTTTGCTGGGTTCCCTTGTAGACAGTGCATGTCCCAGGTGCCACTTACAGCACAGCTGTGGCCACCAGTGCCATTCAGTTATTTACTACCCTCCTGTTAGCAGGACAGTCATTCTAAACCTTCTAAAGATGTACTTATTATTTTGTAGATAGTCTAAGCCTACTAGCCACAGATAACATCCTAACAAGACTAACATACTTTACACTCACCGCTTAGACTGCAGAGATATCCAAGCAGGCTTTAATCTCTTAACTTATGACTGGTTAAAATTACTATGTCAAATTTTCAGACGCAAGAACACCTTGACTTATGAAGTCCTCTCAATAATTCCTATATGGCTTTTCCAAGAAGCAGCAGCATGAGGTAAGTGCAGTTTTCAGAGTCTTGCTGTTGCCTACGGATTCTAAATAGCAGCAAAATTTTTTTCCTGAATTTTATTCAAAAAGCTAAAATAGGATCATACTTTCTGAGACTATTCAGAACTGTTTGGGCTACAACTTTGAAGATTCTGGTGCTGCTTGATAGTTACAAGAGCAAGTGATTTTTCTTAAGGAAAAAGCTATCAAGATTACATGGTCTTCAAAGTAACTATATATAACAACTATGGCTCCTTAAAAAAAGTAAGCAGCCTTATTTTTCTGCTGAAATTGACAGCTTTGATCTCCATACTCACCAAGCAGTCTCCTACTCCAAGAAGTCACTGTTCCATGAAGTCAGAACTGCAGATAAACATACATTCCTTAGCACTCAGAAACATGGTGCAAAGCTACTGCAGCACATTCATTCGTAACATCTAGAAAATCCAAATCACTCAATAATTGCTTTTTTATTTTACAATCTCACATTACAGTGCTGCATTTTTGTCAGTATATGAATGCACACTTGCACTGACAAATCCAGTGACTTCTAGTATTCAAGACATAAGAGTATTATTACTAGCAGCTATCTGAAAAGTTGAATTTTATTTTTATTTTTGCAAGACAGCCTCATCAACTTACATACACTTAATTTGATCACTGTAAGTCCTGTCCTTGGGAAACTTCTAAAACCAAATCGGCATATAAATGTCTGTCAAATTATAAGCAGGTTGCAATTTTCAAACAGTTTAAAGTTAAAAACAGATTTAAAAAAACCTGATAAAATTGCAAGTTTTAGCAAAACTTCATCCTGCCTGCCAGTTTTAAGCAGTAAATGCACATGATAAAACATCAGAAGAAAAGCTCCCTAGACATAAGCAGGACTAAAAGACAGACTTTCTTTTAAATGCTAACTACACCCCATCAGTTAACATTTAAAGGTAAGATTAGCTTCACTTTGAACTTGTGACTTTGTAGCCATCTAAGTTCAAAGGCAGAGAAAGAGCAGAATTTGAACTTCTCCAACATTTACAAAGAGAAGGGCAAATTCCATTTGGACCATCTATCAGCAGGGAACTCCCCTCAAACACTCAGAATAATACGTTTCAATTCGAATTCTAGAAACAGGAAGACCAGATACCTGAAGCATTACTGACCATACCATAGGAATTCACAAGAAGTTTGCAAGAACTGGAAGTCATCAAAGACCTAGAATTAATCCTTGAGATGAAAACAATCCTGACTCTAACTCATGCACACTATTTTAAATAACAGTAATAATCAGTTTTCAACTGTCTATCTATGGGCCTTCAAAAGCACAACTCTCCAAACAAAGACTGGGTCAAATGCTGCTTTTTTTTAATTAAAAAAAGGAAAACTAGAAGCAACTGAAGGGATTATAAAAGAACTTTGAAAGTCACAGAACAATCTCCTACACTACTTATTTCTCCCCTAAATCTGAAATTAAATGGTCACATTCATGCTTTATACGAAGTCACTGTATTTACACTGCCTTATAGCACTAACTCAGCAATAGTGCCTGCTTTATTTAAAAGCAGGTCTAAAAAATCTCAACCACTCAATTTATCTACAGCCTTGATGAAAGATAATCTGTCTCTTGCAGTGAGACTTAGTTAACTTTAAGCAATATTTTCTTTAAGTATTCATCCAGATGCGATCAGACACTGAGTCTGCAGACCTCCCTCTGTGGCTCCAGTCTAGCAGAGTTTCCCTAAGTGCAACACTTCCTTGGTGGCAATTTTGAGTAAACGTGTTTAGAGTCTAAAGTTCATTTGCTCAGTCAAGTACCTGTGTATTGCTATGCAATTTTATTTGAGTATTGCTCATTATTCATTATTTCAAAGGCATAAAACGCTCTTAAAAAATGCAGCAACAAAACTTTATTAGTATCAAGAACCAAGAAACAGCAAGATGTCTGACCATCTCCTTCAGATCAAAGCCTCTACATGGAATGGAAATTAATTTCAAACAAGATTTTCACTTAGAGGCTTACATTAAAAACTAAATACATTTAAATAGGCACTAATTTAGCAAATACATAAAATAGAACCATGAAGAAATTTTCTTCAAATGAGGAATTCATAGGTTTTTAGTAAGAAACTTCAGGAGAATCAATACAGGATATTGCATCTCTACCAGGACAAAGACTCCCAAAATCTAAATTAGTTTCCTATCTTAATGAGCAAGGGATGACTTCATTAGAGATAAATCCTGTTACCTTAAGCAGAGGTAATCTCACCATCTGCTCATGTACACGTTAACATTCTTCTCTACTTAAGATGAGTTGCACAACAATTTTCTTCTGAGAAAAACCCTAAGGCTTTTAACATTCTATTTATAATTTGTTCTAGTGGTAAAGAAGCACAGAACATATTATTTGGTAACTCATTCTTAAGAAATACTTTACAGTTATCACAAATCAGTGCACATAAATTCCCTAGAGTCCAAACACTAAATACAGAAGCAATGATAACAAGTCAGACCATTTCCTGCATTCCTTATAAAGTAATGCCCTGACATACAGTAGCAAGACCTTCCTCAAAACAAGTGTAACTTTCATAATAACTCTGTGGTTACTTTGCCATTAATTAAAAAAAAAAAATCTGAAGCATTTGCCTAACAATGATAGCTAACTTAAGAATCAACAAATCTTGCCTGCATACCAGGGACAGTAGCAGTTTTATGCGATACCAGGGAAAACTTAGCAAAATAAGACAGCAGTAATATACTATGGAAAGTACTAATCATCTGGAAAGGAATTCATAGCAAGACATTTGCCACAGCAGGAAAACTCCTTAGCAAGAAAAAACAGAAGAACTTTGATGTTCAAAAGCCCTCTCTGCCAGACACATTCAGATTGCTACAGAGTAACAACTGAACAGATACTTCTAGAAGTCATGTCACCAAGGCTGGGTTTTTTTTTAAATACTGTTAAAAATTGGAAGCTTTTAAAATAACGTGTACATACGTAGTCCTGAAAAGTTGGCATTTCAGGTATGTAGTCCTATCGTGTCGTCTCTCCACTAAAAACTTAGTAGCTTCTTTAATCCAGTCATTTTAGCAAAAACAGAAAGTATCCCCTTACGGATGAGATTAACACAGCTAACCAAAAGATTAAATCCATTTCATTTCAGGTCATATCTACAGAATCTTCAAAGATAATTTCAGTAACTTAAATCCAGGTGCAGTTTCAAATTGGACACAAACTCTGAACCAGTAGATACTTCTGGTTTGCTCAAAACATTTGGCTTGCAAATACCTAAGCTGCTGTACAGAGACCAGCAACTGCATCTCTTAACTTGGATTTTGAAACTTCATTTACAACTAAAAAGTACAATCTCATCACAAAACCTCTGGTCTTGAGAGCTAGGTAAGAATAGGGTATCTCCAGTACTAGAACA
Source organism: Elanus axillaris (assembly GCA_026212715.1). Taxonomy (NCBI): domain Eukaryota; kingdom Metazoa; phylum Chordata; class Aves; order Accipitriformes; family Accipitridae; genus Elanus; species Elanus axillaris. The sequence continues at coordinate 14,315,604 of JANZLQ010000022.1, read as the reverse complement.
GGAAGCCTTCAGTAATACTTCAACGTCTTTCAACACTGGCAACAAATCCCTTGAAAAATCCAGCCTTGGCTGTTCCAGTGCTTATAAAAACACTTAGGATAGAACTCTTCCACTTAATTTTCATCCAGGACACTGTGCAGAAGACTGTTACTAGATATGGTATACTTCATAACTGTAGAATCTTGATTTTTTTTTCATCAATGTTCCAAGAGATACAAAGGGTAGAAGTATCCATCATGGTGTTCCAGCCAAAGCTTAGTGTAGGCAGCTACAGCCTACAAATCAATCATATGTTTTCCATTGCCACAAAGAACTCTTCCCCTTCTTGAACCAGTGGTTTGCACCATTAGCCACTGCAAGCCACTCTACCAGTAAACATGGATACATGCAGATTTGGTGCAGTATGTTTGCAAACTTTTTCAGCATATTTGTGCTGTTACACTCCTCCCCTGAGATTTTGAACTCAATCACCATTTTGTTTAAGCCTGTTGAAGAGATAGGGGTCTTAAAAATAATTAAATTTCATCTAAGTTTCATAAAAACAAGCAACCCAACCCTGCCAAGAACACTGGGTGTCACAGCTAGAAGAAAACAGTAGCATGAGCTCATATTGTTGGATACCACAGATTTATTACCAGGATAATCTTTATAAAAGCCTGAATCATGCCAAGAAGTCCTTAAAGCCGATCAGCTGAAGACACAAATCAACAGGAAACTTGACATCAGTTTCATCAGCTGTAGAACTACTCACCAACTCTTGCATCTCTCTATTTCTCCCTATTTTGTTCTCAGCTCTCTAACAGCATACCTACAATTCCGTTCCTATTTTCTGAAGGCAGATACCAGAAAAAAGTAATAATGAAACTGATGGCATCCCAGGCTGTTTCATTCTGATGCACTCGGCCAAGTTTTTTTTTTTCCATGCCTTACAGCCAAGCCTATTACCAGCATTGTTTGACAAAGGCTAAGAATTTTAGTTTTGTTGCAATGTTTCTCCTTAAAGAATAATGCTTTCATATCCACTCCTGTTTTAGAATTCTGCTTTTAAAAACTTTTTACTGGTGCTTTAGCTTTTCAGCCACCTTTAAAGCTGTGCTTTTCTCCACATCACCCTTATGATTCACGCTCTTTTCTACCAATCCCTCTTTTCAAAGGGTACTTGAAAACACTCATGCTATACAAAATATTCCACGCAGAATCAACATTAGCTACTGGTTTAGGGTTTGGAGTTTATTTTTTAAGTAATACCATTGCCCCAAATATTTTGATTCCCCACCTGAATAATTTGTGCAGTAATCTATTACTTGCCAAGTAATTTTACTCTTGAGTAAACTTTCATGGAACAATTAAGAGTGGAAGGGGCCTCAGGGCATCTCTAGTTCCATTAGCTGCTCAAAGCAGGGTCAGCTATGAGAAGGTGATAAAGGTGCTCAGGGCTTTATCCAGGCAGCAAGATTGCAGACAAAGTTTTAGTTATTCATACAGTGCAGGCCTGATCACAATAGAACATGACAAATTACCTGGAGCATCTATCTATACTAGTACTTCCACTAATCCCAATACCAGTAGTACTAAACAGGAGGTAGACAACATTTTAAACTACATATCCAATTCAACCAAAAATACAAAAAGTGTCTAGACCATGGGGAGGGCAGAGAAAAGAAACATTTGTGCCACCTGCTTTGATTACCCAAATAGAATGCCAAAATACCTTCCCTATAGTTTTACAACATTCTACAGCATAGACATAGATAGGACCACCACAAAAACCCGGATTTTCTTAAGGTATATTCCTGAAGTAAGCTCTGCAAATATCCTCCTAATGTCACAAAGCATTCAAAACACAGCAAAATGCAGGAAGTTCATGATGCAAGTGTACAGTGTCTATTAACACAAGGAGACGAAAACAACCCTCACCCACAAAGACTCTATTCTATTCCCTGTGCAGCAGTGCACAGTGTACACCTTCAACAAAACAATCAAAAACATTAGTAGCATAGGTAGAGAAAACCATGTCACCACAGCTCTGTCCCAGATTTAACTCTGTAACACTGTATTAGTATCAACCTACCAGTCTAACCAAATGCAATTCTGCTGCATTAGCCAAATTATTTCTACCACTTGCTTCAGCAGATGAGTTTCCCCTCAGGCAGGAAACTTGCACACTTTCAGTTACAACCAGCAGATACTTCTTAGTCACAAACCTAGTGTTTATGAAAGTATTAAGCAGAATTGTTGACAAATTGACAGAACAAATGCACTGTTCACATGTACCTTTTTGCTTTACATATTAGAAAATACTAAGTGCTTATTAGATACATTGATTCAATGATCACTTTGGGTTTTTTAAAACACTATACTGGTAGAAAACTGAACAGGATGGCTATGCTCAGTCAGACCAAAGATTCATCTCATCCTTAACTTGTCTCTAAGGGCAGCTTCAGAAATGCAAATGGAAAAAAACTAAACCAAGGCAAGCATGTAAAGACACTTCTGCAAAATACTCTTCTAGTCTCCACTAATTTGCCACTCAAGTACTTCCTGTATCCTGAGGTAACTTCTCTAATACTAAAGACCCCTGATGGATTTTTTTTTTCCCTCCAGGAATTTGTCCAGCTGCATGCTGAACTCATGTAAACTTTCAGCACTCACCCTGTAACTCAGCATTGTCACTACCCTCTGCTTTTCTGCTGTGACTGCAGTCTAAGCAGAAAACTGTATCAGTTATTGATAACCTGTTCTTGATGTGTCTGCTGTAATTACTAGTATCAACTACAATATTGAAACCTACAAGCTATAAACTCTATATGGACAAAATTATTTCATCTAGGTCGTCATGCCATAACCAACCTCTAGATCCAAACTAGTGACATACACAAATACCATGAGGCCCTCATACCCTGCATACTGCAAGTTTCCAATTATCATTGTTTTTTTCTAAGGGATGTTTTGTTTATAACCTTAATGCCACACAGCTGAAAATTACAAGTTACATGAAATATGCAGGCATACCTTCTCTTTCTACTTCAATTTCTTCAATGAAAGCACTCTGAAGTGACCACCACTTTGGAACAAACTAAACTTACTCTAAGTAAATAATTTCAGGTTGCATTTCTACTAAGGTACAGATCGAAGTAATATTTCTCATAACTTCTTTTAATGTGAGCTTTGAGAAAAACATTTTATTCTAAATATTTTATAGATTAAGTGAAGTTTATTGTTACTGGCATGCTTTGAAACATTTCCTCCTTTACTTACTTGTCCAGTCTGGAAACAACTTCTGCATTCTTCTGCAAAAAAATGACATCACAACAACCTTCTCGTGTACAAAGGGGCTGGATGAATGCTGTATTAGATGACTGATGTTATTGAACACTGCTGATAAAAACTGAACTCTTGGTTCTGGTAAGTAATTACATCCACATTTCCTACTTCAAAAATAGAGGAGTATGTTTACTGTTGCACTTCCACAAAGCAAAAAATCTTAAAAATGAAGAGAGTATAGCATGAATATAAGTTTCTTGTACTATTCTAAAAATAAATAAATATAACAGTAATTTCTGCACTAACTGCAGACACTAAAAGGCTATACTTCCAAAATAAAAAAACAGAAGATCATTAGCCAAATGTCATTCAGGCCGACCTTAAAACACATACCATATTTTATGAATTCTAGTCATGTTTGCATTATGTTTATACTGTCCTACCTATCAACGTTAATTTATTGTAATTTTTAAAGCTTCCATAAGATATCCTTAAGACTGTTCAAGAGTTTGAAGACAAACAACATGCAATCCTACTCTAATCAAATTCAAATCTAGTATTCATTTTTCTAGATAGCCCCATACCAGTCTGGTTTTGGTCCCATATCAAAGCTAACACAACAACAACAACAAAAACCAAAACCAAAACATCACCTCAGCATTTTTATTTTTTAAGCAACATTTTAATTCAAGTTTCTTCAGCTAGATAGCAGGTATAGGAGCAGCACTGAATAAGAAATATCAGCACTGTCAAGTTAAGTTAGTTTGAGAAGTAAGAAACAGAGGAACACAAATTCAGAGAAGAATTTTTTACTTGACATTTTGAAATCCATCATTTTCCATTTAAGGCATTCAGTTTTCCTTGTTGCTATATAGAGAGCTACTCAAATGAGACAAAAATAACTAAATCATCAATTTATATACACTGATCATCTGTACTGATGAACCTTCATGTCTAAGTTCTTAATGATGACAATAATACTCCAAAACAAAAGAGGAACCTGAAGTATCCAAGTCAGGATTACTATTACATTGTAATTAAGTAGAACAAATCTATTTTATTAAATCAATCAAAGTTTTAAATCTTTCTTGAGACTTCTTACATATTTTTTATAAACAAGCATCTTTATGTTAGGGCCTGTTCAAATACAGTGCAACACTTAAGAAGATGGGACTCTAAATAGTTTATTGCTTGTTTGGTTTGTGGGGTTTTTTCCCCAATGGAAGGCCATTTAATTTCAAGTATCTGTTACCTCTCCCTGTGCTTTCTCCCACTGCCTTTATCTTTTACACAACTCTCTCACTGTCCATTTACTCCTATTAGTTTTGCTTCGACTTGCTTTCAGTTTAAAAAAACTAAAAAAAAAAAAACAAACCAACTTGGTGGGCATTACAGTCCCCTTTTTCCCCTCCCACAAGTGTGATAAATGAGCCCCATTTAAGCAACTTTTCTTCCTCCCAGACGCATAAGGAAGGTTGTTATCCAGGCCTGCCCTCAGTGTTGGGGGAATGAGGGACACAACTGCCTTCAAAGCTAACAAAAACCAACTAACAAAATACTTTTGTCAATCAGCTTTCATTCCCCCTGCCCCATTTCTGCTTCCCCGTTGGATTCTTCATAAGTCATCCATCCCTGCTACTCTTGAACACAGTTTATGTTCTAAGTTGGTATTGCACAACATCTTATACAAACATCACACATTTCTTGAGTTTTCAGTTCCCTTCAGAAAGAGATTTACATTAAGCATGCAAGGTTGTTACTTAAAACCCCTGCATCCCTGCCCTACCCCAAGTCAGCTTAACTGCACTATGCTCTAGGACTACATGTGTAGTAAGTAATACAGTGACAAGGAAGAACATCAGAACCTTTCTTTTCTTCCAAGCTCTTTTTTTTTTTTTTCTCTGAGTGCACCTTACTATCATACTCCCTTTCCTCAACTATGGCATAGCTGTTAGCGGGTGGTTACTTGTGCTAACAAAGATGCAGGTATACCTTTTTTATTGCATTGCTACAGAATAATAAATTCGATCAAGTTGTGAACGGTCAGCCAGTTGCATGCTTCCCTGTACTACTAATATCTGCAAAGTTCCTAGAGGAAACGGCAGAGCTGTTTAAGGATCAGCCAACTTCTCTGGAACCCGAGGTTGGCTCACCCACTCAGATGAAAACAAGGAGAATGTAAACCCGCTGGGTCTCTGCAGTGACACCCAAGGTCCCCCCCTAGGGTGAGCACCGCGGCTCCCGAGAGCCTCCCCCGCGCCTCCCGCTCAGCGCCTGGCCGCAGCTACCTGCCACCCCTAACGCTTCGCCCTCCCCTACAGAAACCACCCCCGGGACGCGGAGCGCCGTGCGGCGCAGGCAGCCCCGCACAGCGCCTCCGAACCGCCGCTCCCTGTCAGAACCGGCACCGCTCCAGCGCTTCGGACAACGCAGTCAGCCGACCAAGGACTCTCCGCAGGCAGCGCCGCCGCCTCCCGGCTCGCGGGGGCCCGCACCGACACGGGGAGGTGGAGACGAGCCGCGCGGGCAGCGCTGACCCCGGCCCGCCGCCGCGGCCCGAGCCCCGGGCCCCACCGCTCACAGGTGCCGCCCCGGCAGCGCGGGGAAGACCGGCCGCCCCCCACAGGCCCGGAACCGCGCCGAGGCCGAGGCGGCAGCGGCAAAGCGTCGCGGCGACCCCTAAGGAGGAGCGGACGAAGCGGGGCCGGGGGG
>JANZLQ010000022.1:14289410-14309326 GCA_026212715.1 Elanus axillaris | reverse complement strand
GATGGGCGGGGGCGGGGCGGGGCGCGGCACCGGCCGCTTCGGCCGGACCCTGCCCGGGGCGTCCGCCTGCCAGCCCGGCCCTCACCTGCGTGTGTCCCCTCCTCCCACCGCCTCCCCGCAGTCAGGGTCGCCTCCGCTTGGGCCGAGCCCGGCCGGCAGCGGGTCTCCGCGCCCGCCGGGGAAACGGGCCGGTAAGGGCCGTGCGGCCAGCGAGGGCCCGGCAGTGAAGCGTCGCGGCTGTGGCGGCCGGGCCCCTTCGGCCACGACGGCGGGGGGCTGGGTGGCTCTGAGGTGACTCTCCGTCATTTCCTCCCCTTATCGCCCGATCTTCCCAAGAATGCTCGGCATGACTGGAAACTTGCACAACGCACCAAAAATGTCCGTCTGGGAGGCTGGAATGAACTTCCCCTGCCGCTGGCCGCGGAGGGAGGGCACTGCCCGTGCCCGCCGGGAACACAAAACAGGCCGGAGGAAGAGGTTGAGGGGTGACACCAGCAAAACGAGAGTGCTCCGCAGCACATGGGCTGTAGTTACCCCCGTCACTTGCCAGTGTTCCACTGAACAGAATTTCTCTTAGTTTAACTTCAGAAACTACTTCGCCAGCCCCAGCAGTTCCCAGCAGTCAACTCCAACCTTCCTGACATACCAACACATTTCAAAAAGACAGTATTTTGGTTTGACCTTCACAATAGCTTCAAAAGAATATAATGCTTTGAGTAAGCTCCAAAGTACTGCATCTGGGATTTTATACAAAGTTTAGACAATGGGCCTTTCGTAAGATCAAATTAAAAGTTGTAACGGGCATTTAAAAGTAACACTACGATCTTTAATGTAGATGAAAAAGAATTCCAGAGAGAGTAACTTTGTATTCTCTCCATTCAGGGGCTACTATTTAAAATAATCAAATCATTCAGTTCATGCCTATTGGTATTTTATTCAGCACTTTTAGCACACCAAAGTTCCAAAAAATACAAAATTATTAATGAAGCATAGAAGACACAAGAAAAAAGTGTCAGTTTAGGAGCTACAATATAAATGAATTAATAAAAGATAAGTCATAAATACATGGGTGGCAGTGACATTTTCTGTGTGTTTATCTTTAAACCCCCACCATTTTAGCATCTGAGCATTTTCTATTGGATAAATCTTGACCTAGCACCATTAACGTCAATGAAAGCTCTTGCAGGTGACTTCAACAAGACCAAAATGGAGACTTGGAAGGCTGACACAAAGTGTGTCCCTATGGAAGCATCACAGGCATGAGTCTTTAATTACAGAGATTAAAAAAAATTACCAGAGTTCTTGCTACCCTTGTGATCTAAGCCATTAAGAATTTTTCAAGTTGTCAGTTACTAAGAGGAGAAATTGACCCTTTCTAACGCCATTCCAGTATTGACAGTCAATAAGCCAATTCTGCTCTGATTTTGAACACAGAGCAGAGCATCAGTGGAAGACCTCTACTTTGCTCTCAAGGTCCAGGTTTCTTTCCAGACTGTCTGTCCAAATATACCTTTTCGGATTGCATTTTAGATTTTTTGTCCTGGCAGTCGCAGTCATGTCTCCTGGCCACCTCTTCTGCTGGGCTCCATTAGAGGTCCTGGCCAGGAGACAACTGTACCTGGAGTTACTGACCCACATAACAACTAGAGGGAGGCCTGGGCTGTGCTGCCCATACAGCCTGGCCTTCAGACCCATGTTGCGCTGTGTGTATCCCCTCGCCTCAGGATAAACTTCCCAGCTCCACGTAACAGGAGTCTGCAGGCAGCTCCCGCTTGGTACCGGTGACTGCACCACCTGCACATCCTTGCCTTTATCTAAAAGTGCAGCAAGAGGTTCCCATGTGAACGCCTTTCCTGTTTGGCAGCAGAAATCATGGACAGAAATGTCTTCTTGTAAGAAAGTCCTAAAATGACTGACATGGGAAACCCTTTTCTACGGATGGGGTCTGCAGAGCATGCTGCGCCTGTTTGATGCTGCACAACTGAGGGTTCCCAGCATCTTCATAGTGCTGCCTCTAATAAACAGCAGTGTAAATGATACTTCACAGAGGCAGAGTGCCCTACTGGGATCCTAACGGACCAGCACCTCCTGGTGCAAACCAGTTCCCATGGTGTTTGTGCTGCCTTACCACTCACACACAGGATTATACCTACGACTCACTGGCCCAGGGTTTAGTCCTGGGACAACCATTTGTCTGTGTTTCATCCCCCACTAACCAAAGGAACACTAATCTGCTTAGCCTAAATGAAAGGCGGCTACCACATGCAACAATTTCAACAAGATCATGAGTATATGACTGAGCAAACTCCATCATGTTATATAATACATGACAGTATGACCATGTCAAATACAAATCATAAAAGCTGAGATAGGAAAGATTATTTGGTTCATTCTACAGATTAGTACAAAATTTTAGACTATTATCAAGCCTGCCTACCAGTACCATGATAACTGTAAGAAGCTTCTGTGCCTTTCCCTAGAAATTATTTCCTTCTTGTCAGAAAATTTTCCTGCTATTCTGCATTTAAATAATTTAAGCCCATCCTTTTTAGCTGTATCTCATTTTTGCAAAATATTCTAAATGTACTTAAATAGGTACTAATTTCCTTTTATCACACTGAATACAAACTGAATATGCTATTCCTTCTTTTGCTTTCACCCCTTACACTGAAAAGCAACATCAGTACTTTTGCCTCTGCTTTCATTGTTTCTCAGCTACATTCACATTACATATATACCAATTACTGGGTGCACTCCAGAAGCAGCACTAGCCAGTTTTAGAAATAGCATTTGTATATCAGATGCCACGTAGCATTCTCCATAGCTGGGCAGCCAAAATAGTTCTGTTTCAAGAGAGATAAGTGCTTGGCATTGGAAGTTCAGTTTCTAAGTAAAATGACGCTACCCCCTAGATAGCTGAGTCAATGAAGGGAACAATGACATAGCCTGCAGACTTGCTTATGAATGGATAATTACAAGTTACACATTCCCACATGAAAACATTACGTCAGTATTAAAGTATTTCTTATACAGGAAGTTACTAATATGTCCATGTAAATACAGTGCACAAGGTGTGTGTCCCAGCAGTATCGCTACCTTGCTACTACATAGGCTGTCTGTGATACATTGACCAAATACCACAGTTGCCCTGAAAGTTTTCAGAATACACTTGGTAAAGCAATGTCTTGTTGAAAAAAAAAAAAAGTAGGTTGCAGATAGACAAGCAGTAAAAGTCCATACAATTTTATTAAGCAACATTTTTATTAAAATTTAACTTGCATACTACAGGCAGAACAAGCCTGAGACAATCTGGTCAAATACTTGGAGAAAGTTAAGTGCTCTGCTCACTACCCCGATACTCAAACTTCACAAAAGAATTCCACCACAATATATGCGAAAATGAAATCAACTTGTGTAACTAACTATCCTGACACTGGCATTAACTGGAAATATGACAAACTGCAGTTCGCAGATGCCTTTTAAAACAATACTTAGGATACAAGGAAGCTTGGCATATACCCAGATCAAAAGGACGGCTACGTGTAACAAAGCGTAACAAATGTGTTTTGGTGAAGATAAGATGTGGGAAGTAAAAGAAATAAAACAAAAACAAACAAACAACCCCCCCCCCCAAAACCCAAAAAGCCCACTTTAAAAACAAAATTGCCTTAATTTTCTTCTCAGCCTTAAATGCATTTATGTAAGCCCTCCAAATTTGGCAGATTAATGCCTTAATTTAACTACTGGAATTGCTACTTGCCTTTAATTGGAAGGATTAAACTTGATGTCTATTGTCAGAGTGTCCTTTTTGTGAATGAGAAGTTGTTAGTAGAAGCACATGGATTATTAAAGGACAAATGTGTTTCCTCTGACAATAGGAAGATGGAGCATATCATACCAAGGACAAAAACCTCTTTGAAGATACCATGAAGATACCAGGACACGGTGCTGACTTCATGCAGCTTGTCTGTTCCATGGAAATTCCCAAACATTTGTTCATCGGGGTGGGGACAGCAGCAACACGAAGTTCACCCCTGTCCTGCTGATACGCTCTTGCTGGCACAGACCACGTACGGGTCCCTCACTGCCTCGTGGAGCAGTCTGGGAGAACGGCACTGCCGGGGCTTGCTGCTCGGCAAGGTGGGCAACGCTGCATTTTGGCCAGGTGCAAGCACCCCCCCGGAGCAGCCAGACTCAACATCCTAGTCCCAGCAACAATTCAAAGAAACCTCATGCAGTTGCCATGACCGGCAAGCTATGCTCAGTGCTGTAGTTCTTCTTGTGCGTGCGGCCTTCAAAAGCCTTATGGCCAGTGACTTGTATTTATGGAGCAGTTTAGAAGCTCATATTTGAAAGAAAAAGGCTTAATTTTTGAAAGAAAAAGGCCAATTATAAAGTACACTATGCAAGGAAGGAAAATTATGCATCTACATTTACAACTCCAATATTACACTACTCTTCAGGATAGCTACAAGATTCAGTGATGTTTGAATTAAAGGCTAAACAGTTTAAATTTATCTTGTTTTACTTTCTTAAAGATGTAGATATAAAGAAATCATGTTAAATATACTGAAAAACTATTAGCTTAAACTGAGTAAATACTATAAAAAACTACCAATCCTCAGCTAATCAAGACAGGTAGTTCTAATGTCCTCAAGGTGACTCCTATGTATTTAAAGACAACAAGATTTAAGCCCTAATTTTGGAACATCTAGTAATTTGTATTAAAATTTCAGCTATGATGTTTTAGTCTCTATAAACTTTTTTTTTATTTCTCTGAAAACCAGCAGAGGGAGACAGGTTCTATTTTACTCCTAAAGAAAGCAAAAGATTTTACTTCCTCAAAAATATACCTTCTGAAAATTAAAGTATAATTTCCCAATTAGTCTCACAATGCCTTTTCTTGGTAATTTTGAACTTAATTATTAATACTCACTTTTCGTGTTCTGAGTGTCTATTCAAGCTTAAGCGGCTATTGCTTTCATCTGCAGATGTTTATTCAACAGTATGTTGCTATTAATATTTCATTGTGGATTTCTTTCAGGAAGAAAGGGGATATAGTAATGAATGAAAGAGTAAAACAGGCCCTGGTTCTGTTTTTATTGTTTCACTGTTATGCAACAGCTTGCATGTGTTTTCCACGTGTATAAAGGTCTGCATATGGCTCCCAAAAATCTATAAAGTAATTTCAGCTGACTATATACATGAGTTACATATTTAAGGCTCAGACAAAAGAAGAAAATTCTTCTCTGAAATCTAAAAATACTGCCAATAGTTTCAAGTGCAAGTAAAAGGTTCTCTTGGGTTAATTTCTTAGGACCCCGGTCCTGTTTCAGTAAATGGGAATTTAGGGACTACTACTCCAGATCTTGGCACAGAAACTTAGGTATGTTCCACACAACTTAGGCGACATTTTCTACAAACTGGCATGACAGGGCATACATTTGAAATTCATAAATGATGTTTCATATTTACCTCCCCCTTCTTTTTTTTCAAATAAATTATGCCCAGAAGAGCTACTAGAACAGGGAACTGAAGAACAGAAACAATTTAACACATTTTACTACTTGTTTTACTGTAAATACTTTGTAATAACTTTAAATCTATTTTTTCATATAACTTCCTATTACAGATGGATCATATAACCAGAGAAGAAATTATAAGAAATGCTTTTTGGATAGGATGCGTTCCGTGATATGCACGATTTCTACCATTTGAAGGCTTTAAATGAAATGAAGCTTCTGAACCTCATTAAAATGGAGTAGAAATAGAAGAGTTAGAAAACGCATGCTGAAACTGTGTCAGTGCTGCAACATACTCAGGAGGTACCGTGGGATAGTTGTTAGTCTACAGTATGCTTTGGTAAGGGCTATTAATGTAAGAATGATGCCAGAAAAACCTGAGGGAGAAACTGTGGGCAACAGGATGCGTACCTGGAAATAGCAATCATTCCTTGGGTAAAGGTAATTGAGGTAATTGGGAAGACTTCTGGTATTTAAAATCCCAATCACAGCAAGTCATGCTTAATCAGACATCCAAAGGTAGAGGATAATAAAACTTCATATTGACTACTTACTTGAATTATCCCATATCGAAGAATTAAAATAAAACAAACAAACCAAACCAGCACTACCATTAGGAATTCTAGAGCAAGAGACTTTCACAGTGATCTCCTTGGCAGGCTGCTAAGAAAGAGGCTATAGGATCTTCTCCCAGCTGCCCAAATTCCTGCAGCTCCAAGCCCTCACTAACAAAATGCGGTATTTCCTTTCTGGTATGAGCTAATTGCATGAAGCTTCATGTAGTAACCCTATGTTAATCAGTTACAGAACCTCACAGTTTTTAAGCATAGCAAGTCAATGGAAATATTCTACTATTAAAAAAATTTTGAACAATTCCTTATGTCATGCATTTATTTGTAGTCACACAGTGTATATTGCTGAAAAGAAATGATCCTATCAAGTACATTCAGTGAGATAGTTTTCATATACCTGTCCAAGTCATGGTTCTGGCCCTTATTCCTTGTATTTTGGTATGCAATTTTTTGTAGTTTTCATAAGGGAAGTTAAGTGCACAATGTGTTTCCTGGAGGACATTTGTAAAACTGGTTTTCAGGTTAAGGGTCAATGATTCAAATTTATCAGATTTTACCTAATGGATGTTCTGGAAGCAGCAGAGTTAATTTAAAATGCAAAATCCTCACCAAGATGCTTTAATTGGTAAATAAGCATCTTCTACTTAGGAATGGCAGTTATGTAAGAGTAGATCCTAGCACATTATTCAAAAGGATTTATTGCTTGCCTTTGCCATTTACATTCACCAGCAGAAAGACATCCATGCTTGAGGGACAAAACTGGATATTGTTTTAATGAAAATGATCTACGAGTTTGGTGTAAAACTTCAAATAGGATTGCAGTGGTCATCCCCCAGCAGAAAGAAGCCAACAGCATTAATACATGTCACAAGCTACTTGACAATGCAGTGCTTGTGTGTGTGGGAGGAAAAAAGTAGTGTGCGCTCATGTATGCACTGCTCGCTGAGAAACTTCAAGGAAGACAGCTAATCAAGCACACCGCACAGTTCTGGCGTCATTACAAACCCCGCCTTTGTAGATACTACTCATCCATCAGTGTAATTCTACCACATACATCAGGAACCCTGTCAGGATCAAGCTTATGCATCCAAGTGTGGGTGTGCAGAACACACTGGGAACATCACTTCTCACCTTCCACAGTGTCATAGAAATCACCTGTCAGCAAATCCCCTTGGGATCCGCAGTCATCCTTCTGCAATGAAGCAGTGACATCAGGCCATGGAGAAATATGGCACTCATCCTAATTAAGAGCAGAGCTCAGGCAGTATTGAAGCATTTGCAAACACAGTATGAATTTTAAGAAAATTACTTATTTTCCAAATATAAATGTAATACTAAATTTTAAATAGTAATGGTCCTTTGCTTGAGAAATATACCACTGCATAGTCTTTTGGAAGAGCAGAAATTCATCATCCAAATCAGGAATGACATCACAGCAGCATTAAGCATGATCTTGGATTTGTATTTAAATCCATGGAAGTTTTGCTCTGGTTTCACTGAAAGCATAGCCTAAAAAGAACAAAATTATCTTTGCTTCCTCCCACTAAAACTCATGGATGAATCCACCTACAATGTTTTGGTATCCCCCAGAGGTACCTGGCTGAATCTTTGAACTGTGAGAGACTATGTATTAAAATACCAAACTAACAAAAAGCTAGGTCTTCCAGCTGCTTGTTCATACTCTGTTAGCAAGGTCATCCTGTCCTTCTTATTCTCACATTATCAAAAGCAAGTCCAACTCTAACCTAATCATTAGATTATGAAGTAAAATGCCCATCTCCTACCTAACATTAAAAATGTTTGAAAATCTGTAAGGTTTAAGTTGAAAAGCCAGAATTTTTCTAAAACCAGGTAGTCTTTATGAGATTTAAAACCTGAATAAAGATTAACATGGTAGTCTTATAAAATGGCCCTAACATGCAGTAAAATACTCTAACTCTAGCTCCTGGCTACTACCTTTTACTAAAGCAGCACAGAATACGCAATACTGATCACCTCTGATCTCTCTCTTTGGTTTAGAGAAACTTTAATAGCTTGTTCTAAAGACAGACAAAGTGAACTTTTTTCAACCTTGAAAATGCAATAAACATTCCCAGTCTTTTAAAGAATTCCTTGAATACCTCCAAGTACAAATACAGCTTTCACTAAAGGTATAAGCAAGCCATGGATTTGAAACATTTTTTTTTTCTTTTTTTAAATTATTGCTGTCACAAATCCTACTGTTTGGAATAGCCAGGCTAAAAATCCTATTCTCAATTATACTACTTCTATATGCTTAGTTTTTCTCACATCACAGTTTCATAAGCTTTGCAGTCACCACAGAGTTTTCTAAAGAAAAGGACAGATAGCTTGGCAGCTGTAGAGGGCTCACACTGAAAGCATTTAAAGAATCCTTCTTTAATCTCATTTTAGTGGAAATTAAGCTTTACTCGTTTTCTATTTGCACCAAAATTAACAGGGTTGATGTCACAGATAACTAAAACATTCCCCAGAAGTTTGCAGCAATTCCACTCAACACAGAGACTGTGATTTTCTGGGTAGGTTAGGGAAGGATGACTCCTCAGGAGGATTTGCAGGGGCTCCACATGTCCCTTTGCACAAGAAGTTTTGGGGAGAGGCTCAGATGTGCCAGAGAAGGACAGATGAAAAGGATTTGCTGCAAGACAGGCCTTCCAGTCCCCTTGTAGTTAGGTAACTGAACCTGCACCATTTCTTTGAAGAAATTATACATCTGCAGCCTGAGGCTCACAGAAAGAGTTGGGTAATGCTTTTACAACAGATACAGTTTGTTGAGGCAGACCAGTCTGTCTTGGTTTCAGTTCACCAGCCTGCAAAATGGAAGCTAGATAACTGTGGGTTTGTGAAACAAGGAGCAATTGCAGAGTGCTTTCAGACAGACTGATGACAGCTTTTACTTTGTATGTTACATTTTTATTGGTGAAGGGTATAGAAGGATGTGGGAGTGAGACCAGAAGATGTGACAACATAAGCAAAGAAAATAAGGTCCAGAAGAAGAATTGTTGTTGTGCTGATCCATTTTATATGTCAGTCTGTCTCTCGGACATTACCATCTTCACTACTTTTTCACAGCTGTAACCACTTTCAGCTACTGCAGCAAGTTCCATAAAGAAAGGCACTATTGGCTACCTTTAATCCAGTGCCACCACCAGAAAAGCAGGCAACATGTAGCTAACCAATTGTAGGAAGCTCTTAGGTGTTGGTTCACAAAGCAGTTTTTTCTACTTCTAAGTTATATCAACAGATTTGGAATAAAGGCTTCTGGTTTTTATTTCCAGTGTGGCAGTTGCTCCACAACATGGAATAACTTCTCTGCTTCACAACCTATAAAACTCCTAGCTTAATATTTACCTGTTTCACAGAATAAGTATGAACATTAACCATGGTAAAATATTTCATATCAAAATTGCCTGCAAGAAGAAACAGTGTCTAAGTAATTATAGTGTGATATCCATTTAGTGGCACAATTGATTTCATGTTGGACTTCCAAAATTATTTTAAAGGTATTACTTTTATATTCATACCACTATTTAATTCCTGCTTCTGCAAAAAATATTCTTAACAGTGAGTGCTAGTTGCAGGAGTATGTAGCAATCTTGATTTTCTTTCTCCACAAGGTTTTTTGTACACTTTGCTTCAAACTGTCCTTCCCCCACTTACCCCTGTGACATGAGTCATTCAGGTCAACCACATAACTTGTCATCCAAATTAGATACATTCACTAAAATTACCAGTTAGATACCAAAGCAAATATCTATATAGGGTCCATCTTTTTCAAAAGCTCAAGCTATGCAACAAAATGTTATACTGATCTATGAGTTTTCCTACCCCAGGATATGTAATTTCTTTTGAAAGAGCTTGCATTATGATTTATTTCCATTCCTCTGCAGTAGGTAGAAGCCTGTATTTCTATTTTCTAGACACTCAGCTCGGCAGACTCAAGAAAATTACAAACAATGCTCTTTCAAATATTCTCACCCAGCCTTATTTTTATGAATACTTTGGGAGGTGAGGAAAAATATTTGCAATGCCGTATTAAACATGTAAAAATTGACAAAGAATAAAGATCAATGGTTGATAAAGCACAAAGGGTGACAGATGCAGAGTGAAACAACTTTTAAGTTACTTCTATGTTTATAACTACAGTATATACAAGTCAATACAAACCATGAAAATTCCTCCCAGCACATCTTTTGGATAAACCTTTTTTTAGAAGTTCTTCAAAGAACGGAGAAGTTGGGATGCTTTCCCTTTCTGTAATGAAGTTGCCCCTTGCCACATATTATTTACACATCTTGCTCATAATACAACTACTGAAGAGAAAGTGTTTCATCTCTGAAGTAAACAAAATGTTTCCTGATGGCCAGGGTCCAAAACAACACAGGATGGAGCAGAACTTGCAACCATATCCTCTCATTCTTGTAATATTCAAGTTTCCTCAGCAAGTTTTTCAGGAACAAGATAACATTGGGGCCCAACAAGGACACCAACAATACTTCTTGCTAAATTCTGTTCCTTTGTCCAGTGTGAGGAAATAAATACATGTCCAGTCTATAACTCATTGTTCCAAGGAGCACATAGATATATTTATTTTGTGTTTTATTTTCAACTTCCAAAACTGTAAATACTGCCAGTGCTATTCTACAGATATCCATAAACATGCATATTTCATTTCAGCATAACCAGATGAAACAGTGGACAAAAGGGTGCTTTATGCTGTAGAGGGCCTAGAAAGGTTGGGGAAATCGCTTCTAGACCAGAAATGCTCTTGCTACCCTTTCCCTGGAAGATGTGGTCTTCAGCACATTCCCCATGGAAAAGTAGCAGGGAAAACCAAACAGACTCCAGACGGGCAGGGGACTGGGGAATGAAAGCCACCTCTCCTCAAACATCTCTGTGGAGCACAAAAATGAAAAGTCATAAATTCTTGTTTAAATCCTCCACTTTCGTATTTCCTGAAAAACACTCAATACACACATTCACCTGCATGCTTGCTCAGTCATGCATGCTCACACTCACTTGCATGTTCACCAGTATGAATACACACTGATGCATCTTTACACTCATTCGCAAGCCTCCCACATGCCTGTTTGCTCATACACACCGACTCCTGCTCCATCTCACGCCCATGCTCATGTGTTCTCCCTCACACGTGGTCGTACAGCTGCACCCCCTTGTACTCACGTATGCTCCCCCTCATCCTTTGAGATTTTTCATGCTAGACAACTAATCTCATTCTTTGGCTGTGCATTTTGAATTTTCAACACCAAGTTTTGCTAATAGCACCAATTATTATTTTGTGGGCAATTAAAGATAAATCCTCACCAGGAACTAAGTACCATAATTTAAAAACCTAAAGGAAAAGGAAGACCTTCGGTTTGTACAATTCATCACCACACAAGGTAACAGCACTTCATCCACAGTGCCTAAACTTTTCACAACATGTATAGGAAAGTGAAAAGCATGCTCTGAACTTTAATCTCTCAAAGATACATCAGATCCTACCTCATCTTTCTCCACAAAGCAGTTAAAAAGCTTATACTTTAACTCTGACTTGCAATCCAGCCCAAAAGGTGGGACAACTTCACGGAGCAGAAGACAGCTGAGAAATTGGAACATGCAATACCAAGGAAAGACAGGTAGCCATGTTCAGCATGTACCTTTGAAGCTGCCAGGTGATTTGATTGTTTTTTTCTTGTGTAATGAGAAATAATGACCATTTCTATTCACCTCCAGCATGCCACTTATTACGTTACAGGAACAGACCCACGTGTCATATTTACAATACAAGTGCACAATGGATTTATGCAGTAATATAACAATCCTTTGTATTTTATGCTATCATTTTCCTAGCAATTCCATTATTCCTAATACTTGCTATTTTGATCACCACTGAGCATTGCACTGATATTTTTACAGAACTTTCTTATTACACATCCACAATCTGAGCAATAAGAGAGCTAGTCCAGAGCTTGCCATTTTGGATGAAAAAAAAAGAAGAAAACCCACCAAAACCAAGACCGTCTTTTCTTCAAGGCAAGTAAGTTTACATTACTAACACACTTGATGCTTTATCATCCAGCTTCTGAGTACTCTGCAGATCCAAAGTAAAAGGTCAATTTTCAATTTTATTACTCTTAAGTAATTCCCTGTCATCAGCAAACTTTCTCACATCATTTTGTACCCCTTTGGGATCATTTATGATAACACTGAAGCACAGAGGCCTGGTACAAATTTCTGGAAAACATCATTGCTGACTTCCCCCCATTAGTCCAAGGTTTATAGAAGAAAAATAACAAATAAACCAAAAAAACTTAAACACTATAAGAATAAGACCCCCTTTTTTCCCTGCAATAACTGAGTAGTAAACACATGTCATATAATTATGACAGGACAGAAGTAGATGTAATTTTAAAAGACAGGCAGTTTTAAAAATTACTACTACAATCTTGTACATATCTGGTAGATACTTAGCCTTTGCCTAATGTTCAGATGCTGCTCATCTGCTTTACGATCACAGTGGCATCTCATAAACTACAGATGACTTGAAAAAATATGTAATAAAATATTGATTTAGACAAGAAATCAAATAAAAACTGCATCAGGAATAAAGTGCTACATTTTCCTTTAATGAGACATTTAAGGTACTTCTTGTTCTGCACGAGATTTGTATGATATACATACACTGTATGTCCTTTACCACAAGTGGTTTTTTCTACTTTTTTTTAGTATTTCCATTAGTGGAAACGAGAAGCCAAGAAAATGCTGTAAGTGATACATTTCTTGCTGCAACCACAGTACCCTAACTTCTTGTTTTTCTTGCTGTTCGTTATTATTTCATTTCCAAGCCATCCTCTCTTCCGTTGAGAGTACCAAAATAGCTTGTAGCAACTTCAATGTCTTATCTCTTTCTTAAGCAAGATACTGTTCCTCTTCTGTCTTCCCTTTGTGACTTTTCCATGTTGCTTCAAGTCTGAAATTATCCTTATGTCCTGTACTACTATTCAGATTTTTCTACACCTTCAAAACAGTGAAACTTGCTTTTTTTTTTTAAACTATGCTTTCTTCCTCAATTTACTCTGTTCTTTCCTTCTGAACATATTACAGATCTTGCCTCCGTTCTAACTATAAGCATTTTGGAGGCAAGATCACACCTGTTTCTCTGACCACATCTCCTTCTTTGTTTCTAAAGCACCCTGCGTCTTTACCAGGTTTTGGTAAATATGCATGTAACTGATCATCCTCTACAGAATAAAAACTGTCTGTTTTCTTTTTTAATTGGTGTAGACCCAAAATTTTCAGGGAAGCTTCCCTTCTCTGATCTCTAAAGTCCTGAGTCACTGGCTTGCTCATTTAGAAAAATATATTTTATAAAATCTTACAGAAATGTAAACAAATACTCAAAAGGAATTAGGTATAGACCTAAACATATGATTAAATACTTTGCCGCACCAAGGCCTAAATATTCTCGTTTCCAAATAAAGTTATTTGGCTGATAAATTTCTGGTTAAGAGTAGCTGAATTTAAAAACTGAATCTGGTTAAGCATGTTTACCTTTATAAAACATTTTTATACAACCCTTTGTCAAACCCTCTGTGATCAGACTAAGACTTATTACTTTTGTTCTAGGGTAGCAATCTTATTAAAATTCAGTAAATAAAATTTTCTATTATGAAAATACTTATTTTTCCTCATCCTTTCCAACCCTTTCTAAATTCACAGTATATTTTACTTTTCCTTTCACCTACAATATACAGAAAAAATATTTTTTATAATTTTAAAATTAGAAAATCAGTCTGAAAATGAATACATCACTGAAATCTGCAGCAGAAAGCCAGATAGGTACATACCCAGGAAAGTACAGGCAGAAGATGAGAGATAATATAGGATCGCTTTAGACTTACAAACTTCCACAGACAAAGTGCTCTCTCATTCTGAGCTGTTCAGTACCTAACAGAAAAGGGACCTGGAGTTTCTATTACTGCAATATAAATAGTTGCAGTCACACTGATAACTTATCTTTATTCTAGAAGACAACATTAGAAGACAATGGATTTTTTTCTCTGCCTCTCCAAATTAACTAATGTAATGGAATTCTCCTCAAGAGTTGCAATAAATAGGTTCTCATTATATGTCATTGAGTAGATGACTAACACCAAAACAGGAATGAGAAATAGATCTAACAACTAACCAGAACAATCCATCTAGTTTTTTGTTCCAATTAATCACATGACATGACCAGAAGCAGATCCACCAAGGGACCAAACCACAGGCACTCCCAGTCACCAACAGGCACACATCCCACCCCATGGCTGTGGTCAAGCTGCCAGATGTGCCCCAGATCATGGGAGGGGGCACTGGCACAGCCCCAGAAAGCTGGGGATCCACCCTACCCAGAGGTTCTCCACCCTTCAGTAAAAGCAGGTTCCAGTCTGACATGAAATAGCCACATAGTATTTGGAGAGAGAAAAATAAGTAGCATAACTAACTAGGCTACAGTACTTATCAGCTTGTGACTGAGAGAGGGTGAAAACAATCTTGAAATAGTCAAAGCAATGATGGAAATCTTCTCCACTCCAAGCAGCAGGCCTTACAACAGCTTGGGACCTGCAAGAAGGAAAGAAAAAAGATATTATCATCTTTCAGCTGTTGGTTATTTGTTTTTAAAACTATAAAATCTTGCTGCTGGCGTTTTCTATTAAGGGTTGAGATATCTCAAGTTTAGCATAGAAAAGCTGCAACACTGTAAGAGCATGTTGTGGTTTAATTCACAGCAACTTATTAATGAATCCATACTTTTGGCTTACGAAACCACAGGTTAGAAGTATTCCCTCCTCCCGCCTGGAAGGAGTTCTTAAAAGTGACTGCAATTTTCAGCTCTGAATTGCAACATTTGGATTAATTCTATACAAAGTCTTTTGTTCTAAAGTTCATTTCCTAGAAAGGCTTGTACTAGCCAAAAGTAACATACAATGCTACTGCAATTCTATAACAAAAAGATTATCTTGCCTCAGTAAATTCACCTCAGTTGTACAAGGAATAATAAATCACTCCCATATATCAGCTACTAGAGTAAGACTGACTATGTATGAATTAACAACAGAAGATATGGCAAACTCTTCCCTGCGTAAAAGACGGACTACACAATTTTAAAAAATTGCTAAAATTACAGCATAATTCCTCTACTACCTTTTTAGCCAGGATACTTGTACCAGGGCTTAAATGTAAGGAAGTAATTTTGTTGAGAGAAAACCTAACACTGTTAGAACAGGAGACAACACCCACAAAATGGGTAATTCTGGTACAGAACAGTCTCCTGGAAGCCAGGATATGGCCATAACTGATAAGCTCATGGAACCTTATTCAGGGAGGACATGAGCTGTACTTGTTCAAACTGGGGAAAGATTCCAGGCAGAGGTCTGCCAGAAAAAGAAAACTTACGGGCCATACACTAAGCTAAGTAGAAACTCATATAACTCGTCTGAAACCAATGCCTCCTCAAGGAGACATAAGCCACAGCAGAGTCCCACCACTGAATTAACTGCCTTCTTGCCTGCCACTTTCATATGAAGTCAACAGCCCTCCCACACCAGATAAATTAGGCACTTAACCATGACACTCTTGACAATCACCTTACAATAGTATTTTATTTCCATTTCGGGTCTGTGGTTGTGTCTATGAACTTACTGCTGTTGGGAAACACAGCAAATGACTTAAGCAGCCTCAGCTCTGTGGCCAGCAGGTACTTATACATGTCATAGGAAACCACACGTTGTGCTAGTTAAGCATGAGTTTTTCAATACCATCATTGCCACAGCCATCGAGACATGGAGAATAAACTCTTTTCTCATTTCTATGTAGTTTTTTCCTAATGCAAATGAAACAAGTTATAATATGGCTTCTGCTACTACTGCTTCTTCCAACAGACAGAACTGGGGCGGGGAAGTACTCTACCACCAGCCTTGAAGTTATCAGCTTACTCTGTGGTTAAAATACTAATGTTAGTATTAAAATACTAATGTTAGTAAATTAACCTTTCTACCCACTTTCACTCTGAGAAAATAATGTTTGCTGCTGCCAATGGCAAAATTAGCATCTGTCACTGCGTTTCCCAGAGCAGAGAGACAGAAGAGAGATTAAGGAGCCCAAGTTTAGGACTACTGCTTCAGAGACATTTGACTACCTAACTCTTTGTTCTGCTGATGAGAGTTTTTAATATCAATAACCTTCCACAAAAAAAAAAAAAAAAAACCAGCAAAAAATATCAAGGACACTCTGATATATAGGAGGCCTCCTGAAATCCTACCCATTTTTTCTAATGTACTGAACAGGGTAACATAACGGTAGCCAAAGACAGTCCTTTCTTTTGCTCTGACATGCTACGTCCAGCATTAAGAACAGTGTTTCTCAGTTTCAGATTAAGGTAACTGCTTCCATTGCAATACTAAAATCCTTAGCAGCTTTCAAACCTTGCAGCTTCCTACATGTTGAAACTGGAGTGACATTTAAGAATCCAAAAAGCATCTTCTAAATCATCTAAAACGGCAATCAAACAGCTTTAGAAGCTGTGTGGCTAAAGCCAGGGGAGATCTGAGCCAAAGAGACCCAAAAAGCCAGCATATAAGCCCAAAAGAATTAAGTGAAAGAAAAAAAAATGGCAAGAGCCAGAAAAAAAGGAGAATCAATCTATCAATCTCAATAAGCCTAACAACATCTTGTTACTCAGAAGAAAAAATTGCTCTAGAAATTTAGAAACTGATTTAGAGATAAAGCAGGAAATTATAACAGAACAACCCTTGTCACTGCATTAAAGTGAATGTATTTTAATCTGATGGTATACACCAAGACGAATCTTCTTGCTTTCAGATATGCCAGGCTTCCCATGTATTGACCAGTGTCAGTACAGCTATTGTACTACTGCCTGGGCACCCTGCCCTGTTGGTTTACAGGATGTTTGCATAAACTGGTCATGGACATTTTTACCATCGTATATTCTGAATCAGCCACTGAAGAGCTTGTCAACATGCCTTACTGGGGAAAACAACATTGGATGTCCCACATTACCAATAGCATCAATGGCACAGCTCCACACAGCTTTTTTCCTCTTGACACCAATAGTTGTTAAAGAATTTCCAACTCTCCCCCATGCTCCCTTTCTTCACTGTTGCTAGTAGAGACAGAAAAAAAAAGTGCATGTATTTTAAATACCCAGCAGGAAACCGATCTGCCCTGCAGCCTTGCAAACACCTGTTCAAACACATAAGACAAAACAGTATGGCAAAGCAGCATGATGTAGGCTATAACCTTAAACTAAGCTGCAAAAGGTGAGGATGATTGTGTTCCCAGAAGGCCAACTAAGTCAGTTATGGCCAAACACTACCCAGCGCAAAAACCCAGAGGTTTTTTTTCCTGCCTTATCATGTAACTAGCTCCTGATGACGCATAGGTGAGGATGCTGGGTCGCTGCCACGCAGGCAGAGCACAATCTCCCTGCCTACAGCAAGTCATGCTTGTGGAACCGGTGACATGTCAAATGGTCCAGTCCCAACTGGCTCTCCTTGCACAACATTGTGGTTTACCCAGATAAAATGCAGAGCTGCAAATTTACAGGTTCTTTTTGCACATATTTGTGGCACACTTTCAACTGAATATTAAGTATCATGGTATGTTTGTTTCAACTGTTCCCATCAGAGCAGCTATTTAGGTTTTTGCTGCAAGTTGTTTGTGGTGACATGTACATACGAATTTACACTTAATAAATTCCAATGCTTCCAGGTCCCCCAAATGAGTCTACAAACTAGTTAAGGAATGCTAACTAACCACAAAACTCTGTTTCTGAAGTGAAAAATAGTAGGGGAAAATGATTTTGTAGTATTGAACAGTATCTCCTTGAGAGAGACGGAAAGCTCCAAGTAGTGTCAGCCCTATTACTTTAATAACTTTCTATTACCACAGATGTCATTATAGACAGTTTACATACCCATTTTTCTTTCACATGCATAACCCAGAAGCTACAATTTCAACCACTGCTTTGAACTCCGATTCTCATTATAATTAAGCTTTCAAAACCCCGTAACAGTTTTAAGTATCTTGCCTAGACTGCGCAAATCCCTCAGCAATTTATTTTTTCCCCCTCATTTGTATAAACTATTGCAAGTTTCTTAAAAAATAATCTTAACTTGCAGATACTTGTTTTGTAAATCAGAATAACAGAAACACAATGCACAGTGATAAAAGTTTTTAATTTTTGCACATCAATACATCTTTTTTGAGTAGACTCACAGTATTGTTAACACGTTACAACTAGCATCTATGCTCATTCCAGAAATCATTATTGTTATAGGAACTACAGTGCATTTGCTGTTACAGTTGGTAATTACCTATCCACTAAAAATAACTTTTCTGAATAATTTCTGAGCACTTTTAGTGCTGAATAAATGCCTAGAACACACAGAAGATATTAGTCAAAAAAACCAGGTACAGCACTTTGAAATAGAGTGGGAATGGAAATCCATACATCAAAGCCCAAGCTTACACCAAGCATAAACAAATGTGCAGGTTGAAAATAGTTTCCTAAACTGTTTAAACTGCACAGAGGTCGAGATTTCCCCCCTGCCCTGCCTTGTTCTCCTCCAAGAGGAAGGGAAAACCAAGGCTGAACACAGGAAGGCTCAAATGGGTGAAAAAGCAAGAAGAAGAAGGCGCAGCCCTGGAAAAGGATGCCTGAAAATACATTTTCAAATTCCCATCTGCCGGGACCTGCTACGACTAAAAAAGGGTTTGCACAGACGCCATCTGCTCGAAGGGGTCACTTTTCACGAGCGGTATCACGGGAAGCGGTGGCATTGCCGCAGCGGACACGGGACAGCAGGGAGCTACCGGGAGCCAGCTCCCGCCCAGGGGGGTCCGGCGGCTACCGGCAGCTGACGGACGCGCTCCCACCGCGGCCCGAGGCGACGGGAACACCTTTGCCTCCCGTCACGCAGCAAGGGGCGGCCCAAGCGGGACAGCCAGCCATTCGCAGGGGCAGCCGGGGGTGTGGAAGAGAAGGCACCACGCCCCGGCCCAGGCCCGGCGCGTCTTCCCGCGGCAACCGCAGGCCGGGGCTTTACCCCCGCCCCGACTAACGGGCCCCTCAGGACTGCCCAGCGCCACGCCACGGCCCGGCCCCCCCCGCCCCGCGGCACCCAGGTACGTGCCCGCGTCTCCGCCTCCCCCGTGACGCCAGAGGCGCGCGGCCAGGACCCACCCCCGCGGCGACCGCCACGTACCTTCTCGGCGCAGGCGGCCGTAGCGCTGGCTCGGCCTCCCGCGTAATCTCGCCTCGGCGTCCGGCGCTGTCCAATCAGAGCCCTCCGCGACGCTCTAGCGGGGGTCAGGCCCGACCAATCCCCACGCTCCGGGGGGTGGGACGTATCCCTATGGCAACGGGAGCCGGGGCCGCCGGAGTGCCGTGGGGCTGTCGCGCTGCACCGTGCCGCACCGCACCAGACGAGACCGCCCTGAACCGTGCCGCGCCGCCCCGAGCCTCGCCGCGGTGCCGAGCCACGCAGATCCTCAGGAGGACGCCCAGGGGACTCCCCCTTCATCCCCGCGCCCAGGAGACACCTCGTCCTTAAGAAGCAGCGGCTCCTCTCCCACCGCAGGGGGACCGAAAGGTAGCATGGCCCGCCCCAGGCCGCCCCCGGGGCGGCGGTGCCCCCTCAGTGCCGGAGGGGGCCGGCGGGAGGCGCCCCGCGGGTGCCGAGCGGGGCGGAGGCTTCGCGGCGGGGCAGCTCCTGTCAGGGAGAGCCGTTGGCGGGGG
>JANZLQ010000022.1:14251218-14289332 GCA_026212715.1 Elanus axillaris | reverse complement strand
CCCCCCCCCCCAAACGGTGCCGGGAGGCGGGCGTGCGGGCCAGAGAGAGCGCCCGCCGAGGCGAGGGGATTTCTCGCCTGTGTGTTGTGGCGGTAGGGGGTGTGGAGGTGGCGGGAGAGGGGACAAGCGAAGTTTGACCGAGAGCGCCCTGCCGCCCGTCAGGAGGGAGGCTGCCCGGGTTTCCCTCCGGCCTTCACGCAGCGGTGCCGCCCGCCGGGGCCGGTGGCTTTTCAGGAAGTAACGCTGATGGACGCGCAAGCGTTTAGCTCTAAAGCACCAGGAGAATTAGTGCATACCTGGCAGTAGCAGCAGCAAAATCTCGACTGGCTGGTAATTGCACAGCCCGCAGGAAAAACTTCGGCTGCATTGTCCATGAGATTAGACTGCTTTCACTAGAAAGGGTACAGCTTTTCAGCATTATGTTTACTGTAGTACCACTGGAGGAGGTAGTAGGTAAAATACTCTAGTGTCAGGCTAGCTGCTGTACTCAGAAAATATTCCAAAAGAGGAAAAGGTTGAAACATGGTTGTAGAGAGGTAACTTTTTTTCCTGAAATGAACATCACTATGGTTTCCAAAAGAGTTCATGTTTGGCAACACTTTTTAGTAAGCCTGTAGGAGAAAAAGCTTCTGTTGAGTTTTTTTAAGTATTTGCTGTGGAGAGAAGTAATGTTCGGCATTTTCAAAATTAGACCATCCCAGTAACAGCAATGAAGCACCAGTACACCATGGTATCAAGTCCAACGTGGAGGTTTGCTTTGGGTGGTTTTTTTTGTCATCTTATTTCTCGCATTCTAAAGAAAAGTCCTGTAGTTGCCTCAGTATTCGTACAGTTCTACCCCGAATCTGAAGTGACTGTCCCTCTCAACTAAAGAGAGCAGCACAGGAAAGATTTCTGCTCTAAAGACTGGATAGGAGATGAAGAGCTGCTGAAAAATTGTTTGAAAAATTATTTTAAATAAGGTGTTGTAACCTCTATGGGCCTCTGCTTAAGACTCACCAAAGGTTTATGGGAGAAGCCCACATTTCTGCGAGCACTTAAGATCCACTTATATCTCTTACTGTTATTTGCTACACAATAATCTTGCACAGTCACAGTGCAACATCTGTCATGGGAGGCAAATTATTAACCTGATCACATACAGTACCTCCTAACTGTGATTATGTAGTTTCCTTTTTACTCACTACTGTAACCTTATGGATGGTGGCAATATTTTATTTTAGAATAAGAAAGATAGTCATATTAAAAAAAGTAATAACATGTCTATCTGTAAACAAATTGTGTTGTAGTAGAACAATGTGAATCTCATTCACTTCTAACCAAGAAAATTAACAGCTCACAAAAAAGGGGGAAAAATTATAAATTAATATGGCCTATTGGATCTGCTTAAAACTTCTGTTAGTTATTGTAT
This sequence comes from Elanus axillaris, assembly GCA_026212715.1. Lineage (NCBI taxonomy): Eukaryota > Metazoa > Chordata > Aves > Accipitriformes > Accipitridae > Elanus > Elanus axillaris. The sequence goes on along the minus strand of JANZLQ010000022.1, from coordinate 14,287,921 downwards.
GCCAAGGCATCTAACGTAGGCACCTGATGTAAATTTGCTTGTAACTTGATGCTGTAATACAGCCTGAGATACCATTATGTGGCATCTGAAATTTTGTTCAGAAAATACCATCAGGCAAATAAAAACTAAGCAACAACAATAAAAAGAATTATTTTTTGTTAAGACCAAGGAGAAGTTTCCATAACTTGGCTATGTAGTAATGGTAGTACTGCTGAACATAAACTTTCGGTTCATATAAGCCAAGTTAAAGGTTTTCTGTCAAAGCCGCCCCCAAGTGATATGTATATAACTGAAATTGTAGTCATGAAAGGGGAGAGCAGTAGTTCTCAGATGATAAAAAATGTAAAATAGTATATTGACTCAAATGTAAGAGGTGTGGAAATATTGACCCATACTTCTAGTGATATACTGACTAAACAAATGCGCTTTACAAAAGAAAGATAAAATCCTTTACTGTTAAGTTAAAAGCCGATAGCAGTATTGCCTTGATTTGAACTCCTGTGCAACAAAGACATTTATCTAGAGAGGTATTGTGCTCTTGTCTATTTGATTGCTCAGTAAGCAGAAGAGATCTCTTTGAAGTTTCTGATAGATACATAGTAGACGCAAGCTTTCTGGTAAGGGATATGCTTGTATGTAGCTAAAAACATGGCCAGGTACTTAAGCCAAATCAAATGAAATAAGAGACAAAATTCATGTTAATTTCAAGAGGTATTGCTCCTGTGTACTATGCATGATTTGACAGTTGGAAGAATGAAAGAAACTGCATTTTATTAGAACCATTTTAATCATACTCAGTTGTAAATATTATTCTTCATCATGGGTAATTCAGGAAATATAGAGACCCTTTTTGTGATAACATTTCTCATGCTTCTTATTCTTTGTAAAAGAAGAGTAGGATGTTTATGCATATTTGGGTTCCTAAGCAAGTAGAAATCAATGGGAATTAGAAAATTACAGGAATAAATCTCATTAGGCAGCTATCATTAAGTGCCTAAATATTTTAAAATCTGGCTCCATATCATTAGATCTAGATTTATTCTTGTTAGCTATTTTGTATTTTCTTTCAAAGGGGAAAAAAGTATGTTGAAGTCTTGGGGCATTCAAGGTTTACTTTAGCATCATCATTTGTTATTGACTAGAGCAAAATCCATATTAGTAATTGAAATACTTTTTGATTTGAGATTAGGGTTTGAGCAAATACTTTGGTTGCATGTAGTAGCATATTTGAAATGAGGCTGCTTTTTATGCTAGCACTGACAAAATCACTGTTCACATTTATACAAAATGAATTTGTGAGATTCCAGGTGTGCTGTTATATTTTGTTCTGTATGGGAACTGAACTTACAGTACAGGAAGCTATATTTGTAGTGGAATTTTTTTTTTTTTAATTTGCTTTTGAGGTTGATAGCAGTTATATCAAGTATGCATTGAATTCAATAAAAGTTTTTGCTTGAGTATTGGCTTCATAAATCTTTTTTTTTAGCCAACTTTATTGAAAAGAAGTGATAAAATCATGCAAGTTCCTTTTAAAAATGAGACTAATATTTCAGCATTCTTCAGTTAGTAAGATAGCTTTGTAGACACTGATATTTATTTTTCTGAAATGATAGGAAAATTCCTTGGAGGCAGGTAGTATTATATGTATGTGTATTTGTGTGCGCGCAGAGGTTTTTAAATAATGAACCATTAACACTGCAATAAGAAAAAACAGTTTTCTTTTCAAACTTTACTTCTGACAGAGCTAAGCACATGTAGCAGCAGGCCATATGTTTTGCTTCTGTGCCATCTTTTTTTCTGGACATAGAGTTGCATTGTAAAGAGTACTTGCTTCTTTCCGACTTGAGCATTCATAGTTTGTGTTACTATATAGTATCCCCCAGCATTTGGCTGACTCGATAAAACAGATGAAGTGTATTTATTTTTAAAAAAGGTTCTGTCAGCAAATGTTGTACTACACAGTTGAGGCATGCTGTCTTTTCTGAGAAGCTGAAAAAAGGAGCTGGTTTATCAGCCAACTTTTGTAAAGAGAATGAAGCAGATAAAGTGCAGTGAGAAAAATGTAACTAATACAAGTCAAAAGAAAAGAATTAAACAGGATGAGAAGAAAGGATTCTACCGCCTTTATGTACTTAAAGAATAGTGTTTTATATAAAACTGTATTTATGTACAGTATTAAAAATGCTTCTGGAAAAAATAAGGAATGTCTCCTGGTGCGAAGAATTGCATGAGATGTATTCTAACAAAAGATTAGGACAGCATGACCTGGTTGAAACCTCTTGGATTTTGGCTGGAAAAAAAAGAAGCAACATCTGAATTATGGGGTTAATGGACAACTTTGACAGAAGAGAAAAAATGCTTGAAGGGTAATGAAAGGAAAACTGTTGCTGCTTGTGTGGATGGGACATTTACTGAAAGAGGAGAGGGAAAAACGATGCTTACATATTAACTTTTAAAAGGGTGAATTCTCATTTGGGAAGAAAAGTATGCAGGTGTTTCTGTATTTTGAAAGATAACTTGAAAAACTATTGCAGACTGTAGCCGTTTCCCTTTTCACATAATTTTCTGCATATGTCTTCAATGAGAAATCTGTACCTAGAGGATTGGTGACCTAGTGAAAAGACCGTCTTCACCACAACCAAAGGTTTAGCTTAGCATCTTGAGCTGAAACATGTCTTTGCACTTGATTCTCAAAATTGTTGCCGCATTTTAGCCATACTAATACCAGATTAACTCACTGGACTAATGTTATGAAGAGAATGCATTATCTATAGATTCATTGACTTTCATTGTTTGTTAAGGCATGATAGCTTACAGTGTCTGTGCTGCAAGTCCTCCTGAAAGAACAGGGAGGAACTAACACTGATACTTCAGGTGTTTCCAAACAGAAAAGACAGCAGAAGAATAATCTGTTTCTGCCTAATTTCAGACATTTCATGTATTTTTAAAAAGATTTTATGAGCTAATCAATTTATATCTTTGCAAATAATTCTTAAAGGAATGGAAAAACCCATGGAATTAAACATTCTCTATTTAATCTGTGATACCTGGACAGGTATATCACTGTTTCAGAGAGATGAACACAGACTGCAGATGCTAGATGGATATCTCAAACTTCTGAAGGAGTACTTTACATAATACTTGTAATATTGTCATTTTAGTACTGAGGGTAGAATATTCTTAGGAAGATGAAGATTAGTGGATCTCTTTTATCTCTTTCCTGTTGTTTTTTTTTTTAATTCAGTACCTAAAATGAAGATTGTTCACTTCTCCAATGTACAGCATTAAAATAGGAAGTCACAGTGGAGTCATGACTCTAGAGAATATTGCTATCATCCTACATGTCTGCACTGTATCTCACACGGGTTTGATTACTCCTATATCAGATACAGCAGGCATATGTGAAATTTTATGAATAGGTAGGCTTATCTGTGTATGCTACAAGTCTGGACTTAAGTTTATACTGCCCATCAAGGTATACATGGATTTGGCAAGTGCAGACATGCAATATGACATTTACAGTGTTGTGCTATCTTACTTCATAATCATCTGCTGAGCTTCTACACGTGCAGACGCTACATACTGATATCACTATATGTTTTTTGCCTATCTCAGTTTTAGAAAATTATATTTGTGCTTTGCTAGGAATGTGATGGAGACATTAGTACCAGAATAATGCTGTTTTCTGGGCAATAGGTGTTAAGTTAATGAAAAGTAAATTTTAAGGTTTATATTATAAACACCTGGCAGTTCTGTAAAATAGGTGTGCTAATGGTGTGTTTAGTTGCTTGTGTTAATGCTGCTAGAATAAACTCTAGAAGCTGCATTTTGTACTTGTAGTTCAAAGCCCATAGCTCTTTATAACTCAAATGTCCGCTCCTGTTCCACTGAAGTTGATAGGAATTTGTGATTAACTTTAGCGGGATCAAGATCGAGGTTGCTGGCAGATAGCCTGCTTCTTTTCTTTTCCGATTGTATTTTTCTGTTCATGCAGGTACATTGGTGGCTCTGTTTCCTGCTGACTATCTCATTCTCATGCTGTTTTTTTAAAATACTTTATACGCAGAGAGGCCTTTATTTTTCATTTTCCCTGAAAGCTTAGGATATTGGCTTTGTTTATAAACCACAGTATTTATATGTATTTATATAGAGAGCACTACTTTTATGATTAGTTCTCTTTATATATTACAAGTTGAAATGTTCGTTTATCCCTTTAGGAAAGATGAGATTGATTTCCAATACAAGCAGATTAGAGTTGTGCTGCCTTTTCATCTAGGTGGGCTACATGTCTTTAACTAAAATCACACACCCATAGCTGGTTATGAGGATGTATGCTGTGCATTATGTACCCCTGATGACAATGATCAAATTGACATTGCTTCTCTTCTGCGACACTGTGATTGTCTGTTGACTTGGTGGCTCTGAGTCCTTACAGAAGAAATCACATCCATGGTTCAGACACATAGATTCACCCCAAAATGCCTGGGAAGGGGTGGTCATCCAGCAATGGGTTTCTCAAAAGTCAGGAACTCTTGAAGGTAGCTGGTAACAGGCTGAGAGTGGAATGAACTCTTAATAGTGAAGTGTTCAGTGGAAGAGAAGCTAGAACCCGAGTTTTCCTCCCATTCTGCCTCTTGTCACTCTTCCCTCTAGTTCCTTAATTTGAGAATCACTGAGTTTTTTTCTTGCAGCTGATTAATGTTAGACTTTGCAATGGGCCTGGTTTGTCTCTTCTAATACGTGTCAGAGTAGAATGTGCTCAGTGACTCAGTTGTGACTGTCACACTCTAAAGGTTGAAGCATGTCTTAGTCACCTGCTTTTATTAAGGAAATTTTGATGAATATAGTGAACTATAGATAGTCCTGGAATAATAGATACCTAAATACAATAACTCTGTCTTCACTAGGTAATTATTTTTTTATTCTAATAAATGTATTTCCAATTTTCTTGTTAAAGCACACATTGTGTAATCAGTTGTTCCTGAAAATACTATGGGAAATCCTGTGTTAAGCATAGTAGTCTGCAAAGTCAGCTGTAATTATAGTGATATTTTTTGCTTATCCATTTTGTTTTTCTCTGCTTTTAATTATTCCTGGTACATGTGGATTTTTTGGCCTGTTTTATCAAAAGGGCTACAATAAGAACACCCTATGCGCAACCTGAAACAGAACTGCCTGATGGGTAGTAGATAGCCTTATTTTCAGAGCAGCTTATTATGTCAAATGGATGTGAAGAACATGTTGTGATGTCATCCAGTCTTTCCTATTATGTATGACAGCATGTAATTACAAATAATGGTATTTCCAAGGGAACCCAAATTGCCCATGAGCACAAATCCCACAGAAAGTCAGCAGATCCAATGGCACTTAGTTTGATTAGGGTTTTTGATAGATAAGGTCTGCTGACTACTGCAGGGGTAGTTTAAGATGCTATAGCTGCAGTTGCCCATCCTAAATCCACTGGAGATTAGTGCTTCCTGATACGAGGTTTGGCAGACCAACATGGTTGCTTATATCTCAGTTGTTTCAGTTCAGCATGGACATTTTATGTATCAGTTTTCCTGAGTAGCAAGGGGAAAAAAGTCTTAAAAATTTAACGGTGTGCCCCATGCTTTGGCCTAAACTAACAGTCCCCATCTCTGCAATTATTCACGTTACTAGAAGATGTAGGTCAGCAGCTTAAAAAAGATTATTTATGGCTTTAAAATGGATCAAAGACCAGGTGTAATTGTTGAAAGTGTTGGCTTTAGTACATGCCATGGACAAAGAATGAATCAGTGCCATAACTATGGCTAGCACATGGCTTCTCTGCCATGGTTCATCTCACTACCTGACCTGTCGGTCTTACATAAAATGACCATGGTTAAATAATGCCGCATATGATTTTCAAAAAAATACATACCTTTTACATACCTTACATAAGTAGAGTGGCTTATAGTAATATTAAATTACTTTTATTACTATAATTGTGTATATATGAAAATATTTTGCTTGGAAAAATATTTATCCATCAATCGGGGCCCCAATTTTTAGCATTATCAGAAGCTACAGTTTCTTTAAATAAATCCTTCAAACATACCTAACCTTTTGAAACAATATTTCTAAAAATACTGAGAGTATAATTATATTCATATGCTTTGGGGTTTTTAGCTTTTTTTCATATCCATTGCTTAGACTTCCTGCACACTTACAGCCCTTCACTTCCCAGTTTACTAGACTGTCGCATTCATACTCTGTGAGAATTTCAGCAAGGTGGATTTTTGTTTTATCTGTAAATTTTTTTTGTAGTAATGCTCTCTGTTTAGAGAAGTTATTGCCCAGGCTGTCCATCCAGTATCTTTCAAAGTAGATTTTGATGTTCAGTTCTCTCCTATTCATTTTTTAAGTACACTTAGTTGACAGATACTGAATTAAGTATTTGCCTTAGTTTTACTGTCTTTCCTGTTTCTTTCATCTGAAGAGGAAAGCACAATGGCTTCCTCACAACTGTATCTCAATCTGCTTTGGAGTGAACTATCACCTTGCAAATATTCTTAGTCCTAGCTGTAGAATATAGAAACCTTTCTTGTTAAGAAACAATGTTCTGATAAAATCTGTAGGATAGCCTAGGCCATCCAAGGTTCTTCTGTTTCAAATCGGTTATTAAAGGACTGGAAAAGATTCAGAGAAGACTAACAAGCATGATCAAAGGTCTAGAAAAGCTTCTGTAAAAGGAATTAGTTGGTAAGCTAGCACTCTTTAGGCTAGAAGACTGAGGAGTGGTGTATGATCACTATTGGAGAGCTATAATATGGAAATAGTAATTAAGAATACATTGTTTACATCTCTTCCAATACAAGAACTTAGAAGGTTTATTGAATGAGGTAAATGGATGACAGGTTCAGATCAGAGATGGTTCACACAGCATGTGTTATCTGTGGACCTGCTTGCCATACTTGTCATGTCATAGGTAGTCTGTTACAGAAACACTATTTTTTGTTTCTATCCAACCTGCTGCATAGGTTAAGCTATTTCCACTTTCCATTTGTTGTATTCAAACCTATGTGGTGATCTAGATGTGTTCATATGTTGACAGGTATATCAAAATGCCTCATTAAGGATAAAATAACAGGCAACAGTGTTCAGAGACGGACTCTTAACGCCAGACATGGCAATCTACTTTTAGAAAAAAGAGGACAAAATTAGATTATCTTGTCCATACGAGACAAAAAAAAATCAGTGACAGTAAGATGATGGTTGTCTGCCACCTAAAAGAACTGATGGCCTGCATAACATTTATAAACTTATTAATATTATCCATTCCACTGATACATAAAATGAACTGTGCCACTAACAGACTCAGCTGGTAGCTCTAATTCAGGACTTCCCAGCAGCACTGTTAATCTGCCCTAGTAACCTAGCCTGGCCTGATGATCCAGTATGAGGACAGGAAGGGAGACTGCTGGGCAAATCCATTAACTTGGTGATTTGGTTTATAGAAGTCATCCAGTTAGTACTCAAAAATATTCATTCTTAGCATCTACATCAAGATTAGGAGACTTGAAAACCTACTATTTGTTAGTTATAATTTCCTGTGATTAAATCCTGTTAAAATTACAAACCTAGGCACAGCATTTTTACAACAATATCTTGTAATTAAAAACATCTGAAGTATTAGACCTTTGGCATTTGTAAAAGTGATAATAAATAACTAACTCCTTCATTCATCAGCTCTATAAAGCCACTGTAAGACAACAGCTTGTGTGGAACTGTAGAAATTAACTTACTACTTCCAGAAAATCAGTCTGGGTCTGACTTTTTTTTGTTTTGTTTGTGTGTTTGCTTGTTTTAAAGGAATGACCGAGGCAAAGCTAATCAGACTTGCTGTTGTGGATGTGACAGTAGTGCTGACATTGAATCTAATATGCTCAGTCAGTATGGCAACAAAAATAACTCTTGCTGTCCCTTCTGGAAATGATCAAATGTTAGTCATATTTTACATGAAAGTAACAGGTATTTGCTATAACTGAGCAGAATCCATTTAGACTCTTTTTGCTGAAGATGTGATTAAGAAAAAGCAGTTTCACAGAATTCTTGTCATTCTTGAGCCTTTGACATACAAAACAGAAGATGTAGATAGCTATCTTTTTATCTCCCGCTATTGCCTCATCCCCAACAAAAGAAAGAATATTTCTGCACATCTTGTATGCATTTCCCATTTTTTTTCTTAATAATAGTTCTTTCTTTTACATAATAGTTATATGAATAAAGGGTGTCAACAATGCTTAATATTAAATGCTTAATGCTATCTACATTTATGGCCTTAGTAAAAGGACAGCTTAATCCAAGCAAAAGTTATGCTTCACTCTGAGTACGAGAGCATGGATTCAGGAAAATTGGCACTGACACTGTGATTAGAGTTTGTCCCTCCCACCCCACCCAAAAAAAAGAGATTTCCTGCTGGTGGACATAAGTACTTTTGATAAAATTACTTGCATGACTAGTTAAAGCACTTGTACAGAAATTCTCCTTGTAGCAGGTATACTTTTGATTCATTTGCATATTTTTTAAATATTACATCTTTTTCTTTGACATATTTAAGCTAATTTTAGACATTCTTTGACTGGCAACTTTCACTTTCCAGGAAATTATTTATATTACTTACATAACGCTGGAGTTTGCTCAAGCTTTTTGTAGAATATCCAGAGACTGTGGACTGTCATAGGCTGAATTGGCTGAATTGTCTCAAGAGCCTGACTTCTCTGTCAGATGCTAGATTACTATCATTACTGTTTTAGCTGGATTTCCTGTACTTGCACTGTTTAAGTATTCCATCTTATCAGTTTCTGAATGAACTGAGGTATTTTCAACCAAATTTGATAGAGGGAGAGAAGAGAGAGGTCAAGAGCTCTCAAAGTGCTCAGTGCTTACAAACTGTGTGAGTTAGCCCTATATAAGATACCAAAGAAAGTCTAGGGGAGACTGGCTCCCTAGACCTAAAGCCCCAGCCTGAGCAACAATTTCAGGTAGTGTGAACACTTTCTCCAGGAATCTCCGTCAACTTGACATAAAGGTATAACATGGACTGTAAAATATTTTTCCTGCAAATAAATTTTGGAGGGATTCTTGACTCCAAGTTAGGCAATCCACTCCATTGCTGAAACATAAAGACTACTGGCATTAATACATGAAGATCTGCTTCAGTGTCCATGATGATCTTTAGGAGTTTGCCAATAAGTTCAAGAAAAACATGATCAGAGTGGGAAAGTCACTATTAGTTATGCAGGACTTGGCCATTCTAAACAAGTGTATGAACATTGCACCTGTTCTGCGGAGCCACTGATAATACCTCAACATGTTAAAAACCTCTTACCCTTTACAGTTGTGATGGGTTGACCCTGGCTGGATGCCAGGTACCCACCAAAGCCGTTCTATCACTCCCCCCTCCTCAGCTAGACAGGAGAGAGAAAATATAACAAAGGGCTTGTGGGTTAAAATAAGGACAGGAGAGATCACTCACCAATTACCATCACAGGCAAAACAGACTCAGCTTGGGGGAAATTAACTCAGTTTATTGCCAATCAACTAGAGTAGGGTAATGAGAAATAAACCCAAATCTCAAAACACCTTCCCTTCACCCCTTCTTTCTTCCCAGGCACAACTTCACTCCCAGATTCTCTACCTACCCCCGCAGAGGCACAAGGGAATGGGAAATGGTGTTTACGGTCAGTTCATCACATATTATTTCTGCCACTTCATCCTCCTCAGGGGCAGGACTCATCACACTCTCCCCCCGCTCCAGCATGGGGTCCTTCTCACCAGCTGCAGTTCTTCACAAACTGCTCCAGCGTGAGTCCCTTCCATGGTGTGCAGTCCTTCAGGAGCACACTGCTCCAGCGTGGGTCCCCCACGGGGTCACAAGTCCTGCCAGAAAACCTGCTCCGTGGGCTCCTCTCCCCACAGATCCACAGGTCCTGCCAGGAGCCTGCTCCAGCGTGGGCTTTCCACAGGGTCACGGCCTCCTTCGGGCACCCACCTGCTCTGGCGTAGGGTCCTCCACGGGCTGTAGGTGGGTATCTGCTCCACCGTGGACCTCCCTGGGCTGCAGGGGGACAGCCTTCCTCACCATGGTCTTCTCCATGGGCTGCAGGGGAATCTCTGCTCCGGCGCCTGGAGCATGTCCACCCCCTCCTTCACTGACGTTGGGGTCTACAGAGTTGTTTCTCTTACATGTTTTTACTCTCTCTCCAGCTGTCATTTCTGTCTGTCCCACAACTTTTTTTTCCTTCTTAAAAATGTTATCACAGAGGCGTTACCACTATCGCTGATTGGCTCAGCCTTGGGTGGCAGTGGGTCCATCTTAGAGCTGGCTGGCATTGGCTTTGTCGGACACAGGGGAAGCTTCCAGCAGCTTCTCATAGAAACCATCCCTGTAGCCCCCCTACTACCAAAACCTTGCCACACAAACCCAATACATTCCACCCCTCACCTCTGTGCATCACATATTTAAGAATTATCATTAAAATCTACATTCATCACATAAAATCTTCATAAACTTCACTTACATCAACAAAAAAGAGTTCTCCACACCAAAATCCTATTTGGCTCCCAGTGTGGGGCTTGACAAGGGCAGTTTTGCATTAAGCGTGCTATAGCTATTTATTAAGTGTCAAGCTCCTATGCAAGCCATGGAGTTTGTTGGCTGCTTGCTTATCTCTATTTAGTTGAGTTTGGGAACATGGTAATGCAAATAATGGCTATGTGTTTTCCCCTGGCACTGATGGCTTTCCTGTGCTGTGGGAGCTATCTTGTGGGGAGGATGAAGGAACTTGGGAACAAAGTTCCCAGTTTGCTGGTACAAACAGTGGCTATGTGCTTTGTCCTGGCACTGATGGCTTTGCTGTGTTGTGGGAGCTATCTTGAGGATATCTAGATGATGAGGAGGTCTACAAAGATCCAGAGGATGTCCTGTGCACACAGGGCCTGCAGAGAAAGGTGATTCAAGGTGCTCCAGCATCATATTCTAACAGCTTGGCAGCAATGTATTGCCCAGATATGGAAACGCTAACTGTGGAGAAAGTGTCGTCTTGGCTCCAAAACTTTGAGGAAAACCTCTGTGTCTCCTCATCCCTATAGGACAGTGCCTTGGCTGTTAGAGACGCTCCAAGAAATCAGTCCTCTCCTGCCCTAGTCAGAGAGAAAGGGAGTCCAAGGTGTATGCTGCGTGACGCACTTTGGTTCTTCCTGTGTGACCAAGGGGAGGACATGAGAAAGTGGGATTGTGAACCCACCTTTAAGCTGGAAGCCGGTGTACATGAACTGAGAGGGAAGACAGCTGTTAAGAAGGGGCCACCCAAGAAGAAGGCTGGCAGTGTAGTTACTGTAGAGGCCCAAGAAAGCAATCAGCGATCCTCCAGGCATAGAAGAACTGAAACCACCTCCATTGATTCTGATGAGGGGACTTCAGGTCTGGCACTGCAAGGGTCAGACAGTGAATACTCTGATGAGGCACAGCAATAGTGGGTCCCTGCCTTCAGCCAGGAGAAGGAAAGGGATGACCAGATATACTGGACTGTGTGGATTCGATGGTCTGGCACATCAGACCCACAGAAGTATAAGGCTTTGGTAGACACCGGTGCACAGTGTACACTGGTGCCATCAGAGTACAGGGGCACAGAACCCATCTGGATCTCTGGAGGGACAGGGGGATGCCAATAATTGACTATATTAGAGGCTGAGGTGAGCTTAATGGGACAAGTGGGAAAAGCACCCCATTGTGACCAGCCCAGAGGCCACTTGTATCCTAGGCATAGATTACCTCAGGAGAGGATATTTCAAGGACCCGAAGTGGTACTGATGGGCTTTGGTATAGCCACTGTAAACAGAAGATAAAACTTCTATCTACCCTGCCTGGCCTCTCAGAAGATCTCTTCATTGTGGGATTGCTGCGAGTTGAAGAACAGCAGGTGTCAATTGCTACTAGGACGGTGCATCAGCGGCAATGTCACACAAACTGAGACTCCCTGGCTTCCATCCATAAGCTGATTCATCAACTGGAGAGCCAAGGAGTCATCAGCAAGACTCATTCATCTTTTAATAGTCCTGTATGGCCAGTGCAAAAGTCTGATGGGGGTGGAGATTAACAGTAGATTATCATGGCCTGAACAAAGTACACCACTACTGAGTGCTGCTGTACCAGACATGTTAGAGCTCCAATATGAGCTGGCATCAAAGGCAGCCATGTGGTATGCTACAATTGATATTGCCAATGCATTTTTCTCCGTTCCTTTGGCAGCAGAGTGTGGGCCAGAGTTTGCTGTGGATGGACGCTGTCATGTGCCTGTGGAAGTGGTTAACAAGATAGCAACTATGTCTCCACCAGCTAACAAGAAAGAAACACAAGCTTTCCTAGGCCTTGTGGGGTTCTGGAGAATGCATATTCCAGGTTATAGTTAGCCTTTGAGCCCTCTCTATCGAGTAACCCCAAAAAAGAACTATTTTGAATGGGGCCCTGAGCAACAATAAGCCTTTGAGCATATCAGACAGGAAATAGCTCATGCAGTAGCTTTTGGGCCTGTCCGGGCAGGACCAGATGTACAAAATGTACTCTACACTGCAGTTGGGGAGCTTGGTCTCACCTGGAGCCTCTGGGAGAAAACACCAGGAGAAACCTGAGGTTGACCATTAGGGTTTTTTTTGGAGCCAGGGGTACTGAGGATCAGAAGCCCACTACACCCCAACTGAAAAACAGATTCTAGCAGCATATGAGGGGGTTTGAGCTGCTTCAGAAGTTGTTGGTACAGAAGCATATCTCCTCTTGGCACCACAATTGCCCGTGTTACACTGGATGTTCAAAGGAAACATCCCCTCTATACATCATGCATCCGGCGCTACATGGAGTAAGTGGATAGCATTGATCATGCAATGAGCTTGACTGGGGAAATCCAACCACCTAGAAATTCTGGAAGAGATCATGGACTGGCCAGAAGGCAGAGATTTTGGAGCATCACCTGAGGAGGTGGTTTGTGCCCAAGAGGCACCACCATACGAGTTATCAGAAGATGAAAGGTGTTATGCTTTGTTTATTGATGGATCCTGTTGTGTGGTAGGGAACCATCGGAAGTGAAAAGCTGCTGTGTGGAGTCCCACAAGACAAGTCATTGAGGCCACTGAAGGAGAAGGTGAGTCAAGTCAGTTTGCGGAAGTGAAAGCCATCCAACTAGCCCTAGATATTGCTGAACAAGAAAAGTAGCCAGTACTCTATCTCTATACTGACTCCTGGATGGTGTCTAATGCCCTATGGGGATGGCTACAGCAGTGGAAGAAGACCAACTGGCAACACAGGGGTAAACCTATCTGGGCAGCTGCATTGTGGCGGGACATTGCTGCCCATGTAGAACACATCGCTCTAAAGGTATGTCATGTAGATGCTCACATGCCCAAAAGCCGTGCCACTGAAGAACATGAGAATAATGAACGGGGTAGACAAGGCTGCCAAAATTGAAGTAGCTCAGGTGGACCTGGACTGGGAGCATAATGGTGAACTATTTGTAGCTCATGGGCCCATGAAACATCAGGACATCTAGGGAGACATGCAACATATAGATGGGCTTGTGGTCGAGGGGTGGACCTGACCATGGAGGCCATCACACAGGTCACTCATGAATGTGAAACGTGCTGCAATGAAGTGAGCCACCAGAGTAAAGTCTCCCTGGAACAGAGGAGACTGTTCCACCACAACAGTGGCTGGGATTTTTATATGGTGAGGCCTGGCAAATTGCCTACATTGGACCACTGCCACGAACACGCCAAGGCAAGCGCTACATACTCACTGTAGTGGAAGCAACTACTGGTTGGCTAGAAACATATCCTGTAAACCATGCCACTGCCAGAAGCACCATCTTAGGTCTCGAAAGGCAAATTTTATGGTGACATGATACCCCAGAAAGGATTGAATCAGACAATGGGACTCATTTCCAAAATAACCTCATAAGCTCCTGGGCAAAAAAACACGGCAATGATTGGGTGTACATCCCCTGCCACCCACAAGCATCTGGAAAAATTGAGAGATATAATGGACTGTTAAAGACTATGTTGAGAGCACTTGGAAACATTGGGATACAAATTTAGCAGAAGCCACTTGGCTAGTTAACACCAGAGGCTCTGCTAACTGTCCTGGTCCTGCCCAAACAAAACCCCTACATACTGTGGGAGGAGATAAGGTCCCTGTAGTGCACATGCGGAAGTGGTTGGGGAAGGCAGTGTGGTTTTCTCCTCCCATGAGAAAAGGCAAACCCATTCATAGGATTGTCTTTGCTCAAGGACCTGGGTGTACTTGGTGGGTAATGTGGAAGGATGGGGAGACCCAATGGGTGCCTCAAGGACATTTAACCTTGGGAGAAAAATAATCTGTGATGTGAGTTGTATGTTGTAGGAAGTAATGTAGCATGAATGACCTGAACTGCAGAGGAGTGAACTTCACAAGGAACCAGACAAGTGCAACAGTGACCCAAACCAAGCCAGCGTTGGTGCCCAATGACTGAGCATACTACTTCTCCTGTCCTGACCACTCATCTAGACGGAACCTGTGTGTGAACATCTGGGGGAATGGAAGAAGCCCATGGAATATCTATCTGTTAAAGGACAGGGGATAGTAGTTAATAAGAATGTATAAATCTGTAGGTTGGGTATAAAAGTGGTTTAAGTATGTAGTTTCAGTTGTAAGTGTTGGTAAGAAGGGATTTTAGTAATGAGAATTGAATACAGTGGCATGGTTAGAAGATACGTGTATTAAATTATGTGGGACCTGAGCATGAGGCAAATGGTATGGAATAAGGGGTGGAGATTGTATTGGGTCTGGCTGAGATGGAGTTAATTCTCCACATAGCAGCCCTCATAGTGCTGTGCTCTGCATTGGTAGCTAGAAAAGTGTTGATAACACACCAGTGTTTTGGCTACTGCTGAACAGTGCTGGCACAGCATCAAGGCTGTCTCCCCCCTCAATGGCAGGCTGGGGCTGGGCAAGATCTTGGGAGGGGACATAACCAGGACAGATGACCTAAACTAACCAAACAGATATTCCATACCATATGACATCAGCTCAGATATAAAAGCTAAGTAAAGGGAGACGTAAGGGGGGGGCATTTTCCATCTTCCGGAGCAACCACTACACGTGCTGAAGTTCTGCTTCCCAGGAAGTGGCCAGACATCGCCTGCTGATGGGAAGTAGAGAATAACATCATTTGATTCTCTTTGCTTTCACACACGACCTGTGCTTTCACTTTATTAAACTGTCTTTTCTTGACCCGTGAGCCTGTTGTTATATTTTCTCCCCCCCTGTCCAGTTGAGGAGGGGGAGCGATAGAGCAGCTTTGGTGGGCACCTGACACCCACCCAGGGTCAACCTACCACAACAGGACATCTTAGGTTTGCCACACACTTGTAAGGTAATCTGAGGAAAACTGCTTGTGTAATAATGGCCTTTAAAAATTAAAGCTGTATCTAATTCTTTGAGTTTTAGTGTTCATTGAGAGCAGTAGAACGTGTGGGAAGTGGGTTATTACAGGTATCTATGTAGGAACATAAAAAAATTCTAATCGGTACAGTATGATAACATCATTTATGTTAATTTTTGTGACTTGGTCTCATTTCAGATGAAGTGGCTATCTGTCCTGCCCCAACAGTGTATTTTGCTGATGACATGTCTTCTAATGGCCTTGGAAGCTGTACCTATAGATATAGATAAGACAAAAGTCAAAGGAGAAGGCCACATAGAAGGAGAGAAGGTAGAAAATCCAGTAAGTGTAATGAAATTTAACTAATTAAATATTTTTTTCATAATTCTTAGTAATCTGGCTATAGCAAACTCCCTTCCTGAAATTTAGATGTTCTTTACTGGAGTTACTTGCAGGAAGGAAACTAGTATTAGCCAGTATTGTCATACATCTGCTATGGTGAGGTTCTTTTTAAATTTGCTGTCTTTTATTTTTTTTCCATGAGGGGCTAAAGGTGAGGTGGCACATGGAAGGAATTCCCTAGTTTACAATAGGAAGAAGTGCTTACTGTTCCACAAAGACTTCTTTCAAGTGACTGAGTGGTAGCTTAGGAAATTCCATTCAGTGATTCCAGTTCAGTGTTTCAAATGGAACAGTAATGAATGAATTGCACTTTAAAAAAAACCCAAAACCCAACTATATTAAAATGATAGACGCTTGTGTATTTCATGGATTCCTAAACGCTTTTCTCCTCTTCCTTGTCTGTTGCTGAAAAAATGAATCATAAGATTAAGTTGTTTTAGGGCAATGATGCAAATCAGAAACAAACAAAGATATGTAAGAGAATATAATGCCTATATTGCTGAGATTTGAGTTTCAGTTTAATCATTGTATTTAAACAAAATGAAATGTTTGGCACTATATTTTTTTTCAATTTCACATTCTTTTTGTGAAGGATACAGGACTTTATTATGATGAATATCTCAGGCAAGTAATTGATGTCTTGGAAACAGATAAGCATTTCAGGGAGAAACTCCAGACTGCTGACATAGAGGAAATAAAGGTAGGTACAAAAAAAAAGAGTTAAACTAACGTTAATTAAATCCATAATCACAAGCCATGTGTGTTGTATTCTTTCTTCCTTTTCTTTTTTCCTACACCTCTCAAATTTTGTGAGCTTAAATTTCCTCCCATTTTTTACTTAGGAATTTAACTCTTATTAGATCTTTGTAGTCAAGGGACAGCAGAACTTCTGTTAATTAAAGAGTATCCCATAGCATAACCGCCCCCCCAACAATGTATACTTGAATTTATAGTTTCTGCCTTCTGCCTATCTACTAAAAAGCCAGTTTCAGACTTCATACAAGGAGGTGAACCTTCATGTACATCAAAACAGCTACAAGCATAGCTCTCACTCGCTGTTGCCTGCTGAGTAACTTGGAACACTGTTTTGAACATAAAGGTATATCTGCCTTCTGAGATTAAGATAGTGCATCACAAATGAATTTGATGACATGGAAGAGAATTACAAGACAAATTTTAGAGTCTGGGGAAACTGAGGAGTTGTGCTAGAGGTAAAGTCAGTGTATGTAGGAATAAAATAGACCTCTAGCTTTCTCTGCTGCTGTCCTTTCTTTTGTGCCAATCCACATAGCACTCTCTCCAAAACCTTACCACATTCTTGTCTTTTCTACTTTAGTTCCTGGCTCTAGGTGGTGGCTGTTCTGCATTCTCCTTTATGAGCTAGAAATTCAGCAAGGGACAGGTAGGAAACAGTCTAGAGTGACAGACTTAAAGAGGAGATCCTGCTTTTTGCATTTCCTTAAATTGCTCGTGTTGCCATTGGCAGCTTTTGGCTCCTTTTTCTTCTGTGCTACATCTAGTGTAACCCTTGACGGTTACTATCCATTTCCAGATCCTAATAAATATTCATACAATACATACTGGTTGCTGTTGCTGTGCTTGTACCTTCTCTCTCTCAAGTCTTACAGCCATCATCAAGTGGATGAAGAACACAGCACTTTACATACATCTCAGTTCTTTTGAACTAATTTGAGAACATTTGATCAAGAAATTCGTCACTTAAACATTATTAGGTATTGCTGCTTAAAGGTCATGCATTTTTGCTCTTTGGAGGAGCAAGATACTTAAAAATTCTCTTTTTAGAAAGCTTTTAGGATTCCTCCTCTTTCTATAACCATAGGCTTAAAAAAAATTTAATCTGCTCTTTGAAAAAATTTTGAGATTCTTACAGTGTGGGCTACAGTATATCCAAAGACTGCCACTAGTCTGCTGTCTTACAGCTCATGTCTAATGGGAATCGTAAAGGCTACTTTCTTCTATTTTTTTTATACATAACTTGTTTTTTGACAGAGTGGAAAGCTAAGCAGAGAGCTTGATTTAGTAAGCCACCATGTGAGAACACGGCTGGATGAACTAAAAAGGCAAGAGGTGGCAAGATTAAGAATGTTAATTAAAGCTAAAATGGATTCTGTTCAAGGTAAGAATACAGAATTTAACTAGGTGAGTTAACAGATGGGGTTGTTTTGGAGAGGTGTCCAAAGTCCATCGGTTGTGCTTTGCTGTCAACAATAATGACTGTAAGCTGAAAGTGAGCGTCCTTTCTGAGCTGGCCTAGGGCCAGTAAAGATCCATCTTTATAGGAAAGTGGTGAGAAGACCCATCTGTGTTTTATAAATAACTAAACTTGATTCTGGCAGTGGATTTTTCAGATACTTCTAAACCTTTTTCAATCTCTTTTTATTTTTGTAGTGCATCCATTTATAGATTACTTATTGAGAACTAGTAACATAGTAGGACTATGTTTAAGAATTCAACATGACATAGCATTTCATGTCTTTACAGGGTAAAAAATGAATTTTTTTTACAGTCAACACAAAAGTTTTCCTTTTTTTTTCTTTTTAAGCCCCATTTCCAGGAGTTATTGTACAGATTTATAACAAATACTGAACATTTCAATTTAGAAGATTATTTTTCTTATTTTGGGGGCAGTTTTAAGCTCCTGAATAAACAAAAACATTTGGAGTGAAAAAAATTCTCTGTAGCATTTTCTTAATTGTTAATGAAAGCGTACAAATTCAGGCAATGTCTTTTAATGAATAATGTATACAGGTTTCTAATGATTCTGGTTGCTGTATGCTTGTGTGGGAAATGGTGCTATCCCTTTTTATTTCTTATTACTGAAGATTTTTTACATTTAGAACTAATTCTGTAATTTCTTATTAGTGGTTTCTTTTTGAAGAGAATTAGTTGCTCATAAACAAAGACCCTAATAATGGACTGCATTATCTTGTTTCTGAAATGCTGTTTTTCACACAGAAGCTCTAATAAAAAGAGCTTAATTTGCCTATGCAGATTATTCTATTATTAAAAATCTTTACAAGTTATGGGGACGGATCCTACTGAATTGAATAGGTAATGTATCCATTTAAAATACTCAAGAATAAGGAACTGTCTTCTAGGCTAAGGCAAATTTAGAGGTGGCAAGTAGACTGAAGAAGTATGCATGTGCAAATATGTGTTTGGGGATGTTACTAGGGTCAGGAAGGCATCAGATAAATTTGGGAAAGAAGGTATTTACAGTGCAGTACCTTTCCAGTGAAGTCTTTATGTACTATCATAGTATAATTAATGAATAATTATATAGAGTCAGCTCAGGGTGTCAGATCACCTTTATGTCCTTTGCTTTCTTTTAATGAAAGTTCTAGTCCAGAGAGCACAGTCCACTGGTAGCTCAACAGTGCAGAGCAGCAGTAGCCCTCCACAGGCATCAGTGCGTTGCCTCACATACCTGCCAGACCCCATGTTCATCTTCCTCAGGTGGCACTTTAGCTGCCAGGAGCCCTGTCTCATGCTCCTATCGCAGGCAAGCGGTCCAGTGACATCAGTTGACAGTGAGCTAGTTGACAGCAGCTAATGATACCTGATTGTGTACATAGTAATTTTGTGTATTTTGTAATTTTTTAGTAATTTAATGGACTCATTACTTCTAGCCCTCTCTGCTTCCATAAGTCAAGAGTAACTAATGGAGCGTGCTTTAGAAAAACAATTCCCCCCCAACAGATCTGATCTTTTACAGTATAAATGTGAGAACTTCCATTTGGGAAAGAACAAGAACAGATTATTCCAGTTCAAAATATTCAGATGATTACTAAGACATGAAAACATAAGGAGTGGGAAAACATTTTGTAAAGTTTATAATCAGCCCTGCCAGTTAGTACTTCACATCACATACAACAAGTATGGCCAGATTATCTATAAAATACAGCTGCTTCTGTACATGTAGGCAACATCTTGGAACATGTACAAAAGAGCATTCTATAGTAACAGTAGGCAGAGCTGTTTGATTTCCATTTATTTGTTCTGTTAATCTTTTCCCTGTAACACCACTTAATGTCCTCTATCTGATCTAAAAAAAAGAAGGAAAAAAAAAAGACACAAACCCCCTTGTTTTCTTCCCTCTCAGATGGATCAAGTTTAAAAAGAAAAAAAAATATTTGAGATTATATTCTACATATATTCAGCCCTGATCCAGATGTGTTTTTGAACATTTTCGCCAAGATCCTACTAGACTGATCAGTACAGAACAGAAGAATGTTAGGGGTTAAGTCTCAGATAATACAATAATGTGGCACGTAAATACTGTGAAATAGAATGAGTCTTTTCCCATAAATATAAGAAATGGAGGAAAATGGGTTTAGGAGGTATTTTGATTGGTTGGTTGGTTTTGGGTTTTGTTGGGGTTTTTTTTAAGCCTATTATTACACTTCTAAAAATGTTTCAAAAATAGTCTAAGGCACATATATTTCAAAAGAAATTATGATCTCACCAGGGAGGAATGATGGTTGAAATCTGGCCCAGCTAGTGTTTGCTGGTTTGTGATAATACAGACACAGCATAGAGTGTAAGACAGATAGCTTACCAAAGAATAACACGTTCAAAATTGTGTTTTCTAATTTTTTTAACAAATAAAATATTCTTTGCTAAGCTGTCTAGTAAAAGGTTGTAGAAATTGTTATACATATCAAAGTGTATGCTGCTTAAGATAGCATTATTATTAGCAGTCAGAAACCATGGTAACAGCTAGAAAAGCCTTTTGTAGAAATATGTTTTGTTGATAGTGCATTGTGTATTGATATTGTTGAGTATCAGTCCTGTCATAAGGAAGAGAAATGTTTGCAGCTTTTAGACACAGGACCTGACTCTGCACTGTCTTGCACTTCCTGTTTTGCATAAATGAAATATTAATATCTGTTTATCTGTTTTGATATGATTTTACACCATATTGCACATACATCTTTGGCCAGATAGAAGTAATTTGCAAAATGTTCAGGGCAGTAGAAGAGTCAGACTTCTCCCACTTCAGGAAAAATATGCAAATTATTAGCTTTGATACTGCACACAACTTCAACTATCTCATTTATATAAAAGAGAATAAAATGTTTTTCTTAGTTTGTGAAACTCAAATTGATTGTATTTCTTGCTGAAACACAAGCTTTAGTTTGTATGTGTTAAGTTATTGTGTGCAATGCAACGCTGACACGTCAGAAGGAATCTAGTGCAAACTGCTATCGAGTTTGCCAATCTTCAGGAGAAGCAAATTTAGAAGTGTTGCTACAGTTTCCTTCAACAGTGAAATAATTATCCAGTCCTCAGGGAGCTCCCATATGACAATTTTAACTTTCTGATCTTGCTTCATTTCAAACTTATTTTAATGTTTTACCTTTGTACCTTGTTCTTTCAGACACTGGCATAGACCATCAGGCTCTCCTTAAACAGTTTGAGCACCTGAACCATCAGAATCCTGACACGTTCGAACCTAAAGACTTAGATATGTTGATCAAAGCAGTGAGTGCTAGATATAAACTACTGTGGGGTTTTTGATATTGATTTTTATGCATTTTTCACTGGTAAAGGCAAATCCTTTTATATATGCTGCTTTTCTATAGACAACATGCAGTTTTCATTTTCAGACAAAAATCAGGAGTCTCCATTGCACACTTGAAAACTGTTGTCAGTGTGCATTATGCTAAAGAGCCCATAAAATTTGGGCTGGCATCTTAACAGGACTTGCATTCACGTGCCAGTACGAAGAACTTCAGGAATAAAATATGCCTTTCCGGAAGCCTTTAAATTAAATATGGGTTTGATAGGGGTACATTTTTCCCAAGTGTATTTTCTCATTTCTATTTCTAAATGATTTAGGTGTCTCACAGAGTGGCATAAGTAATTATCCCTAAACTAGCCATTTGAATTTTGGGATCTATTATATATATATATGTCAAGCTGCAAAACTAGAGCACAGTAGAATTTAAGATATCAATGTTAGAAACTGCATATGCTGGACAGGGCATTCAGTGTCTATTTAGCAGATTCGGTATCAGTCATGGGTGTGTGGAGTGTTCAGTGCTTGTTTATTAAAGGGATGCAGTTAAGCTAAGCATGGCATGGCTTTTTTCAACTACTGGGAAAAATATGCTTCCCAAGGAGAAAAGACTTCAATCTCAGATATGCTTTAGAGAGCACTGCATGTCTGACATGAGAATTTGACAGTTTTTATATTTTCAAAATAAATTTAAAGATAAGGTATATTTCAAGCTTTCTGTAATTTTTGTGGATTTTTTTTTACCCTTGGAAAATTTTCTCTCAAATTTCTTTAAAATTATGTTTTATAGAGATATTATAAAGTTTCTTGCCATTTCTGAGCATCAGTTCTGGGAAAATTCTGGTTGGCTAGGAGAAGCACATCCTCAATGGGGCAGTAGTTCTTAGTACATTTTTTTTTCTGGTCTTCTCATTTCTCAACTGAGATATTGACAAAGTGTAATGGGCATTTTAGGAGATCATTATTGCTTTGGAATTGTTTTTGAAAAGGTACAGTGAATCTGAAAACTGAAGTGTAAATAATGGAGAGGCTGTATCAGGTATAAACATGTTACTTTGAAAAGCACTACCAAAACCTTTAATACCTTGAGCTGTCTGAAAATGATACATCTCTAAACTCTATACAAGTACTTGTCAGAAATTCTCCCCACACCCTTTCTCTCAGTTATTGTGGTTTTTGATTTAATCTGTATTAAGCTACTGCAGACTAACTCCTATTATTAATGAAGGCACTTTTTTCATTGAAATCTAGGATAATCTACAAAAGTTCTTATTCTGAAATAAACAAGCAGGTTAATGGTACTATTTGAAGCTGCACTTAATTAGTATGGGACTTACTTGAGTTAATTTATTATTAATTGATGAGAAAGGACACCTTGATGACTTATTACAGCACTGTGTATTTGCAAAATTGTCTAGCAGTTGAACCCATGCAAATTAATTTCTATGAAAATAACGAAGTGAGGAGAGATATTTTTGCATCACTGTCATGTGAAAGGAAACCCCCAACTAGTCTACCTCGTGTTTGAAAGAAGAATGGCAATATGGCCAGCCTTGCCCACAGATCTGAACAATACAATGGTTTTAATGTCATATGTTTAACATAATTGTGTGGCATAATCATGTATCTACATATATCTATATTTTTAGGCTACAAGTGACCTGGAAAACTATGATAAGACCCGTCATGAGGAGTTTAAGAAATACGAGATGATGAAAGAACATGAGAGGAGAGAGTATTTAAAAACACTGGATGAAGAAAAGAGGCAGCGAGAAGAATCCAAATTTGAGGAGATGAAGAAAAAACATGGAGATCACCCTAAAGTTCACCATCCTGTAAGGCCACAGTGTCTTCTTATGTGATTGGATGGAAGCTTTCCTTTCCAGAGAGAAAAAGCTAATAAAGAGAAGGGTTTATCTTCTTCTCAGCATTTGCCTCTTCTCGTTGACATGGGAGCAGAGTGTGGGAACAATGCAGAGAGCATTACAAAACCCACTATACATACCCCCATTTTTTCTGTACAAGTTTGATATTTGCTGGCAGAATTACTATTTACAAAGAAGATAAAATTCATGAGGAAGAAGCCAGAATGGTATTCACAACTGTAGGGATGTCTTCGTGGTATGCCTGGCCTGCAAGGAACTGCATCACAGTACCATTTGCTCTAGAAAAGGCAAACTAATTTAATTTCCTTCAGCTGTTATTTCTAGATGAGTCTGTGTGGGCATGACTGATGATTACAGGTGTTCCTTTCCACAGAATACTCATTTCCTTGACACCCTCCCTTTTCCTTGGCCTTTCTGTCTAATGAAAGTATTAGACCTGAACAAAAGGGAATTAAAGAAAATTTCATTGATTCCATTTGCAACATGACTAATGAGAAAATAAAGCCTTTCAGAGAAACCATAATACAAAGGTAATGCAGAAAATTTATACGTAATCATATTTTGAATAGTTTTTCTTTGTAACCAATCTATAGGGAAGCAAAGATCAACTGAAAGAGGTGTGGGAAGAAGCAGATGGACTAGATCCTAATGAATTTGACCCCAAAACATTTTTCAAATTACACGGTAAGAGGTTTAGTTTAATTTAATGAACAACTGAAGTGACTTCCTATTACCTTCTGCTGAGGGCAAGTCTGTCTTATGCTAGGATGAAGACTTATACCTCAAGCAATTTGGATGAATCTGAAGAGTTAGAGGACAAAATATATTTGTTGTTGTTTGTAAGTTTACTGCAAAGTTTTAAATGGGGTTTAAAAGTTGAAAACAGAGTTTTGTTTAACTACTTGTAAAATCACGCAGCAAATAACTAGTAGTGATTCCTCAGGGAAGTGTGGGTACTTAGAGGGCTGTCCACATATATAACTTTGCTTACTGACTATGTACTAGGAATAAATCCTCAGAGGGTCTGTGGGAAAACCTGCTTTCTCATGATCTCTGCAGATAAGTGGCAGACACCCCTTATCTTTGGAATGGTCATAGAAGTGCCAAGCCTCTTCAGAAGTTGCAAGGTTCCCTTAATAAAAAAAAACCCAAATTGCCCCCTGTCCTGGGTTCAGCTGGGATAGTTAATTTTTGCAGGCACCTGGGAGGGGGCACAGCTGGGACAGCTGACTTGAACTAGCCAAGGAGCTGTTCCATACCATGTGCCATCATGCCCAGTACAGAAATGGGGAGCAGCCTTGGGGGGAGTGTCTCTCGGCTTTCGGTGGGGGAGCGCCGGGTTCCGGGTGGTGAACAGTTGCACTGTGCATCACTCATCTTGTATATTCTTTTATTTGTATCATTATTGTTTTAATGTCTCTTTTTGTGTTGGCCCAGTAAATTGTCCTTATCTCAGCCCTCGAGGTTCCTTTTTTTTTTTTTTTTTTTTTTAATCTTTCTGATTCCCCACCCCATCCAACCAGAGGGGGGCGGGAGGAGTGGGCAAGCAGCTGCGTGGTCCTTTGTTACCGGCTGGGCTGAAACCATGACACCCCCCAATTCTGCCTCTGTATTTCTGAGCAGTGTGCAGCTAGAAACAATAAAATGAGAGCAGAGATGAGGATGCATCTCAATGGGCATTTTGCTTTAAAGGGGATTATATAAATTATATATATATATATAAAACATTACATTTTGACATTGTTAAATGCTTCATAATAAAGTGCCCTTAAGCAGATCCTGCCTGGCACTGGACTGTGAAGGGTTGAACAGTACAAAGAATTTAACTAATCCTGAAGATGATTATTTAACTGAAGTGTTGTAGCTTGAGTCTGAACTTTTATCTTGGTTTATAAAATACATAAAAATGGATTATAGTTATTATATCTTATTTATTATTTTTAGAAAGAGATCTTGAAAGATAATTTTCTGAAAATTTTTGGTAGCTTTTTTGTGCAAATCTTACCAAAACAGAAATAGCCGAAATAACCTTTTGCCTTAGAGCTTAATATATAAAAAAACTTTGAAACAATTAAACAAAAAGATTGCATAATAACGCTCATTTGAAGTAGACATTCTTTTTCAATTTCAGAGGTAGTACAACAATATTCAGAGTAGAATGTAGGATAAAAGATGGATTGTTAGTATTCTCTTTGCATTTGTCATGAAAAGTAATTTTATAGTGATCTCAAGCACTGCATATTTATATAGATTTTCACATAATTCTTTAGGGTTTTTGGAGAATCGTACTGTTGGTTAACAAAGCTTTTCTACAGATTTTTATTGCTCCTGAATCTATTTACAAATTTAGTTGTTAAATAGGGACAGCTTGTTCTCAGCAATATTTTTTGGCAATAGCACTCTGTGCCATCCTTTTGTGACCTATTTCAGTTTGCTAAGAAGTAGGGAGGTTGTTCCAGACTTGTCTAACCAACCAACCAAAAATGGCAATGCAGTTCAGCCAATGCCTGATAAAAACCTAGACAGAAAAAAACCCTCATGTAACCAGCTTTGTGTTAAATGATGTTTTTAATCGGCTTAAGATGTGGATGCTGATACTTAACTCATGGGGAACTATTACATGTATTACTTTCTGTACATGCTCAACTTGTATTTTCAACACTTTTTTTGTAGATGTCAATAATGATGGTTTCCTGGATGAGCAAGAATTGGAAGCCCTATTTACTAAAGAGGTAAAAAAAAAGTTCAGAAATTTAACTTGTTTCACTGAATGGTTACAGGGATGTCTGTATTTTTTCAAATATATATGGGGACTTTGGACTAAAAATTAGAGTATTCATGCCATGTTTTGTGCATCCTTAATGTTTCTACAAAAGTGTAAAAATGTATCAGCAGGGAAGATAAAGTAGTTGGAGCATAGGACTCAGACATCAGAAATGTAGTGCTCATGTATTTCTCTGCCACAGGCTTGCTTGAGATTTTATAATTAATCTGCAGGATAGCTGTGTAAATTGCACTGCAGAGAGCTGCACTCCTGCGCTGGCTAGATGCAGCCTGGTAGAGGTTCTAAAGCTGGGGAGCTGTGCTCATTCAGTGCTAATCAACAAGTCTTAAGACTTGTTGAGAGAAAAAGAGTCACATTCGTGTGAATTGGCTCAAAGACAGCACATTGTGGAAGTGGCTACAGAAATTTCATGTGTTTTCTGTCTACCTAGTTTGGAGCACATGTACATCTGATAAAGTAGACAGGCTTTTTAAGCCTTGGTTTGTTGGCTGTGAAAATGCAAATATTAGTACTTCTTTGTCTCCCAGGGGGGTAATGATAGCAATGTCCTGAAATTGTACAGGAATGGGAGTTGCAGAATCAATGCATAAACAACAGGCCTCAGTCTTCATTTTTGCAGCAGGTTCTGTTTTGGTATAGCAGAAAAAAACCCTAAACTTTCCATTCAAAGATCCAGTACAATAGCTGTCAATATCTAGTCTTATAATTTTTTCTAGGTTTCACGAGTCAGGGAGCACATGCACTATACAGTGTATATAGAAGCTTATAAATTCATACTGTAAAGTTTTGAAGAAATTAAATTTGCAAATACAGATTTCTAACAATACTTTGCCACAATCCCCTCTAATACAATGACTATATATGGCAGTCTTTTTTGACAGATATGTTCCACCATTTTGCAGTTTCGTAGTTTAAAAACAAATAATATGGGGCCTTAAGATTACCTGTGGCTAAGCAAGCAAAGCTAAATGACTACGAAAACTAAGTAAAAGCAAATAAGCATGAATGCACCAGAAAGACATCATGCAAGAAGAAAAGTGGACCATTAAATTAAGCACTCAGTTTGTCTTGTGATACCCTGAATGCTTACAGGGTTAGCTGCATGCTCTGGCAAAAAAGCTACTCTGTCCTGTTCCAGAAACAACGTGGAAACTGCCTGCTTTGAATCAAGTGTAGGATCAGACTGTGCCTGCCAAGGTTAATTTTACCTTAATGTTGACAGCACTTAATTACAACAGACCACATGAATTAACTGAAAACTTCGTTCTTAGCAATGAAAGGCTCACTTGTTGCTTAAATACTATACTAAAAGAGGAGAATTACACACACACGCTCTCACTGTATTGAAAAAATGGTGAACTCATGTTTTTAGCAACATCTTGCATTACTGTTCCAAATATGCTGTCATTTGAAAGCAGCCTTTTCTCCAAACTAACATTTGCTCATTTTGAATTTCAGCTAGAAAAAGTTTATGATCCCAAAAACGAAGAGGATGACATGGTTGAAATGGAAGAGGAAAGGCTAAGAATGAGAGAACATGTAATGAATGAGGTGGGGACTGATGTTCAGTAGAGCTGCTGATTTCCTTCTGTGTTCAAGAAATACAGTCCTCCTGACATGAAGTGTTGTCCAAGTACAGCAGAAAGGGATGACCTGTCACACTGACTGCTCTTTATTCTGGGATTCACATAAAATTAAATTCTCAAGTCCTGTCCCTATATTCTGATGTAAATGCCTGCTGACTAGTTTTTATTTAAGAAGTTCCAGAGAAGGAATTGTGCTGTTGCCTCCATCTTTTGCAGATACTGAGATTCAATATAAATTCCCTGTGAGTTTTGTGTCAAACAGGGAAGAGTCTAAATGTGGTTTTGCACTTGGCAAACGGGTAAGATTTAGGTGTGAGAAGAGGGAGTAGAGCAATGTCTTCCTTCCTTCATATACCTCACCTGTGTCTCTTCAGAGGAGGGCTCAGAGCTCAAGGTATCCACTGTAACAGTGAATAATAGCTCTACTGGTTCTGATAAGTTTTCAGCTCAGGAGACAGAGGAAAGGGAAGAGGATGTTTTGAACTACCGTGTTTTTCACTTGTATCTTTTCTGTATTCAACTATATTCCTTAAGCTTGAGGAATGGAGCAAGACTGGTCTTCTATTAGTCATAAAGGGAAGTATTTCCTTCCTTTCCCTTAAAGGATTCTGACACAATTCAGTTGGGGGTTTTCTGATGTTTCAAAACCTCCCCATCCACAACAGGGATTACTCTGACTCACAGTTATAAAATTATTACCAGAAAGCTACAAAACATTTTTCTCAAAATGCCGCTTTCAAAATGAACATTTTCTCATGCATGCCACTACTACTGTTGGGGCTGTGACCACAAATAATGTTTCCAATAAAGCCAATGAATTTTGAAGTAAAATGTGAGGAATTACTTTTTATTTCCATTTTTGTTAAGCTTTGTAAGCTTGTGAGAGAAGTTTTTAGAAGATGTTGCAGGCACTCCCTTGAGAATGGGACAGTTTAGAAAGTAAAATGTTATATTTGAAGATATTTGCATGATGAAATTAAGCATTAGCTCCACCAAAACCTGTCCTTTAGGTTGAGTTTTAATTTTTTGCTTCAAATAGGTTGACATCAACAAGGACCGGCTAGTGACTTTAGAAGAGTTCCTGCGAGCTACAGAGAAAAAAGAATTTTTGGAGCCAGATAGCTGGGAGGTAAGGAAAATGTGTTCCAAGTGCAACATACAGTACTGTTACCAGCACTCTAACCAGGAAACCAAATGGCATGTCTCTGACCTTTGCTTTTTTCAGTGCTGCTTTGGTATGTGTGTGGTTAAGCGCCTTAACTAAATGTAAAGTACAAAATATAGCAGACTAATGTAATGCAGATTTAATCTTTATGGGGCACAGGCAAACTAAAAAGGTCTTGCGCCACCTTGTGGATTCTAGAAGAGCTTTTCCCACATGCATTTCAAACAGAAAATGGACATTTTGTTTATCAATCACTTTAAAGGGAAGAGAAGAGCTCAGCTGGAAGCATGAGGAATTTTTTCTCCTACCTCTACATCTGTAGTAGAATTTTGCTGAGAAAATAGCTGAGAAACGGCTATTTTGCAGTTTCTTACAGTGAGTGTACTAACCTTTTACAGTGTCATGTCTGGTATTTTGATGAAAATTTTGAGTGTTTAGTGAACTGTACAATTCAGCTAACAATAATTTCAGTGGGAACATAATAAAAATATATATGAATTCCTGGCTAAGTATTCACATTCCTATGTATTTTCTTGCAGACGCTAGATCAACAGCAGCTCTTCACTGAGGAAGAGCTGAAGGAATTTGAAAGTCATATTTCTCAGCAGGAAGATGAACTTAGGAAGAAGGCAGAAGATCTTCAGAAGCAGAAGGAAGAGCTACAGAGACAGCATGACCAGCTTCAGGCTCAGAAACAAGAGCTTCAGCAGGTACGCTTTTGAGAACAGAATTTTTTTTTTGCCTTTTCTGTATTCTTATATGTGTAACAGCTCATGACGATCAGCAATACTGGAACATTCTTTACCTTGATTTCTCATATGACTCCCAGCTGAATTCTAAACTAATGGTACCACAGCAAAACATAATCTAGTATTAAGGATTATAGCAAACAATGCAAGCATCTCAGTAGTATACCCATTAACAAAGACTTTACATAATGACTGCAAAATTTAAGTATATTTATTTATGTCATATCAGAGAAAGCTGACAGATTTAACTTTTGTATTTTATTTTTTACCAGGTTGTAAAACAGATGGAACAAAAGAAACTACAGCAAGGAAATCCTCCTGCCGGACCAGCTGGAGAACTGAAATTTCAACCCCGTATGTGTCTTTCTGTATAGATACACAAACTTTAAAATAAGATCTCCAATGTAAAAGTCATTAAAACTGCATTTTCTGTTGAAGTTGTTAATATAATGTGGTTTTAATGATCTCTGTAGAGACGTTCACTAAACTGTCTTTAAGAGGGAAGTATGGAACTCTTGTAAAGTATTCCTGAAATCTCAGTGCTTTTAAGTCCATAGTAAAAAAAGAGAGCTGTAACTCAAGGCATCAAATAGGCAGAGAAGGATTGTGTTGCACCTGTCAATACAAAAACATTGAGATCTAGTATATCTAGGATTCCTGAGCATCCAGAGAAGAATAGGGACATACAAATGACCAGGTCTGTCTGATGTTCTATGGGTGCATTACCAGTCTCAGACTGCAGAGCAAACGAAGGCATTTAAATACTTTCAAAAGTCTATCTTCAGCGGCCAATTTACCACAGTTGGGCACAAAATGACATGACAAGTTAGTTTTAGACAGTACAAATGACCAATTGCTTCAACACCCTCAGAAGAAGATATTGTCACAATAAATCATTACATTTGCTCATTGGTGGCAACAAAATGGGCAGGTATATATTAGCACTTATCCATAACACATCGTCCATGTTTTTTTTTGTGCTTTAATACATCCTAACTTAGCTTTTTCTCCCCGTCTAGAAAGATTGAAACTAATATGGCTTTATTGGCTTCCATGTTTATGTGCTAACATTACCAGTAGAGCTCAAAAACTTCTTGACTTCATCTCAAACATAAGGCTTCAGACTACATCCAGACAGCCTTTTGAATACTGGAAGCTCTAAATTGCTCCTGCAAGGCCAACAGTGGGATTTCAAACCTTAAATGCTATATTCAGTGATTACAACTTACTTTGTTGAGTAGCCTGAAATTCTATCCCTAAGCCACTCAGTTCTGTAAAGAGAAATAATGAAATTTCAGTACCAATTAAATTTTGTCTTTCATTTGCTTCAAAACTGCCTGTGGCTAATTTAATTTTATGATCTTTAGTTCTGAGTGCCTCACTTCCCCTTACCTTCAGTAAAAACATCCTGTGTAATAGCAGATACCCTGGGAATTGGACTAATGATACATCTTTTGATACTGTCAATATTGTAGCACATACTGTTCTTAACACATATTTTATGTAAAAACTTTCTGCAAAGTCATTTAATCAGGTGTCATAAGAATTCATTATATTAGCCAAAACTAGTTGCTACTCATTCAGTGAGTTAAAGAGGTTCAAGTAGACAATATTTCTAATCTGTAGGCTACTGGAGCTACTAAGGGCAATTTAAGGAAAAAAAAATCACAAAAATGCAGCTGCAAGTTCTGAAATCTTCAGCAAACTATGAAACAGTATTATTCAAAGGTAGGCAAAGGGAGAATGTTGTAATTATTGTTGACACAGTGAGGAGTAAAATACAGGAGCGTGATGTTAATTTTTTTTTCCAAGCTTCTCCTATTGGGATTAAAGGTTTCATAAACATGTAATATATTTCAAAAAGAACAATCTCCAAAGAACCAATGTGTTATGGGAGTAGAAGTATTTCACAGAAAATAGAAACAACTAGTATTCTGAGAGGAAACACTGACTATTATAATAATGCAGTCTGTTGGGTAATCTCAATCTGATTTCATTGTTAGTCACATACAAAATTCTTGATTCCACTTACAAACCAAAAAACAGAAGGTTTTCTTTGATTGTCCCTGCACTAGAAACTTTCCTTTAGATACTTTTCATGTTTGGGGCCAATTTAATTGAGAAGTTACAAATGGTTTTATTCTTCTTTTACAGCTGGGGAACACAAAGTTGGAGATGCACCAAAACATCCTGTGGGAGGTGACCAGCCTTTACCACCAGGACATGTCCAAGAACCAGCTGCTAGAACTGATCAAGTTCACCCTTAACCACTTGTGCCTCAACTTTATAGCATCTTTATTATTTGGGGGGTGGGGGGCAGGAAATCAGAGTGAAACATGAACTCTATATTTTCTTCCCCAGATTGTAAAATCATTTGGAATATTAGAGATGAAGTATCAATCAGATCTGAATCATAAATTAAACTAATTTTGTCTCCAGTGCATCAGTGAGAAACAGAACAAGGGGATCATTTAGAGGCTATAATGGAGGAGGGGATTAAGGAAACTATTAATACTAAAGATTTTTATGGCCAGGGGACTGAGCTTTTGAACTCTTCTCTTACAAAAAGGGAGGAGATGTCTGCCATTCTGTGTTTAGGCATGAATCAGAATCTTCTCAGAGAGGAAGCAGGGAACGGGTCTGAATGTTGTTAGGTCTAGTTTTACGTAGAAACTCTTTCTGGAAATGCTGAGAAGCAAAAATGGGGAAATGAAGACCATAGATAAAGGCCTACCATTTCCAGCACTACCAAACCCTTTCTTCTTTGAGACCAAATAAAAATCAAACTTCTAATCCTTAATCAGAAAATTTGCACTTTCTAAAATCTAAACACAGCAAAGAATTACGTGGAGCAGTGAATATTTTTCATGTTTACAGAAGCCTAAGAATTTCACTGTAAGCCTTCAAAAGGAATGCTGTACTTCTGGTGTATTGATCTGAACCGTCCTCCTTGTTGAGGTTAATTCTGTCTAGCAGTTGAATATTCAACTGGCTCATGGGACAGTACTTTTGTCCATTTCCTTCATCAGGTGCCAGCTGATCTCAAAATTCTGCATGTTATTAAGTAAGCTTTTTATGTAGATGGAAATATTGTGCAAAACAGAACAAGACTCACTGTCTTTTTCTGTACGGATTATCCTACCTCCTATGATAATACCAGATTTTTCAAAATGCACCATGTGCTTCAGAAAGCTCTTCTCAGACATTAATCTTTGACTTAAAGAGTCTCACTATTATTAGTCTTTCAGCAGATGGTGTAAGTTTATGAAGTGTCCTGAAACAGGGATGCTATTGATTGTATTATTTTGGTATTGAACCAGGATAGGTCCCAAATATTGTAAGCCAAGATTTTACAAGAATAAGTTGATTTTCCCATGGGTTTTACTATAAAGTTGAAAAGTTGTGTAATTGTCCTTGCTTGTTACTCATTTCAGACTGAAAGTATCCTGAAGTGTAAACCCTGTTTGGGTTTTTTGTTTGCTTGGGGTTTTGTTTTTTGTTTTTAAACATGGATTGTTCTGCTTGTGTAATGCTGGCTTTGAACTGATACACACACACCTTGGCAAGCATCCTTTGCATTTCCTTTCTGTGGCTAACTGCTGGCAGTGTCATTAAGGGAGGTCATTTGGGTTTTGAGAGAAGAAACAGAGGCAAGCCTCTGTTATAAAAAGATGTTGCTTTCAGAATAAGACTTGAATATTTTAGGCAAACTCAAAATAGACAGAAGGCAATTACTAACATTTTGTATTGACATTTGGGAAGTTTCTCACTCTGAAGAAATTTGGATTGATAGAAGCTAGGCACATTCCTTCTATGTTTAAGGCTTCTTTCATCAGGCCTGAGCATATTCTTGTTCTTCACACAATATAATAGAACTCACTGCCAGAACAGATTAGGTTTCCTTATCTGTTTCATCTTGTTAGCTGTCATGTCACATTTCCTTCATTTATACCACTCAGACAATTGCACTTTTTACCTTTTTTTTTTTTTGTTCTCTATGCAAGTCGTTAACATTTTAATTTAGTTTCCCAAACCAGCGTCTCCACTGTTTATCATTTCCATGCAATTCTAACATCAGTTCAATTATGTCTTTGTCAGGAGACTAAAATACCTTTCAACAACTTCATCTGTTTGCTGTAGTTAGAGCTACATCCAGA
Organism: Elanus axillaris; assembly: GCA_026212715.1. Classification (NCBI taxonomy): domain Eukaryota; kingdom Metazoa; phylum Chordata; class Aves; order Accipitriformes; family Accipitridae; genus Elanus; species Elanus axillaris. Next base: position 14,254,215 of record JANZLQ010000022.1, on the reverse strand, counting down.
CTAACAGCATTTCTCAGTGCACAGCCCTGGCTTTGGGCTTGTAGCCTGATAATGGGTAACAGTACAAGGAGGAAAACAAAGAGGGAATTACTTAAATGTAGTGGAAAAGGTGAGGAGAATTTTTCTGTGTGTTCTCCCCATCCCACATGAAAGTTTACAGAGGACAAATGATACAGCCTCAGATGGTTGTAGAGAATCAAGGACTGAAACCTTTGGTGTGAAGGCATTTCTACCATACATTCCTTCAGGCTACATCTGCTTCCTAACAAATGTTGTTATATGTAATGACATGCTTTGTCATGTGATGCTGAAGCTTTGATTTCAGTGCAGCTGCTTCCATTTTGATCGTAAGATCCTGACTCTCCCTGCTGTTGGAGTTAGGCATTATATCCCCTTATTCCATTTACTTTGAAACATCCAGAGTTTGGTAAAGAACTGTTGTAACTTGGGTGCGGAGCTCAGCTTCTGCTCGCCAGTGTCATGAGTGTCGGTGACTGAGGAAGCCGCTTGTGAGAAGCCAGAGTTTCACTTGTCATTTCATCATGAGTTAGCATTAGCAAAAAAGTTCCTCATTTTTCATTTCAACTAGGCACTGAGGTGCATTCAGCATAAAACAGTGCACATGTTTCCTTCAATTGCTATCTGATACCTAAATGTTGTTCTTATCAGTGTTAATTTAATTAGCTGTCTTGCAGTTTAGCAATATACTACAGATTTTCTGTTCTTTTTTTAGAAGTGGAAACAGGCAGGTTTTTTTTTAAACCTTAGAATTGGTGATCGGGTTTGTCTCTAACAATAATCAAGGTTTGGTCAAACTGACAATTATTTGTCCTAAATTATGTGGAAGTCAGAACATCAGTCCTCATGATGCTTAAGTTATCGAATTCCTACTGAACACATCTTGAGTTTGTTGCCTAAATGTTTTTGAGATGAGAGCCCAAATTAGAACTTCATGCTTGTCCACCCAATTAAAAAATCTCATATGTTTGGGTACCTGTATCACATGTCCACAAAGATAACAAGGACCGAGTGGATGTTCTTTCAAAAGATGACCTGTTGGGTCTGGTCTATCAACAGACCGTGCTCACCCAATACTGTCCCTCTCATCCTGCTCTGTAGAGGAGGGCTATTGTTCTTCAGGCCCAGGCTAAAAGAGGTCTCCATCTGAGTGCAATAAACTCACCAAACTTATTTTTGTGGATCAGTTCTGAAGTGTGGTTTAAGTAAGTTATCTTACTGTGAGGAACATCAGCCTTAGAGGTTATGCAATGTGCTGAAGTCATGCTAACACATGAAATGTTTAGCAGATTTGTTGCTTTTTAATGTGTTTGTTGTTTTCGATGCTGATGTCTTCTTTTAATTGGGTTCTCTCTTCCATAAAAGAGACTAAAAGTATTGGCCACTAAAAGCATGTTTCTGCCATGGTACTGATTTCTCAGGAGCTTTTTAAAGTTGAAAAAAAAAATAATTAAACTAAGCTTACAGCTAAGTGAGGAAGTAGAAAGCTATAATCACAGATAAATAAGGGACTGGAATATCATGGGCCCCAGTGCTTTCACCTGTACTCTGCTTTTCATTTAGGAGGTGATTACAAGAAAACTGAAGGTAACTTCATACAGACACCATATCCAAGACAAAGATGCAGAGATTTGTTTTTTACTTGGCTGGGATTTCGGTAGGAGGATGAAGGGGTAAGATTTGGTCAATGTTGTACAAATTCATATCCTCCAGTGCAATATATGTAGGAAAAAAAGCCCCACTCTTGACTTTATATAGATTAGTTTTTAACTGGATTAAACTGAAACTCAGCGCAGTGACAGATGTCTAGTGTTTTATTTTAAGCGGGTGGGAAAGAGGCGGGTTTAGATCTTGTCTATATGCAGAACTTTGTATTTCTGCTTACAGGCCCTTCCTGTTTGCCCTCTACTTTTTGCTTCCTGGAAAGATGTGAAAAGGAATTTATAGCAAGATAGAAGTATCTTTTGTTCTTCCCTGGCACCAGCTGCCTCACTGCAATAGCTATTCACTAATTACTTGAATGCTTAATTTTCTATATTCATAAAAATACAAAACCAACTAATTAAAATGCTGCTGCAACAGCATTACAAACTCTTGACAACACCACACACTTCCCTGTCTGTTCAAATCCACAGCAGACATCCCAGAGAATGTGAAGCACCTACAGGTTTAGTAACAGATTTTTCTATAGGTTGCTTTCTCTTTGCTTACAGATTTTGCCTTCAGAGCCAGATGTCAGCCATTTCAGGATGTCATAATGACTGTGGCAGTGTGTCTCTTGGGGAGATCCACAGCACATTAGACTTTTCCATTTTGTAAATGTATCTTGATTAAGAAAAAATTGATGTAGAGTGGCATTTTGCAAAGAAGTGAAGCTCTGAGCTATGGATTCTCTTGTAATTTATGCAAAAGTAGGTGGCAGATGCCAGGAGCTGTACTGAAGGTTGGCCCCAGAAGTACTTTCTTGTTTACATCCTCAAATATCTGCTACTTACTGAAATTAAGAGGTGATTGTACCAAGGTAGGGAAATGAGAGTCCCATCTGAAAACAGCAACACTCACTGTAGTTTAGTTACATTTCTAAAAGTGAACTTTTTTGTTTTACATAAAGGGAAATGAGGAACTAGCTTGAGTCCTGTTATTTACTCATCCACAGAGAGCAGGTATCAAAAACACCTACAGTAACCCTAAAGCTATACTCGCCAGAATCACGTTGTATCCAATAGTACACTTCTTACAATCTCCAATACTGTGCTAAATAACAGTCTGCATACTTGCTTGTGTAGTAAAGTACAATATCAAGGAGGCAAAGTAATTTTTTCCAGAAATACCAGAGTTTTTAAACCTGCTATATTTTTCAGCGGCAAATGCAGGGATAGAGCAGCATGTATTGGGTTTCTGTGCAAGGTTTTGGTAGCAGGGGGGGTTACAGGGGTGGCTTCTGTGAGAAGCTGCTGGAAGCTTCCCCTGTGTCCAACA
>JANZLQ010000022.1:14241034-14251118 GCA_026212715.1 Elanus axillaris | reverse complement strand
CTGAGTTAATTTCCCCCAAGCTGAGTCTGTTTTGCCTGTGATGGTAATTGGTGAGTGATCTCTCCTGTCCTTATTTTGACCACAGGTCCTTTGTTATATTTTTCTCTCCCCTGTCCAGCAAAGGAGGGGGGAGTGATAGAACAGCTTTGGTGGGTACCTGGTGTCCAGCCAGGGTCAACACATCACACAGCATTACAAAGTTGACTTCTCCATTCTTTACACCTTTTCCTTCAAGTCAAGCATCTGTTAGTCAGAATGACTGCACAGCAACTGCTGCTCAGTCTCTGTTGCAAACAATTTGTATCTACTCAGATGTGCATTTCCTTAATACATAATAGCTCACAAGCTAGTATCTTCTAAGAAACTGCCCATAGAGGCACTTCTGTGTTACAGGGGGTGATGGTGCATACAGTACATAGTTTCCCCTCTAATGCTTCATTTCACACCCTCTCTCACTACCTTATCATTGCTGTTAATCCTACATTGAGAAGAGAACTTCCATTTTTGTGCTCCCTATCACCAGTGACAGCAAGAGAAAGCAGGATGGAGGTGCAGGCAGCCATCCAACTCCACTGTTTATCATACCAAGTTACACTGCTGTGCAAATTCCAAGCCCAGCCAGGAGGAGAGGATGAATTATTCAGCCATTGAGTAGAGTCCTATGCAAACTTGTATGTATGGAAATTTCCACAGTCACAGGAAGATGCTAACTACTTCAGTAGCAATGAGTGAAGTTCCTGAGCCCACGCCAATTTGACAGGCTGTGCCGATCTTGCCAGTGCATTTAGTACCATGGAGGAGAAGTGATGCAACGTTGAATGTGACACAGGAATTTTCACATGATAAGCACATACAGTTGCATACCGTTTCTGCACTAGAGGGAGTCTAAGACAAGGATTACTCAGCTAATTACGAAGCAGAGTGGTGGCATAATAAAATAGGATGTTGAAAACTGAATGGTCCCTCAAAAGCCAAAAAACCGAGCTGCTATGTTTCAAAAGGGCTTTTTTTTTTTTTTTTTTTTACAAGAATTCATTTGAGCACTAGGCTAACAATGCTCTTCCTGAATACAGACACCTCTGTACCATCCTTGATCTCCGAGTACAGTACACCACAACTAGATTAACAACAATACGAGAATCTGACCCCAAGATACTGACCAGGAAAAGATACTCTTCACATTTATAGCTGGAAACCACAGTCCTCCTAAACTAGGGTCTTACGTGTTAGTGAAATAGGAAAGGCAACACTATTTCTGTGAAAAATACAGCTGGAAGAAACAGGATTATACAGATGCCAACTCACTGTCACTCTTGATGCTGCTCAAGGAATAGCTTCTCTGGAGGTAGTTGCTAAGTTGTTTTATATTAGCTTTTTTCCCAGGAACTCCAAAAGTAAAAATTGTATATATCAGAGCCATCTTAGGGGTGCTCATTCGGTCAGTCTCTGAAGCTCCTAGAGAAGGACAATCACCAATGAATAGCCAAGCAAACTGATAAAAATCATGATATTAAATATGAGAACTGGGATAAAGGAATAGGGTGTGGTCATCAAGGCATGCCTTAAATTTTTCATCGTACTTTCCCTGTATCTCTAGTTTAACTATCTGTGTTCAGTGTTATGCTGCTTACTACACATAAAGCCACAGCTCTTTTTCAACTACAATAGTTTTATAATTCTTAGTCTAAATACCCTCTTTCTATGCATTTTATTTTTTAGCAAGGAAAGAGGAAAATTAAAAGCTGTAAATGTTCCCTTATTTGTGTTCACCGAGTATTAAAAAATTATCAAGAACTTAATAAATCACATAGGCTATTCACAGTCTAAATAAATATCTGTATTTTAACTTTCTACTGTGTTTGCAATAGTCATACAAGAAAATTAACCAGCCTGTCATCTGCCCTGATGCATAGATTTAGTTCAATCTACAGGTAATTACAGTATCATCAGAATAGTCTTTATTAATTTATCTATTAATTATTTACAGGTCCCAAGTTGCATTTTAGCTGGCTCAGTCTCTTGATTAACAGCTGCCTGTCTTTTGTTTGGACTGATTGCTTTCCTGTACATTAAGCACCACAAACCACATAAGTGGTTTCAAGTGTCTAAATTTTTATTTTGACCGTATTACAATTTCTACACTGAAAACTGGTTTTTGCAACTGATTTTATTCTAAGACTAATAGGAGGGATGAGCAGCCAGCACTGGAATACTCCTCATCGCTATTGTGATCTTCAGCCACTGCTCCCAAAAGCAACACTCAGATGATTTTGTTTCTATTTGCTTAAAAGCAGTGTTTTCTTTTGGTACTTTGGTGACTGCAGGCAGGCTGAAGATGGCTAAGCCATCTGTGCTGTTGGGTGGCACTGCAGACCAGCGTTGTCTGGGTTCAGGTTGGATCCCACAACTGTCTTGACTGCCCACAGCGCACCAACTTCACTGAGGGCTGGGGATCACTGGTCAGCATTGTATCCGTTTGGTCTCTGCCAGTTTGTATATGCTTTGTTGGAGCTCCTCTTTCAGTCTAGACATGTCCTAAATGTTTAAGATGACCCTCAGGCTCCTCAGGACAAAGCCAGGGTTGCACCAGTGTTGCACCAAGTATGCACACAGCATTTTTTAAAATTTATTTAAAAAAATAATAATTTTGTAACAGAGTAGTTATGAAATAGTCAAAATACAGTGCTGGGATTAGATGCAGTGCGTTCACATACCACCACAAAGGACTAACTGAAAAGACATAGTTTGACTTAGAAAGTGGCTAATATCGTCCTGCTCACGCCTGATGCACGTGTCATCATTAGAACTTCAAAGCGGTAACTCCCAACTGCTTGGCAATATGGTTTCTTCATTATTAAAAAGAAACCGTGACAAACTTCTGCATCTAAATCACCCTTTTGCAAACAAATTCACACAGAAGAAACTTTGGAGGCTGGCTAGCTGTAGCTGACTGCAGTCACAAATCTGGCAATAGTTGTGGACTAAACATCATTTAAATAATTGCAGCTCTTAAGAGAATTTAATCACATGTTTTAAACAATGAAGCAACAAAATATTTTTGTGCACCACCACAGTACAGTATCTAAACCTTTGTAAAGTGACGAACTAACTCTCGTTTACGAGTTGGAAAAAAAAAAAGCTAACTCAAGCTTATTTTAGGCAGCCATTTGCACCATGTAAATGCAGTTTGCTTCTCACATAGCTGTTCTCCTTGGGGCACGGCTCCTCAACTCTGCCCAGAAGCTGGCTGCACTCTGTCCAATGCTTGGGGCAAGCTCCTGGGGCAGCTCCCACCACTGGCTTCCTAGCACTCCCACATCTGGAGAGGGAGGAAATTATCTGCCCACAGCTGTCAAGGAAGGGTCAAAGCCACTCTGCGATGCAGAGGGCAGCCTCCTGCCACATCTGCAGGGCAGCAGAGAAGATCTTTCTGGCACAGCATCGCCTGCCTGGACGGAAGCAAGGGAGAAGCAAGCCAAGTACCATCCCAAGCCACTCCTGATAGCATGCATGCTGCTGACTATATGTAGCTCATGCGAGAGAGAGAGAACAATTAGCGTTCATTTCTTTTTCTTGCTCTTTTAAATTTAATGTGCACCTAGAAGCAAACGTACCCCTTTTTTCCTTACAGTTCCTCAAAAAATACTAGCATTCAAAGGAAGCACAGAAATGAAGCATTTGGAAGAAGCTGTTTTGAATCACCAGACTGTGGAGTTTCATCCCAAACCATTAATACTAAACTTCTTATCTGAAGAACCTACAAGAGAGAAAGGTACAAATTTTGTTCTGAAGTGATGTGCAATGTAACACACAATGTAACACTGCAAGATAAGAGAAAGAAATTCTGCTAAAGGACCAGGTGGATCTAAAAGCTTTTCAGTTTCAGTTGCACATAGAAGAGAATGGTGCTTTCAGGGCTCCACACACTGTTCATGTTTCTCCAAGTTTATGAGAGCATGACAGGGCAGAGCTTCCCATTGAAATAATTTACGACACTCTTAAGTGGCATCCTCCTGAGTGGACAATGCCACTGACTGTCACAGGTAAGCAAACTGCTTTGCCATGCAGTAGGGGTATGGTTTAATTTCTAGAAGACAGTAGCTGTCTGGATTTTCAGTTGGTAGGGCTATGGTTGGTGTTAAACCAGATAATTTTTCAAAGCAAGTGTCCACCTTAGGACTCACAGATTTCCACCTCACTGTTACAAGGATGGGTGTTCTTTGTCTCCAGTGCTGTGGCAGTCATTTCTTCTAACCCAGACACCCTCACATGAATACAGAGTTATTCCTATGGGCTTACAGACAATTGCTCTTAGTAATACTATATATTTTCTCCAGATAGCTGTCTTAACCACTAAGCTCAGTTTTCCAACAGCTGATCATTTCCCCCACAGGCCCTTAGGAACTATGAGGATGCAAAGCATTTCCCTAAATCTTAAGATGTCTGAAAACCGTTTCCCCAGAGAAGGCACATTCTCTTCACAGAAGGCAGCTTAATCTCAAACTCTGTTGGTCATAGTCACTGGATCTCTCTAACTGGGGAAACAAATGCCCTTCAAACATATCTTTGGTTTTTCTTCAGAGGAATTTCACAGCTGCATGAGGTGCAACAGTGAAGGCCATCCTTCCCCAAGCCTTGTCTTTTTGCTTATGTTATGGGCTACCAGCATGGGTTTCCCTGGGGGCCATGATGCTCAGTATTCTGGGGAGGCAGAAACCCCTAGTCAGTACCTTGCAGTGCTGTATCATACCTTGATAACATTTAAAGAAATCTGATGATTTGCTTTTTATCCCAACCAGCACTGGATGCAGTGCAATGTTTAATGGACATGCCAACTGCTGTGGAGTTGCTCACTTTAACTTGCAGAGCCCATTCTTTCTTTCCTGAAGGAATGCAACTCTTCAGGTATAAAGATGATGAGTTGTTCTCAGAAGGATCCTTCACAGATGCTGAAGTTAAAAAAAAGGGCCTCTTGCTGATGGAGAAAATATGTAATGCAAAGAAAACCAAATTCCATTTACACAACCACACAGTACAGTTCACTGCTGCCATCATTACACATTCCGAGAGAGCTACAAGGAAGTTCTATTCTGTCAGTTTACAAGGTGACTCTTTTATGCTGTGTTCTTTGGGCAGCATGTTTATGCTTTCCTCTTTGTTCCACTTGAAAATATCTGGAGAGGACATACTGTCTTTAAACCTGTGTTAGCTCTGCCATGAGTCAGAATCACTCGGAGTCTGCTCTGGAGTGAGATGAGTGCAGCTGGGTCCTGGACATCCAGCTTTATATGCATAGACATGCCAGAAATAATAGGGTTTTGAGAGGGCTGAACCTAAGGAGCAACAAAGGATGGCTCCCAATAAGATTTCACAGGTTTTGTCATGAACTGTCTTAATAAAGCATTAAAAAATGAAAAAAAATAAATAAAAATCCCACCCAGATCTGTTGCAAACCAATGCACACAAAAAGAAAGAAAAATGTTCCAGATATAGATCTAAATCTAGTTTGAGGTCTTAGATTCAGCTTCAGAAATAGAGCTAGCCTGAGAATTTCAAAGTGTCCACAGCATCTGTATTCCTGCCTACCCCTACTGGAAACCAGGAAGCCTAATCCATTGAGCAGACTTGATGGTCTCTATCTCTTAAAAGGTTTCAAGAACTCTTATATAAAAAAAAAAGAATAGCTCTTGGAGTTTGTGAAGTGTTTTCCTGAGGAAGTATTTTTTACTAGAATGACACTGACACTTTACAACAAAGTAAATAATAGATTATTCCTCCTGCAGTATGGAAACCACTCATACTCCATAATTTACCACCTTTTAAATTGTGCTGGCATAGCTGTTTTGATGACCATGAGAAGGACTAGGAAGAAGAAGCTGGGAACTTCATAACCCAGGGAAAATAAAATATGTAATTACATGTTACATTTGTTATAGAAGCCATGTAGCTGGACAATTGCTAAATTATAAGTACATTTTCATATCCAAAGGACTAGGGGTTTTGTGTTTAATCTGTCAAAAGAATATTATTTCTGTATTCTTTACTGAGACTGGATCCCTCTTGCTTCCTGTATAAATAACCAAATATAGGCTATAAAGAGCTAAATAATCAAGTTTCTTTAATCTCTTTGCCACATCTTTATCTGCTTATCTAGCATTAGCAAATACTATATCATCTCTCTGTGACTGTGTGTGTGTAGAGTCAGTGACTTCTGCCCTGAAGAGATTCAAATCCAGTGGTTACTGGAGGATATAATCAAGGATAACATCAGACAAGAGCTACTGGGTGACTCAGGCAACTGCTTCTACCTACGATCTGTGCTCCAGATAACATCTATAGCTTTCATGTTTGCCAAAAAAAAAAAATTGCTTTCAAAGTAATGTACAAAGCCTGGAGAAACCCATCACAAAAGAGGTATTTCTAAGGCTTCCAGGTATGTATAATGCATCTACGGGTCCTTTCACTTTAAGGGCAGTACAGAGCACTCACTACTTGATGTAACTTGAGGGGGAAAATAATTTTATTTCAGGTATACAGAATATATATATAATTTGGGACAGGAAGGTGTAATTTCCAAGTCACTGTGCAAGCATGATTCAGCCCCAGGAGACCCTGGCTGTAGCTTTCTATTGAATTAATCCATGCAGCACTCCAGTACATATATTCACTTGGCATGTTATTTTTGCTACTGAGAGTCTTTACAAAAGTTCCAACTAACTGATATAAATGAAGGTTGACTTTAACTTGGATTTTTGCTTTCCTTGAATTGTTTTATTTCAAAATGACTGAAGAATGTTATATTCTCCACTATGAAATTTTCTAAAAGTAAAGTGGCTGGTAAAAACAAACAAACAAAAAAGGCCAAAAATTTAGGTTCTGTTAATCCAGCCCTTTCACCACCAATTTGCTTTCCCAGAGATGTCACATCTGGCAGGAAGAGTTTCCCTTTCCCTCTCATCTCTCAACCACAAAATATGATTTCTTATTTACCCTGCTGTAAAATTCTAGCAGTGAGAAAGCAATATAGATTTCATACTTGAGGATTGTTAGCATCAAACCCTTGTGTGGGGGTTTCTTCTTAACTAGTTTGTCCTCAAAGTACGGATGTTCTTTTATTTTGTAGCAAACTAACAGAATATTTTAGTTGGTGGAAGTGATGGTGAATGAGCCAAAACCAGTCTGCTCGAGACAAGTGCTTAATTGCTATCATGTCGATAGGACTCATACTTTGGTCTTATTCCTGCTGCCAGAAAAAAACCCACACCTATTAACAAAGAGCAAAATGTCTCCCATTTAACATATGTGGTATGATGCACCGTGTATGCACATGGAAGTGAGCATCTAACTGAGTTCAGGTACAGAGCACTCAAAGAACAGCAGTGTGTAATTTTTTTTCTGTTGCAATTCATTATTCTGTAATAAATCACTCTTGGATTAGTCTTCAAAGAGAATTTTACTACAGGAGCTTTTCAATGGAAGACTTTCTCTCTTGCTTCAGCAAAGTCTCCTTTTGTCTCCAAGATAAAAGAAATTCTTACACAAACCAGTCAATAAGACCGTCTATCTTGAACCTCCCATATAAAATTTTGTACCCAACAACATCAAGTGTTGTATGTATGTATGTATCAGAGCCATGAAGACTAGACAGAGTTACCTGAAGCCAACCAAGTCATAAAAACTAATATTGGAGAAAATGGATTATATTTCTGCATGAGCAAATGACTGTTCTCTCCAAAGGCATCTGACAATATTAAAATATTAAGATGTGAGGTTTTTCATCCAGCAGCTGAACACTGTGCAGAACAAGCCTTTCAACTCAAGCTTGCAGGTAAACTGTGTTGTTTAATTATTGTTTGTTATGTCTTGGAATTCAAAAAATTTGAATACTTGTTTGCAAATACTCAAGCTTCTTCTAGTGTGGCTAGATAATGGAGTAAGACACCCCACAAAGTTATTAGAGGTATTGGAATGTTACCTAAAGGAGATTATATCTTTAAGGAAGTATTTCTATATGTCAGAATAATGTGGAAATTATCAATTTTTCCATCCCACAGTTATGTACCAAATGAGCTATAGCTACACTGTAAACTTTAAAAATGAACTAACAGCACTCGCCCTCTATAACTGACTAAGGATCAAATCAAATCTCTCAACTAATGCTGATAAGTATTTTTTTTATTTAAGCTGTTTCAGAAAAATGAATGAAATATGAGTGCCAGCACATCATTTTAGTCAGGCATTCTCTGAACTGCATCCAGAATTTTTTAAATCAGTAAGAAGACATCTGTTGAATTTAGCACACTTTGGAGTAGTTTCCCTGAAGAGTCAGTGTGAAAACCAGTGATGACTGAATATTGAGTAATGGGAACATACTACTAAAATGTTGTGGACTAGTATCAATCTAGCAATATGTCTTAATACAAGATTGAGATTTTTCTATAGATACATTAACTCCCTTTATGATAGGTCAGTATAAGATTATTACTATTGTAAAGAATTTTTTCTTCCTACTTTGTAGAAGAACCTAACAGGGCTGCTAATAAACTGTCTCTAACTGCAAATCAGAGCCACACAGAACCTTTAAAATATTAGTTTTAAAACAACAGAACAAAACTATAAAGGCCATTCTGATAATGTCATTCCTGAGCATAATTCTCACCTCACCAGGCAAACATTACTGGAAGGTACGAGAAGGGAAAGGATGGCTTGTGCAGCAGCTGCATGCCCCTCCATTTCCTACAGGACCCTAGGTTTAGGATCAACAATGTGTGTGTCTAAGGTGAAGAAATGGGTGGGATCTATACTGTCCACTGCCACCAAAGAAGTTGTCCCCAAGTTAATGCTAGTAGTTGTTAAACAAAGACCTTTTTTTGATACGGAAATCACCTGAAGAAGGCAGTAAGGGATCTCTGGCCGTCCAGCCAGAGGTTAACAGAGGTACAGAGACTGAACACATGACAGTTTCACACTGAGCCTGCTCAAGGCCAAGCCCTAACAAGGGGAATAAGCAGGCAGGGAATCTTATGTTCATACTAGTCTCTTCAGGTATTTATTTAATGTTATGGGCCGTTAGTGAAAAGTGAAAACTACAGTTTTAATAGTAGAACACAAACCACTCATCCAACATAACACATTTATGGAGTGGCTTTGGTGCCAAGATCTTTATTCTCTTCTCTCTAAAAAAATAAACCTAAATATTCTCATCTATCTAGCCAAGTAGCAGTTACCACTTGGAAGATGAAGTGCATTACTGTGCATCCAAAGGCTAACGTGGCTGTGACACGTCAGTGCTGTGACTATAGAAGGAAAAGAAACAGGGTGAGTTTAGTTACCTGGTTTAAGGGACTATTCCCAATTGAGGAAGAAGTAGAAAATAGAGACTATGAGGATGGATCTGGTTTCACCTCCTGTGTAACTAGCAAAACAGAAAAGCAGAGTGCAGAATGTAGGATCAGATGTGAGGTTTCTACTGAAGATGAAACTTTTGAGGAAACCTACATTTTAAAGCTTGATTGAGCTCCACTTAAAGGAAACGGACTCTCTCCAGTGAAGACGGATCTGCACATAATAGTAGAAACACTTGTGATACCATTGAAATATCTTGAGTGGTAGTACTGCAATTTAAGAGTTCTGACTGCCAGTCACAGGTCTATGGCATGCTATGTAACTTTTTGTTTTATTTTTTCCTTAAACAGATGCCGCTCAAGAACACAACAGAAGTGACATACTTTTCAGGCTATGTACACCCATGAACAAAATAAGTAGGAAAAAAAATCAAATAAAGGAATAACAACTTGGCTGCAATTAAGAAAAGGAAACATGAAGGAACAACCTTTCAAACTGAATGATCAAATAGCACTATCAAATTGTGATGAGTTGACCCTGGCTGGACACCAGGTACCCACCAAAGCTGTTCTATCACTCCCCCCTCCTTTGCTGGACAGCGGAGAGAAAATATAACAAAGGACCTGTGGGTCAAAATAAGGACAGGAAAGATCACTCAGCAGTTACCATCACAGGCAAAACAGACTCAGCTTGGGGGAAATTAACTCAGTTTATTGCCAATCAGCTAGAGTAGGGTAAT
>JANZLQ010000022.1:14204601-14232183 GCA_026212715.1 Elanus axillaris | reverse complement strand
TTTTTTGTTTTTTTTTTTTTTTTTTTTTCCCGTGGAAGGGGGAGGTCGGTTTTCGGGCTGCGGTGATGCTATCAATCCCCTTTCCCCGGAGCCCATTTCTGTAAACTGTTGTTTGAGGATGGAGTTGCTTGCTGCCAGTGCCTGGCTTCCATTAACAGCTGCTACTTCACAGGATAGTGTGTGTGGTTTCAGGTTGGGCAATCATTCTGTGAAATAGAAAACAAAATGGTACTGGGGACTTTTTAAAAATCAATTTTTTTATGTAAAAATAATACTAATAAAAAAAAATCTTGACATTCACCTGCATGTCTTTCTGTAAGTAGGAGGAAAGCATTCATCTAACGAATCAGACAGGCAGTGGTAGGAAATTTGCCTGAAGAGGCCCAGTCCAAGGATGTAATGGTTAAACAGAGACCTGGAACTAAAGGGGCTCAATCCCACTTACAAAATGTGCTTATTTAGCCTTGACTAAGTAAGGATTTTTCTGAAAGAAGGAGCTCATGAAATGATGTGAGCTGTGAAAGCTCAGGAAAATGTCTACTGTCCAAATAGCAGTAAAAGTTGCAAAAGAATGATCTGGCTGCACATGGTTAACCCACAGCGATGTGAACTTCCAGACAGACATCAAAATCACCAGAAGAGGCAAGAAAAGGAGACAGGAACCTAGAACTTGCATGTGGCAGTGTAATATCTCTGTGTGTATAAATACATACATGTGCATGCATATGAGGATGTATCTTTGTGACAAGATGCACTATTTAAAAACGCTCTGGTGTGACTGCTCCACTGTTGAAACAGCAATATTCTCATTTATGTGTTTACTTACTCCGATCTAAATATTTTGCTTCTATTTCAGTTTAGACACCAACATTGTAGAGTTGCTAATGCCTCCTAGGATATTCTGGATAAGAGGTTTTTCTTTAGTGCCAGTGGATTTATGATTATATTTTTCTAATTATATGTATCTGTGGACGTTCCCTTCAGTTTTGGCTCTAAGTGCTTTGGTACACACTGCAAGCAGTTATTGGCATTGATTCCCTGGGCAAGGCAATTGCCCAGTTGCTAGCTGGGAGCCACCCAGTTGGGGTGGAAATTAACTTTCACCACCTACAGCTACTTACAGTGGCCCACCTAGGGATTTCAGAATACTGCTTTTAAATAATCACTCTGAGCTCTCTGAGCAGTCATTATAGGTCTTGTAATTAAATGATTACTATTACTTTAGACTATTTCTGCTTTTTATGTATGAATAGTTTCATGTGCTTGGACACAGCCATTCCTTCTGGAGGGGTCAGTTTCCCAGTACTCCATGCTTTCTCTTGTTCTGGGTGGTCTTTTTGCTGCTTTGATAAATAACTAAAATAACAAGGTGCCTGGGCACCTGGCTGCCAGGCCACTGAGCTTAGCCAAAGGTATTTCCCCTTTCTCTGTATCACTTTGCTGGACATTTTCTGTGCTTGCTGTGAATGTCACCTGCACCTACATTTTTACTTTGTTAAGTACATGATTTATATATACAATTTAACTTTAAAAATATTTTATTTTTTATACTTTCCTTTCTAAACCTTTTTTTAAAAACCCACATGGGTAAAGTAATTTGAAGACTTTTACTTGTCAAAGGTGTGGTTCTCCAGCTGGTGGCAGTTCATAGTTACTTACAGCATCTTGAAGTGAGCATAAAAAGGCCCTATAACACTACGCAGTACTCGCTGGTAACATTTCACATTCTTGTACAGAGATGGAAATAGGTATTCAAGAGGCAGTCATGTTTTTTGTGCCATTTTTCCTTACTCTTTTCTAACAGTTGTCGTATTCTGTACCTTTTTCTCCAGAGAGTGGTAACTACATGAAACTCAGAATGAAAAAAACACCTGTGTCAGGGAGGAGTGTTTTAAAGGGCAAGGTAAATTGCTTCATAGTTTGGCACTAGGAATGACCCACAGAGCCTACTATAGCAAGGGGTATTGCATGAACACACTCACCAAATTGGTTTTAGGAATCCTGAACTCCATAGAGCTAGAAAGGTGTTTCCTTGTTTCCACTTCTGTTCTTTACTGGAACTGTCATTTGCCACTTTTTTTCCTTCACCTCAGCACATATTGGCTGAGATGGGACAGCAAAGCAAGTGGCATCTGCTGAAGAATTTCTAGAGCAGAATAAAAACAAGTTCTGTCTTTGTGGATCAAGTGACAGATACTTAAAAGAAACAAGTGACAGCTCTTCTGAGTGAGCCAACATAGTTGTGTTAAGAGCTGCTGAACAAATTGGGCTCACAGTAACAAACAATCCCAGTCTGCAGTATTGAATCATGAGGGGTAAGTTTTTTCCACCCACAAAATAGGTTTTACATTTCAAAACTCTCCCCTTGGCCCAGTTTATCCTAATTTTAATGGCTATCAAAGATATTACTATAACTGTTAAATTAAAATGTAGTTGGCACCATGGTATTACTCTGTCTTTAGAAGCAGACCTTTCAGAGGCTGCACAATGTTAGGCTAACATGAATTAAGCCTCACAAATCACCATGCTGTACAAGCGGGTAGACCGAACAAAAGAGATGGGAATTGGTTATGCAAAGCCACAGGGCATTGCATAAGCAATATGCATGAGCAGAGCTGGGAAGAGGGCTAATGTAGCAGGCATGCTGCACTTCCTGGCCTCCCAAGGAAATGGCACTCCCTTATAAATAAGTAGGACAAGATGAAAGGACAGGCCACACTAAGACAAGGGGATAAATGCTATAAATTTTTTTGTATAATGGGAGCATTTATAGAAAGCAAACAAAATTAAAACAAACTCTGGTTGCATCTCCATGGGCAGCCTAGCCCATTAACACCTTTGGGATTGAGCCGAGTCCCATCCCAGAGAAGAAATGACAGTCTGGACATGGCATTTCCCCTCAGCAGCTCCAGATGGATGCTCTGGGGCTGTTTTGCACCCATTTGAGCACAGCACTTCGCTTAGTAATGCTTCATTGCCATGCAAAATACATTTGTGAGCCTGATTCAGTAGTGACTTCTGGAGAGCCTATCTTGAGGCACTAGGTTTAATGACTCATAATGGCAATGAGCCTCCCACCATAGAACAATTTTCTTGCATACTGCTTCTGGTCACTGTTGAGACTCTAGCCCTTTGGAGTTAGAGGGCAGAAAATCCCTGGGACTTGGCCCCATATAAACAAGACTAGATAAATGGGCTGAGGAAGTGCAAAGTGTATTGTGTCCACGTGGTGGCTAAGAGGCCTCCCTGTTCACACATATTTATCCAGCAGCATGGTATCATTAAAAAGAGCTATAATAGCTGGATATGAACGAAATTGCCCTACGCTCCTGCAGTGCTGCTGTGTGAAATATAAGTACCATTTACAATAGAAAAGTATGACACTTGGTGTTCTTATTTCTTAATACTGCAAGATGTAATACAGTCGTAGTGGTATGCTGTGTCCTTTACTCCCTTGCATTCCTTTCCAGGTGAGGTTGGCAGAAGCGTGTGGAGAAGGAGCTAGTCCATATTGCAGTGTCAAATCCCAGGCACTTTATTAAAAGCATATGAAAATGTCACCGCACTCTGTCTCTCCTCTTGCCTTTACAGGATGAGATGCTGCCTTAGACCAGGGCTGAGGAGCTAGGAGACGGCACACAGAGCAGCTAGAGTAGAAGACTGCTCTGTGCCCTTCTGCTACCCTGGAAGGATACTCATCTATCTTTCATTTCATCTCTCTTAGCCCTAGTGGATGCCTGGTATCCCAGGGTGAGAAAACACCAATAGTTCTGCAGCCATTTTTTGTTTGAAGCTCTCCAGCAAAATGATTCTCTGGAAGAGGAGGAAGAAATATATCCCAACTGCCTGTTTTCTCCTTTCATCTGTAGTAGGCAATGAGAGAGCTCATGTATTTCATCTGCACAACTGTATTCTACCTCCCCACTTTAGTATGAACAATGGTCACACTTTCCTGTTGGTTTTATGTTCTCTGGCCACAGTTTAACACCCTTAAGGTATTGCACAAGTAATCTCCGCTGTGGAAATGGTAACACTACTTTGGTTTTCCTTACTCTCTGCTGCAGCGCTAGAAGTAATACATTAAAAAAATATCATGTGTCCCATAAGAACACCGAGATGTCTTTTTCTAGAAAATAGTATTTAAAAAACAGTTTCCAAATTAATTGAGCAGGCTAAAGAGATTAAAAAAGAGAAAGGAGCTTTCCTAAGTGCTAGGAATTTTTCAGAAAGGGGAAGAGTACAAAACTGAATGTAAAGCCAAAGTTGCTATAAGAAGAATAATGGTGAAAAATTCATTGCAGCCTTCCATTGGGTCATTGACATTCTAACCCCATAGCAATTAACAAGTCCTGGAACAATTGTTACAATGAACTGATAGGGCAGGGATAAGCAGTTATCCAGTCAAATTAGGATAATTCAGTGGTTACAAGTTATTTAGATAAGTATACATAATTTATTGGTAAAGATCGCAGTGAATCTAGAAACAGCATGACAGTGGGCGAAATATGTGAAACTAGGAGACCATGAGTCAAGCTCTCATGGCTCTGAGCTACAGTGAAAGGTTTAATACTGTTTATTTACCAGATTTGGAGTGATAATTTCCAGATGAATTGGTACATCTGTATTGGTCTGGAAACATTGTGCATCAAACACTGATACTTTATCACAACCTGCCTACTCTTAGCTTCCTCACAGTTTGGGAGGGAGTCTGGCTCAATCCCATTTGGGATCAGTATAATGGGATTCAATGGGAGTAGAGGTGAGGCAGCCTAAGAAAGGCTAAAGGGATCAGCTTGTGATAAATTTCAAGAGTACATCAAGAGACACAGGCACTAACAATAAACCACAATATATAAAAAAAGTTTCATAGATTTTATATTTAGATATTAAAGCTTTACAGAGTCATATGCTTATAAGAGATACAAGCTTTTGAGAAATACCTTTGGTATATAATTCTTCCCTCTGCATTTATTCAGTCATGAGCATTATCTACAGTAGGGCTATGACACATAAAAAGTAACATGTTAATAAAACAACAGGAGAGGTTTAAGAGTTACATAAAAACTCCATGCTGTCTGTGTTTGTTGTTGTTGATTTATCATGTCATATTTCACCCATGTAGGTTTTTTCAACTATATTTCATGATTCTTTGGCAGCAAATAAAGAGTAGTATACAAAAAAGGGAAATATATGGATAATTCATTAATGCTTCAGATGGAGAAAAATGGCTCATTTTATTAAAAAAGGAAAACCTCAATTTATTATGAAATAATATTTATTTACAGGTATTTTACATTTTTAGAAAATAATACAATTGTACTTTTAAATGCTTCATTTATTTTTATTACTTATCTGCTTGTACAAAAGAAGCAAAGACACTATCTTCTTGTTCTAGCAGAACTTCAGGCTTGTCATATTCCAAAATAACTCCTCTCTTCATTACAATAACCAAATCTGCATTGAGGATTGTGTGCACGCGGTGCTGAAAAACAAATAACCAAAATGCCAGTTCAGTGTACCTATCAAATATATTGCAAGACAGACTTCCAGAAATTAATTATCCTGACAAGTTCAAGGTTGATTAAGGCTACTTATCCTACCTTTCATCTTAATTTACTGTGCAAATACTGCAGATAAATATACAGACCAAGAGCCACATGGATATTCAAGTACCTAAATTGCACATAGGTACTTGAGTATGAAGAGTCACGTGAGTTCAGACTACGATGTCCCTAGCCCACAAGTCCTGCCACCATGCATTGCCACAAGAAAGTAGCCAGGAAGAGTGGAAACAGGGCAGGTGAGCATGGTAGTGCATGCGACTGCTCTCCCAGTCCTAGACTACGTCTACGTCAGGGGGGTTCCTGAGCTTGGTGTGGTTTATCTATTTGTAAAACGGAATAGATCTGTCTTCTGAGACCTTGACCATGTCTTCTCTTGAGCTTTCCTTCATAAAAGTTTTGCATCCACATCCTTTGGAAAAGATTTTTCCAGGCCTGCTCCCACTGCATGAAGAAGTACCCCTTTTTTGTGTGCTCTGGGCCTCACTGCTCAGAGCTTCATCTGATGCCTCTTCCCCCTTCCCTCATGATTTTGGAGATGTCTCCTGCATGTCCTTATGATGTGTTTTTCCAGCCAGAAGAGGCCTAGTCTACACAGCTGCTACCTTTAAGGAGCAGTTCCATGCCTCCGATCACCCTTGTGCTTCAACATTTTTCAGTTGCAGTGTGCCATTATGGGGATGAGGAGACAAGAATTACACGCAATATTCAAGGTATGTGTGAACTATGGACTTACACAGTGGTATGATGTTTTCTTTTTTGTTCTCTACCCTTTTCCTAGTAAGCCCTAACATACAATTATTTTATTAGGAAGAAACCTCCCCAGTTCTTTCCACAGTGAATACTGAAAAGAATTAATTTAGCTTTTCTGCAATGCTGTTATCTTTCCTGAGCATTCCTTCCATGTATCAATCATCAAATGGCTCTATAGATTGACAGACTTCTGCTTCCAGTGTGTTTCAGAGATTCATGAATCCAGGTTTGATGGCTTCCAGAAGTTGCTCTCATAGTTGGGGTTTTTTTGGCCTGCCTTACTGCATTTTCACATGTAACATGCCAGAACTTAAGATAATTTATGTTTTGTTTATTTGGCTCCGAGTTCAGCTTTTACAAGAATGCCTTCTTGTTTCTAATAGTCTTTTTTATTTGTTTAGCCATACCAGCTTCTTTCTATCCTTACTCAAGCCTTTCCAAATAAATCGCATGCATTGGCTCTGGGATTTCTGAATAAAATCCTTTCAGTAACTTCCATGATCCCTGTCAGATTCAATTTTCTTTGTTTCATCTTTCAGCTTTGTTTTTTCGCCTTATTTATTTTTGGGTTTTGTTTTTAGCAAGCCTCTAAGTGTAACTGCACTGGATTTTTTGATTTTGCGTTACTCCTGCAGGGATATTTAATCTCAGAATACTGTGGTCCCTGTTACACAATCGCTCTTCACCCATAAGGTTCCTAATCAGATCTTAGGCACTCTCAGTACCAAAACAACTCTTGTATTTCCTTCTGTGGCTTCCTAGCCAGATGTTCCATAAAATAATCACTGATGGTATCTACAAATCTCATCTCTGCTATAGTCCTTCTGTGACATTTATCCAGTCCCCAGGCAGGGGGAGGGGACTGAAATATCACATTCCAGTTGTACTTGCTGCCCTTGTTGTCTAATCTCTTTCAGTATAAGACAATTGGTGCTGCCATCCTGGTAAAGTAACATAGATAATATAGACCCAGTACTATACTCCTCCTAAGAACAAATTAGGAATATATGGCTTTCTCTGAAAAAACCACACCACTCCAACCCAAAACCAAATAAAACCCAAACAACAAAACACCAAACAAACCCCCAAACCACTACCCAAAAGGCCCCCAAACCTCCACATTGTTTCTACTACAGAGCATTTTGAATGCAAACCCACATGCTGTAAACCACATTTACATTTGGAGTAAAACCAGTCAAAGTAAGTTTATTCTAAAATGCTGTTTGTTTGAACAATGCAGTTTAAAACTCACTAAAAGAATGAAAGACTAAAACTTTCTCAGCCTATCCCCAAACAAATTGAAAAAGATACATAAATGCAAAATGCAGTGTAACTTAGAATTTTCATCCACAGAAATCAGGAAATTTCATGCTTACGATTCCTTTGCTTTTTTTATAATGATGCACTGAATGGATACCATAAGATAAATCAGGTTTTCTATTACACATTTGCTAGGTGAAAATAAAAAGATGCTGTAAGATCCGTGAGCATAGATTTCTTAACATTTAAAAATTAAATACAACTCAAGAAGCATAATGACTTTATTTCACCTCCCTGAAATGTGTACTTTTAGAAAATAGGACTGAAAGGTATGTACTGCTTCTGATATATCTGTTCAGCCAACTGCTTTGATTCAGGTCAAATCTCTTTCATAAACAATTTTCTTACAGATACTCGAGATCTTTGTATAATCACTTCAAGAATACGCAAACAAATTCAATCACTGTCAACAGGAAAGGAACATTTGTTTTTAAAAGTTAGTAAGATTCTCACTTATTTGTTCAAATTCTGAAACATAATTGCTTTATCCAGTGGCAGAACTATTACACAATTTTACTGTCTTTAGTTAAAGTACCGTAGCTTGATGAAACATTCTTAGATTTCACAGTAGCCAAATTCATATTATATTTTAAATTAGCCTAAAATGGATAACAGAAAATAGACTGCATACTTCGATTACATGCATTTACAGGCAGACTTAGCATCACGCAACACATTTAAGGAACTGTTGTTATGTATTTAAATAAAAAAGTAGTTTAAAATGGAAAAGAAAGTTTGCACTTAAACACCACTTCAAAAAAATAATTAATGGCCAAATTAACACATTTATTAACATTGACAAGAATTAACTAATGTGGCATTTCTGATTCTTGTTTGCATTAGAACGGCAGCAGGGACTGTACTTACTGCTATTGTAACTACAGTACGGTCAGCAAATGCAGTCATGACTACCTTCTGGAGTATGTTCTCCTGTGAAAAGAACAATATTTGTTGCTTTTCAAACAACAGAAGTTACATGATAGACAGACAGACAGTAAGAAGGCTTAAGTAACCACTGATTATTACATGCTTTTATTGAGCCTTCATTGCAGAAATAAAAAATTAACTACATGTCAAAACTAAGTCAGAGCCTGGTCTCCAGTCAGACAGCCCTGCTTGCTCCTGCCACGCCCACTGTCTCTGGGCTTCAGTGCACACAAGAGCTGTGGTCTGGCCCCCAAACCCCCGCTATCCTGACCTTAGTTTTACAGTGAGGAAATCAAAGATCAATTCAGGGTCCTGCCAGGCTGCCTGTATACTGGCACCTCTATGGTGCATTCTTCACCCTGCTGCAAGCCCAGGAATGTCCCAGCACAATGGGGACATCTAACACCAAGGGGTGGCAGGGATAAGCAACACAGTGTGCTGTACCTGGCACAGTTAACAGTGGAAATGATATTTAAGATGGTCTTAATGTACATAGTTCTCACTCAACAAGTACTCATCCTTTGCTATTTCGGAAACATGTTGTTGTGTACCAAACTCTGCCCAGAAACGTCACTAGCACAGATACCTTTATTTGTTATTATCTGTTCTTTAGATATATGTCTCAAGGGAGGAACTACAACGTCAATGCATCAAAATTCAAAATGTCTTTTATCTGTGCTGCGTACATTCTCATTCCCAACCTTACTGACACCCAACACATTAACATTTTACCTAATTAAAAATTGTAGCTGTTATAATAAACACCTCCAATTATATTCTTTACTCATAGAATAACCATGAAGACTGAAACATTTCTCGCAACAACCTAACAGAGGAAAAAATCCTAAGAATGTGCTGTTCTATTTAGCTAAAATCCAGTCAGTACCCCATAATTGTGTGGTTTGACATCTGTCTAGCAATTTCAGGCAATTCATGCAATAACTCAGTATGTCTTTTCTATGTCTCTTTATTTCCTTGACTCTACTTTCAAGCCTTCTAAACCTCTTGACTTGTCCTGTCCATCATGCTGTGGAAATCTGTTTGCCAATTTACCCTTCACTGACCATTCCAGCTGACCTTCCAAAGCTTTATTTACTTTAGGAAATCAAACTGCCAATTAAAATAACATGCTTCATTTTCCTAATGCAAGCAATGCTGGAATAACTATTAAACCCCTAGTAAAATGATTTAAAAGCTCTTTAGATTAGTCAGCAATGACTCACAACTACCTGGACTTGTGAACACATCTGCAATGAATATGGTGTAAGTATATCAGAGAGCAGATAGAATTGCTTTCCACATTTTTCTTCACATATTAGTGGTTGTCACCCCCTCAAGGAAAACCAGAAATCAGAAACACTCCAAACTCACTGTTGCCATGTCAATAGATGCTGTGGCTTCATCCATGATGAAGATGCTTGTCTTCCGCACAAAAGCCCTTGCTAGGCAGAACAGCTGTCTTTGGCCCTGGCTAAAGTTTTCACCCCCTTCTGTGACTATGGCATCTGGAAATGATATAGTAAAACCAGTATTTATGGTGTGTGCCTGTGTGTGTGTGTGAGAGGATCAGATCAGAATAAAGCATATGCTTGGAAAATTATGTCTCACTTTCAGCATAAAGACTTTCAAAGTAACATTTCCTAGGTCTACAGCTGCTGATGATCCTATTTTTCCTGTTTATTTCAAAACAACAAGTGCTTCTGTCTCATTCTTCATATCTATTAGACATCAAAGTAGCTAAGAAAGTTCAAGAGCAAGTTGCTCTGAAACATGAGCAGTCTAGGACACTGCATCCCCCTGTCAAAGTGGCATTCACCATTTCTTTACCCTAAGGCTGTATAACTTGACATTGTTAAGTTTAAGGTTTGTTTGTTTGTTTGGGGTTTTTCTTATGGCCAAATGCTTCACACCTTTAAGCTTCTCAAATCTTCCTCCCTGGACACAAGCATTAGAAAATACAAAAGAACAAATTCTAGATCACACCTGATTTGATACCTTATTTGAATTCACAATGCTTCATAATGAAGACATACTGAAATAAAATAATAAATTTACCATTGATTTGAATAGAAAAGGATTCTGCCCCACAGGTGGAGTTGTTAAGGGAGTTATATGGATACAGGACCTTTGCCTGCAGGCAAGCACTTTTTGTCACCTTCCATAAACCTAAAAAGCTTTTTCATCAGCAACTGCCTTTTTAATAAATAGTAAGTGTGAAACAGGAATGTCGTGAACGCTGAAAGCAATCTTCTCAAGGAAGAAGTCTTATTACCTAGGCCCCCGGGGAGTGCTTTCACCACATGCTTGAGCTGTGCTATTTCCAATGCTTCCCACAGCATGCTGTCAGTGCACTTCTTCTCAGGGTCCAAGTTAAACCTACAGTTATGGGTAATTCAAGAATATCAGGCAATATAAACTTCTGCGATGTATTTCTTTTAGTGTGCTTAGAAACAAACATGCAAATAATCAGGACTGTACACTAAAGATCTGGGCCTGATTGCGATTCTTTCACTGGTATAAATCCACTGAATTTTGCAGACATAGACAACATTTATACCAATGTGATTAAGAACAACATTTGAGTCTTTTGGTTGCACAGAACAGGAAAAGCTTTCTGTTTTGCAGATATCTTTGTGGTTTTAGAATTTATTTAGTTCTGAATAAAGAAATTCTCATGTTTTACTAGAAAAAGTGCTGAAGAAAAAAAAGCTGTGAATATAATCAGTTTAAATTAACATTCATTTTTAACAAAGGCCAAAATTCTACCATCTCTCCTTTTAAAACCAATGTCTTTCTGCTCTAGAAATGCTAAACAGAATAATCAAGCTTCATACTGAATTATGAAACGCAAGTCTTCATTCTAACTGAACAAATCTTGGATTTATGAACAGATGAATGTTATTTTAGCTTGCTGTAGCCCACAAATGATAGCAACAAATGTGAATCTCATTATCATATTAATATACAGAATGATAATCAGAAATAAAAGATTCAATGGTGCATAACACTTTATTTTTACTTTTTACTCCTATTGTACGTGCTGTCAATGACCAATGCTGGCCTAAATAAATTTTTTAATAGGTTAGTTAATAAAACAAAGGTATACAGTCACCTCATCTTCTGACACAATTGAATCATGCTCTATTCAGGCAAGTTCAGGAGATAATCTTGGGATCTGTATTAGTGTGGAGTCAGCAAACTACAGAAGCCTGTATTATTTTCAGTGAACTTTGACTTTTATGTAGAAACTGTAACTGCAGGTGATGTAACTCTGCACTGAGGATTGTACTGTTCCTTTCTAAGGTAAATGCCACAGACATATGGAAGGACATTTGTTTGAAACTGTGGTACTTTCTGCCACTGTTTCTATTGCATCATCTTCTCAGAGAAAGAGTGGAGGCAGAGGAAGCAACAAGGTGTTTATTTTGAGATGAAAGAATGTCACAAAGACTAGAAGAGCAACATGGATAGAGGCTCCAGGATATAGTACCCCAGACTTCCCCCAGTACTTCTTATATTGTTCTATTACTTCCTCTTTTTCTACAGAAATGTTTTAGTCTGCATTTTTCCATCTCATTTTTTAAAGCAGACAGATGAAAACAGATGTAGAGAAAGGTTTCAAGAAGTGCTGGTGGTTATAGGTATTTGATCAGTGAGCTAAACTGATTACTTGATCCTGGAGAAATAAATAGTGACTTTCCCTGCTTCCCAGGCATGGGATGCCTTCTGCCCAGTGTGCTGACCAGGCTCAGGCACTGGGAAGGTGCAGTCTGGCAGGGATGGGTAAAAAGGACAGAAGGCAGCGATCCTCCCTACTCCAACTGAAGATACTGCAATTGAACAGATTGCTATCAGCAATTCTGTGAAAGTCATTATATGGTATAATTACAATACATAATGGCTTATAAGTCATTATATGGTTTTTATTGCTGGTGCTTAATGCTTACCGGATTGTTCCACTGAATAAAATAGGATCTTGGAGAATGATTGACAGCCTGGATCTCAACGTCTGTAAGGGGAGCTTAGCGATATCTATACCATCAATGATAATCCTTCCTATTCAAAAGAAAATGGATAGTCTGCTAGACTGTTTATCATGCCACACAGCTGCCGGCAAAGACATGGCTCACTTTCAGCTTACAATAGAGTACAGCTCGAACAGGCCTTGAATAGCATATCCCCTTATTCATTAATAAAACAAGTTTTGGTTAAGCAACAAGCACAATTGTCTTGAGACTAAGTCTCAGCTGGGAAGAATACAAAGCATACCTGTAATATTTTACGAATTATTAGACACACTAGTTAGCTGCTTGACCATTATAAATGTCTATCAAATAGGAAGGTAAGAGGTTACTTCAACCAGGGACTAGTTACCAGGGGGACAAGCATTTCAGAAGTCAAATTATTATTGAGCACTTTGAAATTTTATCTCCAAGTACAACTGTATGGCTCTGCATAAAGGTCCTGTGGGCAATGTATGTGGCTGGGAAACTGAGGTTAAAATTTTTGCGATACACAGGAAGACACTGATGAGATACGTGGACATGGCACACATAGCAGGAAACATGGCAGGAAATTCCAGGGCAGCAGGCCAAAAGGCAATCCCCAGTTGCTGAGTTTTCTGGGCCCAGTGGGTCCTATCTGCGCCTTGTGCGTGGGTCCATCATTGTACCCAAACACCTTCCTTCCCCTGTTATAGTTTGCTCCTACTGTTGTGATTTAACAGCACAAAAAGACTTTTGCTTTTGTCAGGTAGAATTTTTATTGATCCAGCTTATCAATGGCGCAGCTGTTAGGTAACATATGATGTCATATTTAAACGAGGCCAGAGAGTGTGTCCTGCAGATTCAAAAATCACACTTCAAAGCTGCTGGTGTTAAGGAAGGACTACCAAAGCACCTTCAGGAGCTAAGCTTGACTGATATGAAAAAGTGAATCTTACCCTCAAAAGTGTCAACCATTCTGAAAAATGCAAGAGAGAAGGAGGATTTTCCACTGCCTGTTCGGCCGCAGATTCCAATCTGTGACACAGAAAGCAAATGAACATCAGGTGAGCAGAAGTGGATAACGTCTGTATTTGAACTTAAGATGAGTGGTCGGAGCTTTTCTGATCCACATGATCCTCATGTTCTCCGGACTGCTCAGTCAAACTTGAACTGGCCATAACAGATTCCCTAAATTCACTCTTTGTCTTCAGGGGTCTGGGCATTTAGGGATAAACCAAGGCTAGTCCTATATACAGGAACAATAAGAGAGTGAGGCAGAAGAACAGAAGGAGGGCTAGCCAGTGCTGCAGGCAAAACTTGGGATCCTGAGGTGGCCTTGTTTAGAAGGAAGGACACAGGCAAACAGGACAAAGGAGGAGAAAACCAACAGAGGAAAAAAAGAGACGCGATGAACCAGAAGAGAAACAATGGGAATAAAAGCAAGGGAGCCACATGGGAATGATGGAAAGTAGGTCTAACAGTAAAGGGTCACTGTCACTTCTTTTGGCACTGTATGCTGACAGCAGGGCACTGGGATACTGAGAAGTGGTGTTTAGTTCTAACTTCTTACTGTAACGTATACCTAAACACACCAACTAAGAAACCCATAGACTCCTTTATAGTGTATTACATTCTTTCAGAGCAAAAATTCTGTAATTCAGTCATCAAAACATACTGTATGTGTTTTCAACTCTGATTTCTGTGATGTGCTAGTCTAAAAAACTTCTCAGAATCACTGCAGTTCTTTACCTTTTGTCCTGGAGAGATGTGGGCATTGACATGCTTTAGCACTGGCTTTAAGTTGCTATCATATCGGACACTGAGGTTCTGGATTTGGATCTCCCCTCTGTCTGGCCAGTTCTGTGGAATCTGTGAGGAAGCTGTACCAAAAGCACAGGGGAAAAAAACCAAACAACCAATCCTCTCATAATAAATTCATCAGCTCATGAAGTGATTTACTACATTTTTTCATGGTAATACACTGCAAAAATCATTAAAATTTCAGCAAGCTCTTTCTGCATGCTGCACAAAAATGCACTTACAAAGGAGCCCTTCGTAATTTTCAGCTTCTGTTTTGAGAAGGCCATTGATTCTTTTCACTGCACCCAGCTGGATCTCCATGTCAGCCAGGTTACGAACCATCCAATTCAGATAGTTAGACACCTGATGTAAAGCAAATACACCGCTAAATTCCAGATTTTTAGTAGTTTGCATCATTTGACCAGCACGCAGTTTACACTCCTCCACAGTAATGTTTGTTCACCCTTCATAAGCTGAAATTGTGAATGAACTGTACAGTACACATGAACAGGGTGATAACAATGACTAAAGGTTAAATTTCCTAGCTGCAGTGCACAGATACTTTGGTACTATGGAGATCTGATCTACACCAACAGGAAAGAGGGAGGAGTACGGTAAAGACAGGTGAAAAGACATCATATTGGTAACTTAAGGTTTGACAGTCTAGAATGATGTACTAGGGCATAATTACAGTTGATGCACTGAAAAAATATTCTTCACAATGGAAAACAATATAAAAATATATGATGCAACTTGGCCATGTTTTGTTGACATACTTGAACTAATACTTCAATAAATATTTTATCTAACAACTGAAGAAAGCATACATTCAAATATGTCAACCATTGAATGTGAACTGAAGTTAACACACAGTTTCAGTGATGTTACAGTACCCACTATAGATGTACAGACACCTTCGATCTTCCTGTTCACCTTTGTGCCCTGAAGAATTACAAAAATATGTTTGGGAGAGACAGAAAGGGTCTTGAGATTCTTACCATAAGAGCATAGGTTAGTCCCAAGCCTACAAGTCCTGAAGAGAGTTTACTATACAGGCAACTGGTAATAGAAGTGACAGCTGCTATGAGTACCACACATGCTCCAATGTACTCCTGAAGGAATATAAATAAGCTCCATCACTGTAAGTCTACAAATGATTAAAACATTCTCATAACTTTGCATACCAAATAACAAACCCATTGCACAAAGTGAAATACAGGCAGAAAACACCATGTAACTCCACACATACCCTGCCTAGGAACCCATTCTCATTGCCTTTAGCATGGCTGTGCTGTTTGGAAATGCTGTTGTATACAGAAGGAGTTGTATCAACACTCCTAATCTCCTTCTGGAGAAGTCAACACAGATATTTTAAGCATGTAATGGAGGTGGCTGAAACTGTGCAGCTGATGGTACCTGGGGTAGGAGGCAAATGCTCACGTGATACCATCTGTGAGCAGATCCTCTCTGTGACTGATGATGAACTGCTGGGAGGCACTGCTATTGCTGCTGAGTAGCTACCATCCACATTTCTTCAAACAAGCTGTTCTTGCACAGCCTATATCTGTTGGACTGTGTCCACCCATGATGGGTTTTTGCTGCTCTCATTTAAATCATTAGTGATTTGACTTCCCACAGTCAAGTCTTTGTTAAAATTATGTAACAGACTAGAAAATGAACCACTTAGGAGGAAAATTATCACTTGTGTATGTTTGTACTGTTTAGTGATACAGGCATTGATCAGAATTAGGGACTTCAGGTGGTCTAGGACTGAACATATGAAAGGGTAATAACATTTTATTTAAGTTGTGCTCAACATCTGAATTTAAGTAGCAAAAGGTACCAGCTAAAATGGAGTCCAAAATGGAGGTATAGAGTGTGACATGTAATATCAGTTAACATATACTTAGCACATATAAAAGGAGCCCCTGTTACCACAACAGCGGTACTACACCTGTATCTAAAAGTCTGATACAAATATCACCATCCACAACATAAAATTCCTTTATTTGTTTCTCAAGGAATATTTATAATAATTTATCATGCCAGGCCACTTTACTGAGCACTCTAAGGAAACAGGCACCTGAATATCTTTGGCATTCTTCAGATGACCCAAAACAGTCATAAACCTGTCTGTGCCCTTCTACTTATACACAGAGCTTCCAAGATGTTGAAATGTTCCTGGGGAGCCACAAGGCAAAGGCCTGCTAAGACTGACTAACAAAGTCCCACAAAGGTATCCTGGCTGGCGGCACAGCTCGACCAGCTATGACCACTCTTCACACACAAAAGACTCAATGAGACCTATAAAAACTATTCTTGCCTTGGAGAAACAGCTGCAGGCTATAGGGAAAATTTGTACTCCATTCAGTTTCCAGGATGGGTTGGGCACATGTTCATTAGAGAGTTATAGATATAAAGGGTAAAGGTATAGCTTCAAAACCCAGATGAGGCTGGATAACTGTTGGATGCCACATCAGATTGCTTAGAATGAAGTAAAATAAATTCATTGTGCATACACAAAAATAATGTACTTGCCATACGGACTTCCAGCCAGCGATTGGCAGCTGTAAGAAAAAGGGAAGCAATGTTGTTGGAGTCTGTGTATTCAAGAAGTTTTTGTCGAAATTTGGCTTCATACCTAAAAAAAAAAAAAAAAAAAAAAAAGAAAAAAAAGGGTCAGGCCTTGAGGTCTTGGAAAACTGAAAAACAAAATTTAATTTCTGGGGGTATCTGGTCATGGACAGCTTGACACAGTGTCTAAATTAGCTTATCAATAATTCAGAGTGACATCTGCAGACTTGTATTAGACACATGAAAACTAAATTTGTAAAATATCTTCAGGAGTAAATGGATGTTATTGCATTGATGAAATGCTATATGGGACTTCTGGATCACATTAGGCATTTTCGAAATGTATTTTATTACATGGTAGCTAAGAAAGACAAATCTGAAACTAAAAACATTAAAAATATATGAGAGAAATAATACATGCATGTACTTGTGAAAAACAGTATTAATGCAGCAGAACACATTTCCTTTTCTCACTTAATCATATAAGCTGAAGTTTAAAATTTATGTTACTGCAGTGCCAAGAAATTGTAACTATTTATGAAGTATAAATTCAAAGTATGTCCAGTCATGGTAGCTCCAGTGTTAGACAAACATGTTTGTCCTTATCACTAAACAAATGGAGCACTTTGGAAAACAAAAGTTGAAGCACATGGTGCAACAAAAAGTTACAGACTGGAAAGAAATGTCATATCCCCTCACCCCCCTGTGAATTAGCCACAGAACACAAAATAAGAATAATGGAAAATAGGTCTGTTTACAGTTTATGATAGTGAATTTGCACCCATTCATCAGAATAGCTACATCCATGAATTCTGCCTTGAAATCAGCAGAACTGGAAGATGATTCCTTGTTACACCTATTTGGACTGGGGTCTTGGCAAGCATACAAGTCAGCCAGTCATCCCTTTTAGCTGGGCATATTTATTTGCATAGGTGTAAATTAATGTGATGTGTTAAGGATAAAGTGTATCAATAATTATGTCTAATAATAAAGGAGAAGTCTGGCACAAAAACTTTTTCCAGGGTAGTAATAGAAGCTTGAAGGCCTGAAGATCTAGTTTAAGCACCCAAAGCTTGCCTTTCCTCCCCCCCTTCATTACATTAGCAAGTTCAACAAAGTTGCTAATCTCTCCCTATAAAACTTTGCCCTGTTTATATCCTTAGATATTATGGTTGCAACAAGCAGTACTTGTTTATAAACTCAGCTCTCCTTATACTGCTATGAGAGAAAGATATGACAATGTTTAAGTATGAAGCACATAGCTTAGAGAAGCTTTCAAATTTGTTCACTGCAGAGTATCTTAATCCTTCTTCCAATTACAGTATAATAAAGTTACAACTTTACATAAATAATTTATGCTTCTGAAGATAAGAAATAAGTGCCACTTTGTGGAAATAATTTAGCTGTTCACAACTTAGCCCATGTGCCAAGACATAAGAGACATGTCTGCTGTGTGCAGCGGAGAATGGCCTGGGCAGGCTCTGAGCATCTTTGCATAGCCTGGAGTGGCTGTTCCCAAAAGTGAGCATTAGTGTCACACAGTGTCAGAGGTAGTTAGCCCTGCCTTTCTCAGGATGAATTGCCCTCAGTGCCCTACCATACAGAGATGGCTGTACTGCTTCTGGAACCAATTCAGTCACATTTAACTTTCATATCTTTATACCATGAGGTATTATGTGATGCAGATATGCCTCAGATGTGAGGTATGCATCATGAGTCAGTCATGCATATACACGTGGAACAGGGATTCAAAGTTACCATTGTTGGTAGAGTACTGCAGAAATATCAGAAAGTGTCCCCAGACTACCAGGCCTCTCAGAATACAGATCAGTTGTTGCAAAAGCCTTCACACTGACATTTTATCGATTGTTTCGCACCAATGCTATCTGAGGTGCCAGATAGCAAACTATAAATCAGGCCAGGGCATCTGCTGAAGGTGTATTTATAGCTGCAGCAGTAGCTGTCTCTCTGGTCTCCCCCTGGATTTTTTTTCTTAAATTTCTTTCCTTATGTATTCTGAGTAAGTGCAGGACAGAGAGTTACCAAGGGTAAGGACACTCCAGGAATAACTGGCACCTCCTAACTTAATGACTGGATTCCTGAAGTAGCGTTATTTTTAGGGAAGCTCAAGCCAGCAAGTCTAAACTCCACTGCTGCTAATATGTTAGGCAGCTGAAAAGCTACACAGTCCTAAAAATAGCTAGGTTACCAGCTGATGCAGGAGGCTGGCAGGCAGATAGAATACAGAACTTACTGAACACATGTGGCTGTTTGGGTCAGAGACACATCAGTTACTGCAGGATTTAAGAAAAAGGAGGCACCAAACAATTCTTTAATGGAGAAATTAATTTCAAGATGACAGGAAGAATCAAAAGGGAATGCTCCAAAAGACTGAAAATATTAGCTAGACAGCACTGAATATTATTTATTGCATCAACACCTGAAAATATACAGCCATAATACTCTAAAGATCCTCTTGATGAAGCAGAAGAATATATGGATAAATGAGAAAAGCAACAATTAAAAGAGAAATTGAATTTCCTTAAAACTGAACATAGACATAGCTACAAAGTAAAGAATGCTCTTGGCACTTAATGAATTAAATATCCAATAATAGTAATAACTAATGGAAAATACTATGCTATTCTGCCACTCTTCAGGAAAATATCTTCAGTCAAAAAGAAACAAACTCTTAAACCAGTTGTTCTTTCATTAAGCTAATTACATGCTATTTAGAATAGTTTAAGAAAAGTTAAGTTTGTGCATTACTTCTATTATAAAATTAAAATTATAGGTTAGGAGGAATAAGCAAGAAGATAGAATGGTAACAGTAATAATCAACCAACAAAATGTGTAGACATCCAGATGAGATGGGTGTGGAAGACAGTTGACCGCATTTGAGTCAACTGGGAAAAGACAAGAATAGCACTAGTGCAGGGAAAGCAGCGGGTAAGCTCAGCAGTAGCTTTATTGGCACCTCTACTAGTATCGGTGTGACTGCCATTTTTGTAACACAGATGCACAAACCCAGGCATGTTATCAAGTATTCCTGGGCTGCTCCTGTGAGCTAACGTGGACAGAAAAATGAACCAAAGCAGGCTATCAAAGACTTTGTCTCCAGCTTCTGTATTTTCAAGGTCAGTATGAACAACCACATTTTCAGCTAGCAATCTGAAAATAATTTAGGGTGCTATTGTATCCTCTGCACAGTTTATCTTACCAGGACATCAACTCACACACAAATTACTCTGGCATAACAAGTTAGTGCCTATTGGTTGTTCCATGGAAATTGTCCAAGCTCATAGTCTGCCACACCGCATGCTGTGGTAATTGCAAGCTAATTTAGCTTCTTAAATCACATTTGCCCACAAGTTTTTTTTCAGGCTGTGTGCAAGTGTTTGAAGAGTTACCGCAGGGCAGCTGACACACATTAGCTTGTTTTTCTATAGTAACTGCTTCACATGCAAAATGCTTAAAGTTCTTCAATGTTTTGGAGTTCCCCCTTACCAGTGTTTTGGGGACTCTGGATTTTCCAAGTGATCCAAATAATCATTACTTATAACTGCACAATTGCACAATAGAATCAGAGATATATATTCAAAAGTGAGGTAATGTATGGTTCTTAAAAAACTATACCTGAAGGCTCGGATTGTGGTAAGACCTTCAACAGTCTCTGAAAAATGGGAGAGTAATGGTAGCTGAGTGCTGTCATCCAGCTGCTGCAGGTCCCTGGAGAGGGTTAGGAAAAGAATTCTGTAAAATGCCAATTTTGTTGTGCAGTTATTCTCTTGAAACAGGCCCAGGGATTGAAAGGGAATATCAACACAGTAATTATATATGTAAGGTTCAGATAGATTGCAAGGCAGTGCTGCATGTCTCTGAGCAGGGAACAAAGAACCCAGGAGGATTTTTCTTTTAAGATTTTAATACTAACAGTGCTGGAGTTCAAATGGGTCTTTTCCCTTTGCTGCCTTCCTTTGTTTCTTCTATACTCCTAATTTTTATACTCAACTGTTTATTCATTTAAACACCATTCTGGCTTGGGACACTGCAAGTAAGAGTTTGAGTTAAGCAGAAGGCAAAATGCAACCTCCTCTTTCCCCCCTCTCCATCCCCAGATGACAGCACAATTTCTCACTCAGCTAACACTACAGCTCTTACGCTCAGTAGAGTAAATGGGAGCCTGTACTCATCATTAGGTTGTGCTTCTCAATGTCATGTTTAGTCATCAAACCAGGGGAAGCACATGTGGGGTAAAATTCTATTTAGCCTCAGTTCCTTCCAGCAGGAAGGAAATTGGTTGGAGACTCCCTCTCGATTCATGTATACATGAAGGGATAAATGCTGCAAACTCTTCTTGAGCGCCACTGGAAGGCAAGCTGTATGACCTTAGAAGGAGAAAAATCACAGATATAGCTAAATTTATGAACTTGTTAAAAACTAGAAGGCACCTAGAACAAGAGAGGATGCTCATACATGTTGGATCCTTAATGGGCAGCAGTACCATGGTTACACTGCATTCTCCAGCCTCTCCCTGGCTTTACAGATTTCCACTTCTACCTGGATAGGCAGACATCAGTTTCCCTGTTATGTCATCACAATTTCTTGGACATGCCCAGCACGCAGCCTTTGGGGAGGACAGAATCCAGTTGGTTTTGTGTGTCCTGTGAACTCTAAGAAACTGATCAGGGAGAAAGACCCTGCTCATGCCTCCCAGAAGTTCTGCTGGAAGAGCTGCAGACAAAAGCACTTGTAAAATGACACATTTTCACTGTAGTGGATTTGGGTCCCTTTCAGACAGGGCCATGGCTTTGACAGGACCAAATCTAAATGTGAAGATCCCCAGCACTGCAATTCTGCAATACAATTGTGCATTGCAGAAGATGTTTCTGTTGCCAGAATGATATTGGTTTATGCTCTTACCGTGATGCAACTCGGAAGTACTTCTGGATGAAGTAACACGTGATTGCGAGGGGAACCAGGGCAATGAGAAACATTGGTGTGACGTACGAGATGACAGCAAGAGCAGATACACACAGCAAAGTGGAGCGACTCAAGCACTCCAGGGTAGCTGGAATGTGCTGTATAAAGAAGAATAAGCACACAGAGTCTTCTATAACTTACCAAGTTTAAACCAGCATTATTTCATTTTTCTTTCTCCCACTTACAAAAGGAAAAAAAAAATTGAGGATTTGAAGCACTAAACATACAGGTCTTCTTTTGAATTGACTCCTGGGTTTTGGGAAAGTCTGAAGGGACTTCTGTGGGGCTGCTTCACATGTGTGCCATTGTGGACCACAATCCTCATGTCAGAGAATTACAGATGGGATGCAACAGATGATTTCAGTGTCTGCATCACTCCTATGAACTGGCAATACAGTTGGGTAAATGCTGATAATTTGAATTTCAGTCATTTCTATTTTGGGCAACAGCATTTGCCTTTTTCTCATTTCATTTGCTCATATGTGTCAAGCTAATGTGTTTACCCACTTCTAAAAAAAGTAGATCCTCTTAATTTGGGGATATCACTGTTGATCTAATTTTTCTTCCCTTTTCTATACAGGGCATCTTAATCAAAGAAATGGTTTTTCTATGTCCTTTTAAGATGAGGAATTAATTCTGAACCTAGAAAATCATGATGCAAATTGATATAGTAGTCAAAATTATAGCTCATCAGTAAACTTCATCTAAATGAGTGTACAATAAATTAAAATCCAATCTTTCAGACTAGGAAAGATAGGATAACTTGGCAGCTTGAATATATTTATTCAGTACCTGGTCAATGGTGTTGCAGTCAGCTGAAAATCTGTTCAATATACTTCCCAGAGGTGTTGTTTCAAAAAACCTAAAATGAGACAAGGAATGGGAAAGATTACAATACTGATACTAGAATAGTTTAAATTTTTTTTTTCTTCCTTAAGCTAAGTATCACAGACAAGCAAATAAATTGACAACCACAGTAAGGTTTCTTATTTTTCCCCATAACCATGGCTTTCC
Organism: Elanus axillaris; assembly: GCA_026212715.1. Taxonomy (NCBI): domain Eukaryota; kingdom Metazoa; phylum Chordata; class Aves; order Accipitriformes; family Accipitridae; genus Elanus; species Elanus axillaris. The sequence continues at coordinate 14,209,265 of JANZLQ010000022.1, read as the reverse complement.
ATTAAAATGGCCATCTTGAATGTAATGCAACAGCAAGCATGTCCTCAACTTCCTCTACTGCCTAAGCTACACAAATCACATGATTACATTTAAAAAAAATCCTTTCAGATTTGCAGTTTGAGGCCTCTTCAATTCATGAAAAATGCAAACAAAGTTCAATCGCAAGTCTTGCATTTTTTGTGGGAATAGAAATGCATAACTAGGAACAGATGTTGGAATAATGTATTAAAACTTTTCCTTTGTATTTGCATATGCAAAATGCAAACTTCATTACTGCTCTGTAATTGTTAATTGTTCTATAACTCAAGTTGAATCTGAAGTCTAATTTTATCTTGGAAAAAAAGGTTTAAAAAAAAAAAATCTGAGGTTTTCCATGTATATTATTTCTCCATAATTTCTGGGTCAAATACAGTTAGCTTAAAGATAAGAAGGTATTTTTCATAATGTGCAGTAACAGCTGCAGGTTTGAATCAAACTACAACTTTCCTTTCATGCGTTAGAAGGAAAACTTAAGCAGGACAAAGGCCTTCAACAGTATCTGTGCATCCCAGTGTACTCTGATGATGCCTGCGATGACACTTGTCTAAACTCAGTATCTTTCATAGGCTCTCACAATTGCTGCCTGACAGTATTTCCAGTGATTAAGATTATGAGGCACGCTATGAATTAACTGTATGACATATTGATCAATAATTGCATCTTCTCTCTAATTAAAAACAGCAAAGAGATACTAAACATGCAAGGAAGTAAGTATCTAAAGTCGCAGTCAGGCAGGAGAAACATTTGACTAGCGTTTCGGAACTCGAGCAGCCTGGGTACCATTTTCAAAAACTGCTCAGTAGTTTGATACCTGGTGATTTTCAATGACATGTTAAAAAAACATGATTGACAGTAACTTCTTAATAAAAAACTGTGCTTGGAAGACTGCCTTGAAGTAAGGAGCACAAAATAACTACAATAAAATTTGTATTACAATCAAAGGAATACCTCATTGGAGCCAAAATAATTTTATTTAGTAAAGAAGAGTGTAGCTTTTTGGTGACTTTCAAGCCAGTCCACTCCACCGCTATTGATGTGACCAGACATAATACAATCCCAAGACAGCAGAGAATGCTGAAAACTTTTGAATATGAAGAATGGTTGAAATCCTAAGAAACAAAGAAAGAGTAACAAAATTATTCACTGTAAAGTATTTTTAAAATTTATTGTAAAAACATAAATGCAGGACCGAAAAAATGTAAGGAGTAAATCCTTTTTCCTCCCTAAATTAAACTGCCAATGATTTTCAACAATCTTAAACCCTAGTGTATTATCCTTTGGACAGAGGAGCGTTTGCATGAAAATAAGAGATTAATCAGAAATTTAAAATAATAGAATACTACACAAGACCCTGAAAAGATGTATTTGATATTTTCATCTGAAGGAAAAAAACCCATCTTCAAAGATTTATTATGGCTTTGTTGTTTTGCTCTATTTTTTTAATAGGAACAGAATATAATTGTTTTTATTTTGAAATACTAATTTCATATTAAAACCCAGCATCAATAAAGCATATTTTAGAGATGAAGTATGACTCCAGTGAAATCATACATGTACCTCCTGAACATTAATGTGAATTATTTTCAGGTGCTAAATCCCAATAAAGCCCAATAAAGAAAACAATCCCAGTTCTAATAAAATCCCTCCACTACTGCTTTATACATACAGAGAAACCTGCTAGGTAACACTGTGGTCAGTTCCATGTGGAAATCACACAAAATCCAACCAAAAGTGTGCTCATCATAAAAAAAAAAAAAAAAAAAATCTGTTTCCCACGTGTTACAAAATCTGAAAGCCCTACTTGCAGTGGGAATGCAATAGTACAGGAAAAAGAAAAAACTGCAAAATCAAAATTACTTTAGAGACCAAGGTTCAGGCGTATCAGCTAGATGATGAATATACAACAAATGTAGGAAAAGGAGAACAACTGCACAAAACTTAATTGTCAGTTCCATTGCACTGCGCACCTGAAAATGCATTAACCTTCAAAATACTCTGAAAAGGCTCTACTACTAGAAATACAGCACATCATATGCAAATCTTGGAGCAGAGGTTAACAGTGGGAGATCACCACTGGTTAAATCATAAAAGAAAGGTGAATGAGGTGTTGCATACCGCACAGTCAGAGCAGTTTTTCAGCTCTAGCTCTGTCTTCACAGAAATGGCATCCGAGGTCCAGCATGCCAGGCAGTAGTCAATGGCCACCATTACTGTATGCTTTAGCAGTTGGGACAGAACCAGCAGCGGCAGAAGGAGGATTCCTGCTGCGCTGAGGTACTTGCCACAGGCTCTCCAGGGCATCTTTGCTCTCTGATGCAGCACCGAAGACAGGTTGTCTTCATCATCACTTTCTGTTACTTCTTCTGAAATATGCAAGAAAAAAGCAGAGCCACACTGACTTACTCATATACACCTTTTGTAGGGACTGGCAAGTGGCTGCTACAAAACAGGTCTTATTATACAAGATAAAAAGTAGCTTTAAGGTGAAATTAACTGTTCACACATGCACATATTAACCTGCTAACATTAGCAGTAATGCATGCTAAAAAGATGCAAAAAACCTTAGCACTAGGCAATCAATGCCTTCAGCAATGTTTGTGGAAAAAAAAAAAGTACTAGCTTGATAAAAACGAATTGCATTTTTTTCCTACGTAAAACTTTAAACATGTGTGCTTAGCTATTGACAGGTTTGAAGCTCACCCAGCATAAATTATTCAATAGTAATCCTCTTTCATTATCAAAACATGTTGAAATATAAGAAAAAACCTCAAAAGTTTGGAGGAAGCTATGATTTCTAAGTGCTTGAAATCACTGTAGTCCAGAGATAAAATCAATTGAAATAGCACTCTTACGAATGACGACCCACCTGAAAGATGATTATTCTCTTGCCAGTTTGAATTATGTTAATTCATTTTAATATAATGTAACTGTTAAACAGTAATACAGTGGTACTGGGCTCAAAGGGTGCCCTTTTACCTTCATCCTCTTCGTCATCCTTCAGCAGAGCTTCACGGGAATACATAGTCCTCCGGAGGTTTGTTCTTTCCAAAACAGTTTTTCTTTCAATAATAGTCTCCTAAAAAAGGGACAGTTCACGTGTTTTCATCCAGGGAATGAATAAAAAAAAATTACTAGCTATGACAAAATTTGTTTCCGGTCAGAACATCATTGAAAAATAAAAGTGAGAATCGTACAGCAGGCAGTCACAAGTGATTGATTTGCTACCTCTGTGTAAAACCTAAGGACATAAATCAGATATCTGACATTAATTTTAAGTTGTCAGTCCCAACCCTCTCGGAATCTTAACTTGGACAGACAGCCCTGAATTAATAAGAACTAAGATGAATATCTCATTCTTCCTGTGTATTAAAGATAAAATGTGTTAATGATTTAGAGAACTTGATATCAGCACATCTGAAACACTTCTACCCAAAGCAATGAGTAAATTCAGGCATATTTAGAGAAGCAGTGCTCAGTATTGCACATTACCAATGCTTTTCCTAACATAGCCCTATTTATTATTCCTTAGACAAGAATATTTTGATAGGGCTTCTTATCAAGAATGGATCAGAGGTAACAGTATCAACGAAGTATGAGGCATCCAGATGAAAGATTTTCTCTTAATAGATAAATAATAATGGTAATAGCAATACTACATTCCTACTAAAGTTAGAAATCACACACAGCATGTCAATCCTTGCTAATGCTTTCAACCTAAGAAAAAAAAAAAAGAAGTCACAGGCTTTGCAAAGTCGATTGCCCTCCCCATCAAAAACCTTCTCCAGCTCTTGGTCTTGTCGATTCATTAGTGTCTTCCAGTGTTCAAAGAGCTCAGTCTCTGATTTCTGAATGTCCTTGAGTGTTCCTTCTCTCTGGATGTTACCATCTTTCATTGCAATTATCTAAAAAGTTAGAAAGATAAGTAAGTGGTGAGATAAATAGCCACGTGTCTATTCATTTTAAAGCTACATTGCTGTGTCTAGACAGAATTTTCTCTTTTCTTAAAAACTATTTCTGTGAACAAATCTATCTTCTAAAAAGACTGAAGTTATCTCTTGACTCTATCCCCTTTACTCAAGATGCTGCAAAACCAGAAACTTCCTGCACTTCACGCTTTCAGAAAGGAAGGCTGCTTTTCAGTAAGAAAGAACAACAGGGATCCTGTCAGCAGACAGGAGAGTGCATTACTCTTCCTAAATACAAGTCATTAGCAAAATCAGATATTAGAGTTCTCTCACCTCCTAAAAGGAAAAGGCTTTTAGCAACATACTGTGTGCAGCGTGTTTTGCCCTCATTCAGGCAATTAGATATGACTACGCTGGCTCCACCATCTGTTTGGTATCATGGACCTGATAAGGAAAATTTGAATCCCTAAAGCTTTTAAAAGCATAAATAGTGGACAGTTTGAAAAAAAATTACATATGCAAGACAAAGTCTGAAGGGTGTGGTTTCCAGGTTTATATCAGTGTAACTACATTATACACACAGTGTAACTACCTTCACTTTAGATGTGACAAGGAGAATTGGAAAATGAGGCATGTGGATTGTAAACCCATGTGACATCATTAGAAAATAGTTAATGCAGTATTTATTTTTCTCTCTCCCTGGAAACTTGGAAATGGGCG
>JANZLQ010000022.1:14187273-14204501 GCA_026212715.1 Elanus axillaris | reverse complement strand
GGGGGCGGCGGGAAATAATCTATTCCACTTTGTCCTGGTTGCAGCTGGTATAGAGATAAGTGTCTTCCTAGTAGCTGGTACAGTGCTATGGTTTGAGTTCAGTATGAGAAGAATGTTGATAACACTGACGTTTTCAGTTGTTGCTAAGTAATGTTTAGTCTAAAGTCAAGGATTTTTCAGCTTCTAATGCCCAGCCAGCGAGAAAGCTGGAGGGGCACAAAAAGTTGGCACAGGATACAGCCAGGGCAGCTGACCCAAACTGGCCAATGAAGTATTCCATACCATGAGACATCACATCTAGTATATAAACTGGGGGGAGTGGGGGATCACTGCTCAAGGACTAACTGGGTGTTGATCAGCGGGTGGTGAGCAATTGCAGTGTGCATAATTTGTACATTCCAGTCCTTTTATTATTACTGTTATTTTATTAGTGTTATCATTATTAGTTTCTTCTTTTCTGTTCCATTGAACTGTTCCTATCTCAACCCATGAGTTGTACTTCTTTTCCCAATTTCCCACACCCCATCCCACTGCGAGGGGCGGGGAGGGAGTGAGCAAGCAGCTGTGTGGTGCTTAGGTGCTAGCTGGGGTTAAACCACGACACTTATTGTGAAGAATTTACACAAGAGGAAAGGAAAAAATAAAGCAAATAATAATCTTTTTGTGGTCAATTTATTCAGGAAACCTGTAATTGGGCTGGACCTTGAATTCTTCTGAGGGTTTTGCTATGAAGATTTAGGAGGACCATTGCATATACTTAAAATTATATTTTTATTTACAATTCCTCAATAAAAGAAAATAAATATTCCTGCTGCACTCCATTGGGTAAGACCTGCTAAGGCTTAATGAGTCCTCTGCTTAAGGAAAAAACCTGAACTATTTCTTAATAAATATTTTTTAATTATAAACTTAATTAATACAAGTTCTTCCTGTCCTACAGGCTGTTTGGAACAGTATATTTCATAAAACAATACTCAAGCCAAATTAGAAGACAATAAAATAATTCTCAGAGTATCTCATAAAACACAAACACCTACAAGTGGGTCTGACATTCATAGAGAAATTTAAAAAAATTATAGTGATACAAAGGCTATAGCTGTACATATTATAAAAAACATAAATATATAACAACCGAAAAAGTGGAAACTAAGATGGACCTTGTAGGGAGGGGAAGAAGGCAGAAAATTCCTGTATCCTGAGAGACACTAACAGGAAAACTGGAACTGTGTTGAGAACAGTAGTAATTCTTAAAGGTGTACACAAGTGAGAGACAAGGGCATGGCAGACACCATACAGGATAAATGTTGCCCACTACCAACATGATCAGAACAAGATTAATGTCCATCTGCAACTTTAGAGCAACTCAATGTGAAGAACACAAAGCAGCTGAAATACAATTTCTTGAGACAGAGTAACTGCTGCTATAGTGTTTGTAAGCTGCAAATGAGAGAGAAGTCCCGCTAGGTGGCTTAACTGCAGTCATCAATCCCTCTGGGCAAGAAGACCTGTGATGTTGTAGCTGCATAACTGTAGGAGAACTAAGTGCAAGGCCAGTGTGAATCAATGAACTAAAAAAAAAAAAAAAAAAAAATTCCAAGAAACCAAACCTCCTTGTCCGACTTGATTTGCTTAATCTTTGAGATTTGCATTTTCAAACTGTTATAGAAAGCATACCTTCATTTTTTTCTGCAAACTACAATATATAATAAAGAAATCTAACAAAACAAGTGAATACTACACATTTCTTAAAATTTCGCTAACATACAAAGGGTAAAGATGTTCTTGATACACTGTGTATGAGCATTAACCATAAGGAAACACTCTTTTTTCCCCTTGTATTTCCATGCACCTCAATATGCATGAACACACCTCCTCCTGCAACAGCACAGACAAACTCTTAGTAACATCCCAGCAGAGGCAAATACGTTACTCAAACATTTTACTGTTTTGAGATTAAAAAATGAGCAAATTTTTCCAATATAACTAGTGGTTTTGGATGCTCAATATATTTTAAATGTAGCCTGCTTTCATGAGAGAATAAAGTATCAGTTCTGTGAAAATCCAACCTATTTAGATGTTCTAAGATAGGAATCCCAAAATTATGGCACCCTAAACTCACTGGATAATTTTCAAAAGATCTTTGTTATGTCTCTTCTCACTAAACCACTACTTGGTGGAAATATGCAGCGAAAGCCTTGTTTGTAGCAAGACATATCCATGCCACATTCTTGCCTCCTCAGAAAAAACAGGAAGAGCTTTCTTACCCAGTCAGCATGGGGTAAGTACTGCAGCTTGTGAGTTACTAGCACAATGGTCCGCTTGTCTTCCCGTAGCATTTTCAGGATCCCTTCTTGCATGAGATGGTCACTTAGGTGAATATCCAGTGCAGAAAATGGATCATCCTGTCACAAGGAAAAGAAGTTAGTTTCTGAAGATAGCACTTACAGGATTTAAGAAAACTAACAAATTTTAATACTGGTAAAACCAATTAAATCAATATAGGTAAACAGAAAAGGCCATGAGAAGATCCAAAATTGTTCTGAGGAATGGCTTTCTTAAATTACATAACAACAAACCTCAAACTGTCTTTTTGCAGTGAGTACTCAGACATAGGGTAACAGCAGCTTTGTAAGTGCTATGATTTCATGAGGCTTTCTGGGAACTGCTCCTCTCAACAGATGTGTTCCATAGCCTACATAACTGCAGTACATTGTTTCTGTCAGACTCAAGACAATGCAGCAATGTATGTTTCTGGCATATATTACATAACTGCTTCAGGAACGGTGACAAAGAGCACATTTTATTTCTCTTGTACATAATTGCCTTCTGATTTTTTTTTAATCCACAAATCAAAACTCCATTAACAAAGAATCACAAAAGGAGAAATGTTGATCATTTTTATGAGTCTGCTCAGATACTTGATTTAGGACCCAGATTATTTTACTGAATCAATGAATCTTATGCAATTAATTTAGGCATAAGCTAATCTGTACCATCTTTTGGGGGACTTGTTCACCTAACCCTATTTATATGGTATTACAAATCTATTATTTCTGCTTGCACTAGTGATACTGGCTGTGGGTTTACTTAGTGTTATTTTTTCATACTATTACATTACACTAAAACCAGGACTGCTTAAAAATAAAACTTTGGGGGTTTGTTGGTTTTTTTTTTCCCTCCAGATGTTTGGTGATAAAATAGGGTTGAATTTGAATTAATTCAGCTTTCTGAGTGACATCAGCCCAATACTGGATCTGCTAATTTGCAGCATCTGGCCCAACTGCTCTCTGCTCTCTTGCTTTCTGGTCATTGTCTGGAAATGCCCTGCACATGAAGCAAGCACATACTGATCAGCCTAATTACAGGAAAAGGTCTAAGTTACCTCCCAGACTTTTAGGGATGACCTAATGTACACAACTTTTCTAATCCCACGTGACTCGCGTCTCACTGTCATAACAGCTGGATTCAAAGCTCCTTGAAAACTGATCTTAAGAAGGAAGTCCTAAATTGGAAAGCCAGCAAGCTCACTACTAGTGAGTGTGTAGGATGCATTCATTTTCCCACATACCAAGTTTTTAGAGCCTGCTCTCACTCCTTTTTCCATAGCACTTCTGTCAAAGCTCGGACAGGATATACAACAAGCAGTTCAGGGTGGCAAGACAGCCGTGTTTATTGCAGAAAGGAAACACCCCAGACACAGGACAACATTAATTGTAAGCCTGAGGCAGCTTAGGAATTTCATGAATATAGCTGAGAGTATTAAATTTCTAAGTACCAAAGATAACACAAGGGTCAAAAAAAATTTCAATAGACTCAGAGGCAAAGCATCAGCATTTCATTTTGTGTCCTATTACCTGCCTGTCTGCAGCATTTACAAAATGCTTCTTACCTGCAGGCTAGCTAACAATGACCACAAAATAAACAGTGCACATTTGGCTTAGCTCAGTGAAGCACAACGTTCTGCGTGTGTTACCCATGAAACACTCTAAATGCTTGCCTCTCGTGCTTCTGTTTGGAGCATATACATAACAGCACCTACTCACCAGGAACACAACATTTGTCTGCTGGTAAAGTGCTCTTGCCACACTGATACGTTGGCGCTGCCCCCCAGACAGATTAATACCCTGGAGATAAGCAGGAGAAAAACAATCAGACAGTTATAAAAACATCAACTGAATATTCATTATCCACAGAAGACTTTCTGGACAAAAAAAAACAGAGAAATTTTTCAAAAGCATGGGCCTGCAATTCAGCTGGGAACACAGTACACAAATTGTTAGAAAAGCCAGAGCACTCTGTCTGGAACTGTACTCCATACATACTGGATGGACAGGAAATGTTTAATGGTTTGTGGTGACATAATGATGTAGGTGGCATAGATGTTCTGCAGGCAGTCTAAACTAGACTCCTATTCAAAAGTTAGCCTTATGAGTCTGGCTGTGTCCTGGTTTTTATTTCTTTTTATAATTGTAGGCCGTCATACTGTATCATCTCCATTACATACTGTAATCGGTAACTGCTAGCTGGGAGGTCAGACCATGCTGAGGTGAACATTACCTGGTTGCTATTGTGCTTGTTTTCAGCCCTTCGTCCCCTGCTACCTCCCTGCTCTAAGTTACATATCCTTCCTGTGATCCACCTGCAGTTTCACAAACACCTTAAGCTCTCATAAGCCAGTACTGCTGCCAAAAGACACCATCCCACCTTCTCCCTCCCCTCCACTTCAGTCCTTCTGTCAAAAAACCATTTGTTTGGCTACACAATGAATTGGGTTAGGAACTAATCCATTTAAAATTAACATGGTAGCCAGTGTGGAGATTAGGCATGGAAATGTATCCTTAAATGTATCCTTGCGTGGGGTGGTTTGTTGGTTTTTTTGGGGTTTGGGGTTATTTTTTGTTTGTGACAGTGCCAGTATACGCCAGAGTAAATTGCTTACGAATTTGTGACTTCTATTTCATTTCTTGTCACTCCCTGATCTTCTCTGATGTGATAAAGCTTAGTTTGCTGTTGATTAATGCCTGCAGTTCTTCAAAATGAAGAGGCTTTAAAAGTCTATGAATTATTTATTTTTATGTTACTCTTAAAGAAACCAAAAAATGCACTGAAGTCAGGATATCTGAGACAGCAGCTGCAGAATTAGTCAAACATTCTGATAGCAGCACATTTAAATCATTGCATCTCACATAAATGACCGTGTTTCCATGTTTACTGAGCAACGAGGTTTCAGACTAATGACCCAAATGTACACTTAACTAAAAGACTACCTTTGTTGCCAAATAACCGCTAAGATTTTAAGAACACAACAAAATAATAAACCCCCCTCTCTATATTTAAAACAAAAATATAAGTCTGTAGCTGTTTACTGACCCTCTCTCCAATCTGGGTTTGGTCTCCGTGAGGGAGAATGTCAATATCAGGCTGGAGGGAACAAGCATCAATTACTGCTTTGTACCTGTGGAAACAAAAAAGGTAATGCAAAATCCACACAGATACTGCTAAAGAAGCACATTTCCTACTTGCAGAGGAACAAAAATTAACCAGCTGGAAAAATCACACAGTGGAAAACATATTTGTTAGCCACTAATTGTTCTAATGGGATCTCTTTCAATCACAGGCAAGTAAATATTTCAGCTAAAATAAAAAAAGCACCTTAGGTCAGCTTCCCAATTAAAAATTTTTAATAGTTAAAACCAGGCAAAACAAGCACAACTTCTTCCATGGTGTATTGTTATTGTTCAGCATTTAACTTTTTTTATGCCCAGGGCCTTTGTTTCTTGTTTCAATATCCACAGATGACAGAAAAAAACCACCATAGCCAACCACTTCTTTTAAGGGTATGGGGGATGGAATAGCAGCAATTAACTTTTAAATATTTTAGAATGTTTGAGTGGGCCTTTATACTGAATAAAAAGGCAGCCCATTAATCCTTCACAATGTACCAAACACTGAAATTGTAATAAACATTCCCACCACCAAACAGCTAATGTCCTTCTAAGACAGTTAAACTAGTCAATTAGGTGTAAGAAGAGAATACTGCATGCTAAGCAAACATGGTCTTTGGAAATGAAAACACTTCTACACTTAAGTTCAAGTGAGACTAAACACTGTCCCTTGTGACCCTCAGGAAAAACATGGTCAAAGGGGGACCACGCAGAACTCAAAGTCTTTCATCATGTTCAGGCAGGGCAGTACGTTTGTTACTAGAAGGAGATAGGGACCCATATGTGAACTGAGGCCTATGCAACTCCATTATTTAGCAAAAAGGGGAGTAAAGCATGTAACAGTGCAGAAACCTGTTACCTCTGTTTGTTAAAAGGGCTTTCAAATGTGATATTCTCTTCCACTGTGGCATTCAGCAACCAAGGCTTCTGTGATGCATATGCTACTGAGCCTCTTTTCCTGGAAAAAAGAAAAAAAAAAAAAAAGCAACAGAATTCCCAGTTTACCAGTGCAGTAGGTGGTTTTGGAAACCATTTTCTTGGAAAGAAGGGACAACTTACTAGGTATGATCAACAGGCTCTCACCATGCTAATTTTATTTCGTAGGGATTATTATAATTACTATTTAAAAATAAAATTATCTGCCTTCTAATGAAGTAGTAGTGTTTGCTTTTTTGGCTGTTGTGTACTAAGGACCTCAGTAAGGCACAGCTGGGAGAAAGGCAACTTTTTTTTTTTTTTTAGTAGAGCAACTGATACTGTTGGAAAACTCATTGGTGTTATCACCATTTCTCCAGAAGAGGGCCAAAAGAGGTATCATACACCTAAAAGCATATCTGTTTTCTTTCCAGCTATATCAGCTAATCCAATGAAAAGATAGGACCTCTCACCCAAATGTAGCCTTTGTCTGCTAGACAGCCATTACAGCAGCCTCTTTCTAGTTGGGCCTGAAAGCAATTCAAGCCACGAGCTGCCAAATTATACCACGCACTTTATCTTTTTTTTATCAGGAGTTAAGGTCACTTGCCCTGCTCATTTTTTCAGGCTTTCACCAAGGTTGCTTAGAAGTCATTAAAGGATCCAATTTTCTCTGATGACCTGAAAGAACACACAGTTACACTACCCTGCTAACATGCTTCCAAGTTCAAATGTCTGATGGCTCATTAGAATTTAATTACGTTTTATGAATTCTCTTTATTGGAAAATGACTCAGAAAAAAAAAATTCCCCAGGCAGTCCAGCCCACAGTCCCAAAATCTAATTCAAAGAGAATTCAGTTCAATTAGTATGAAGTTTTCATCCCAATGATTGAGAAAAAATTTCTCTGAGCATTCCGAGATGAACATGTATTCCTTTTTTTCATTGCTTGAAACTATGCCTTTGCTACTCTTCATTCTCCATGTGATTGAAAAGTTACTTCTAATTTATTTTTTGAAAAATAGTAGCAAATTTTTGAGGAAAATGTTTTCACACTTTTGTAAAAAGTGTTCTTTTGTTCAGTGAAGATATGGGCACTGCCAGTATGATGCACTCCATACTGAGTACCAGCACAATGCCTGGGAACACCATTCACATTTGGCTTACATTCCGCTTTGAGGGCATCAGTGAGACTTAATTATTGCAAGGAATTTGGGAACAAGCAGTAAGCTTGCCAAAATTCATTATAGACTTAGAATTTAGTAAACCTCTCTAAATTAACCTTAATTACCAATTGACATTAGGATGACATATCAGGGCAGATCATATTTTGACATAAGCAAAAATCTTGCAAATGCTTGATCATATGAGAAATATATCATGTGTCTACAGTGCTTCTTACAGTAAAGAGGCAATCAGACAAAACTTTTTCTGAAACTGTGAGAAATGTGGCCAAAAATCCAAAGAACGAAATATTCTGAGGAGGTGTGTGTAACACTTTCTCTGAAAGTCTGCCTTGAACCTACCAAAGGTTTCATACTTAAAAAACTAAAAGCAAACAAATGGCTTAGCAAAGACTTATGAAGACCTTATTCTGCAGGTGGAAGTAATTGCCTCCTACCACCAGACTGCATAAATAAACATGCATTTTCATCAATGGAGTGTAATTTTTTTCCTCTGATAACACAACATAGACTAATCATAGCCTCTTAATTATCACAAAGAGGCAAACAGCAAAATTCTACCTTCCAATAAATAGGGAAAACCTTCCCTGAGCTCCCTCCCTGGAGACTATGCACTTTGGCTAATACAGGATCAAGCCTGTTCATTAATTTAGAGTGAGAAACAACATGGTCAAGATTGTTTGTTTAAAGTTATTAATCTAACTCTATCTTCACATTTCAAGTCCACTAAGCTCAGTACATGTTCAAGATCACTGAAAATAAGACTAGTTAAGGGACATTCATATATGAATCTCAGTGCCTTCAACCTACCAAGTCTGAAATGTTGCCAATTTTAAAAAGAAAATAGATGCACTTAAAATGCAATGGATTTATGATTACAATGGTAGGGAAATAATATATTGCAAAGCCTTTCCTGTGTATTTTGGATTGCTGACTACAGTTGTATCTTGATTATTTTGCACAATTCATGAATCTCTAGTATCAATCAACAACTCAATATCAAATATTCTCCAGATACGAGAGAAATGTATACTGTCCTGTCCTATACTATTACTGCATGAACAAAAAAAATATGCTTCCATTATTTTCAGCCTGCTAGTAGGTAATAGAACATTCTGATATTGCCATTCCTGAGTATTCAGAAATGTACTTTTTTTGCCATTATTAAACTGCAAGGGTCACTTGGCTTGTTTTTACTTGTAAATCTTGCAGTAGCTGCATACAGAGACAACCCATTTGCCTTCTAAGGAGGAACAACTCATCAAGTGCAGATACTTCTGAAGAACGTTCACAGAGTCACAGAATGGCTGAGGTTGGAAGGGACGTCTGCAGGTTCCCATTACTTTTTAAAGTGTCATACCTGAATTCCGTGTCAACAGGAGATTCTTTCTCTGGGCTGCAGAAAACAAACACAAGGTGGTTTGTTTTTTTAATTTATTTATTATAGACAATGCAAATAATACCTTAAAGTACTATTACTATGCTATCATTAAAAATACAACAAAATGACTACATAACAAAAATAAAACTCTCAAGTATATTAAAACTCTGTACTACATGATATCGACCTAAAAAAGGTATGGTCAAAACTTCAGTTTTGAGAAGCACTAAACAACTTTGTAGAAAGTATTCAACACCTATGAGCAAATGCTCAAGATCTCACAAGACTTTGGCCCAAAACACTCTCTGTTCTGAGAACACCAAAAATGTTCTACAGGATGCGAGTGCAACAAAGCCACCAGACATATTCCCACAGCACTTAACTGTCTTAACTAGGATTCCCAGAACCTACAATAATGTAGTCAATTGTTTCATACAGTCTTATATTCTTTCCTAATTTTTAACATGCTTGCCATAATGCTGTGCATGTTATCTCACTGTTTGCTGTTGTTCATCCCCATAACAGTTTCAAACACGTGAATGTCTAATTCTGATCATATTTCTCTTGTACATTAATGGGTTCAAATGGTTTCACTTGAACTTGGCCCACAAATTGCAGTCTCTCTTAAACAGAAAGAACTGTGAGATTTCCAAGTATCCTTTACGATGATGCTTAGTCTTCAGATACATGAAACTCCCTCTTTACTATACACATATGGGAGCAGAAGTTTTGCAGGAGTCAGCCTGACAACCAGGTAACAAGTCTGAGAAATAAGGTAAATGGGAGAGAAGATACTGATAAATCTAAAGAAAAGGCAGTAGAATAGTTGGTATGTCACAGAACCAAGAAAATATTCTGGTCAGTAGAAGACATACAGTTTAGCCTAAGTCAAGAAAAGGGACATCATATGACATTTTTCCCCTGCCAGTTTCAGTGACAAAGTTCTCATTGACTTCAGCAGGGATAAGATTGCCACGATTGCCCCTTTTTCAAGGTTTACCATTCTGGAGGTTTGTGTGCTACACAAAAAAGACAAACATGCCAGAAAGCTTTGCTCTCGGTTGATTTGGTAGACATTCCCAAAATCCAAGCTGAGCTATGTTAATCAGGTAAAAATAATTTCCACTCATGGATCCCTTGCCAACACATGGACTAATCTGCTACTCTACACACTTCTCAGTTTGTGTGCATGTGCCTGAGGAATGCTAGGTGAGAAAATAAACATATGACAGGATGTAAAAAATGAAAAGAAGGGTAATGGGAAGAAGGTGCTTTAAGAAATGAAACCTTTAAAGCAATACTTGATACTATTTTTTTACAGTGTAGCATTAAAGGAAATCCAACTCATTTTCATAAGTCACATAGGATACAATTTTTGAAACCACCTAAGCTAGTTAAGACAGTGAAAGTTTCAGTGGTTTTTGGAATTCTGGTTCTGAAAATGTTAAGCACAGATTTTAGAAACCTTTGGCTCCTTCTATTGCAATTGATTTAGTAGGAAGACCAATACAGTACCATACCTGACATCTTCCCCCGTCTCACTTTCAGAAGTACAGCTGCATCACAAATAGAAAGCAAAGACTGTTTACTTAAGTAAGCACAGGCAATCTGCCCCAGAAAGAAAAACTATTAAATTCCACTTAGTGCACAGACTGCAAACAGTATTTATCACAGAGCTGCAGCACAGCATCTGTTCCTTCCACACAAACTGACTTGATTTTAGCAGTCAAAAAAAAATTCGGTGACAGTTTTTTTTTTTTCCTTACAAACATTTAATTTGACTCAACAAATAAAGTCACCTCCACTCTGTCCTGGAGGTGCTAACAGAACTGAAAAGCCCTAGTGTGATAAGAATGCAGTTCCATTAAAAAAAGAGGACATTTTCAGGGAAAACAAACTGATAATTTGTGATACTGTATTTTTCCATGGTAGTAACTGCACCTTTGCAGCATTTAATGGGTTAGTCTGAACCCCAAATCCCACCTTCAGTTGACTTGCAACATGCTGCATTCTGTATTAG
Organism: Elanus axillaris; assembly: GCA_026212715.1. NCBI lineage: Eukaryota > Metazoa > Chordata > Aves > Accipitriformes > Accipitridae > Elanus > Elanus axillaris. The sequence continues at coordinate 14,193,558 of JANZLQ010000022.1, read as the reverse complement.
CCCTATCCTTGGGGGGATGTGCCTGTATAAGTAAGCGTGGGCAGGTCTGAGGTACAGACAGGTTTCGTTTTCGCTATTTTTGAATGTGTATCAAGATGTTCACAGAGTTGTTTTGACAGGATGACTGGCCATACTTATTACCAATGCTAAATTCAATTCCATTGAAAAGAATGAAAAAATCTGTGTGTCAAGTGGTATAAACAAGGAGGAACAAAGTTTTTCATGCTTTAAAGAGAACAGTCTCATTCACGTTATGCTAACATGATTTGCTTATAAATATCCAGGAAAGAAAACTATACCTGCAGTTTAAAAGGTTGGTTTGAGACACTTCCAAAAAGTTAATGCATAGTGAGCAGAAACCATATCTAAATTCAATTTGCTGCAGAATTCAAAAGCGCCACCCAGCCACTAGTATCTTTATGCCAAAGCTCAGTGCAGTGAACAAAGCTTTTCCAGAGTTACCTCACACTCCACTGGCCTTAGTGACACCTTCTCTAAAAACCCAAGAACCTGTTGGATATCATTAAGTAGCAACACATTCTTTACAGAAAATATCAAGGGGCTGAAATAAGGAATAATTTTTCCAGCCCTTCCATGCACAATACGAGGACCTTTAACAACAAATACCAGTTCCTACTTCATGGACCACCCCAAAGGGAGCCAGGCTTCCATTCTACAAGGGAACACCCTGGTAACTTGTGACATGTAGTATTCGTGCATGACAGTGACTCCCTTTCCATGGTGCTCTTCTGCTACACCAGCCTGCAAGACAGGCAGAAAGCTGTGCAGCTCATATAATCCATCAATGGGGCTGAAAAAGCAAAGATCAGCCAGGGTCCCTCATGGCTAGCACAATTTACCTGTGCTTACTGCAGGCATGCAACTTTGCTCCCATTTCCGCTCAGAAACCAGGGCAAAGCACCATGCTCCCAGGGCACAAACAATTCTCAGAGTAATGCGAGATGCAGCAGTGCACAGCAATGGCCCAACTTCCTCTGCTAACCATGTTCTTCTGCTTATACAGCCACATGTGCCACAATTTTCATATGCAAGTATTGTCAGATCAATTCTCTGACCTGTGTTCCTATTCTTTAGCTGTAAAAAATTAGTTCTCTGTTTGAGTTTTAGCTCAGCCTTTTCAAGCCGCTTTTTCCCACTTTGACTTTGTTTTACCCCTCCTTTCCCTGGATATTCCTGGCAATTAAGGATGCATTCATCTACTACCAGCGTCGAAATGTGAAAGTAATATATGTTTGATAATGAGGTCTAGAACAAATTTTTCAAGGCATATGGAATTCTCAAGATGCAAATATGTGCCTACTGAGATTTTCAAGACTTCAGATCTCTATTTCCAGTTTAAATAAAATAAAGTACCTGGATGTTTCCGAAAATTCCAGTAAACATATTTATAAAAATCAATGTACTTTTTAGGCATCAAAAAAATTTAAAAATATTATCATTTGATGAAAATGGTCAACTCCACATTGAGTAGAAGAAAATCTACTGTTAACAATCTTAACAAATCTAGCACTTCCTTCACATTATAGGGACTCTAGATTCACATGGGAGTACAGTTGTTTGTTTAGAAACAAAAGACAATCTTGTTTGAGCAAACTATTTCTCATTTAAGTAAATTTTCTGATATTATTTACTCCAAAATACTTATACTGCTCCCTGGACTTGAACTGGGACTACTTAAAGTGAGATACTGCCCAAAAGAAATTAGCATGGCATATTCTATAATTATTTACTCAATAACCAGTCAAATCAATACTATTTACCATCTGTTCAGAATGTAAACAATGATTTCTCTAATTTTGTTAATCTCTAACTATAAGATATTTACGCCGAGACGCTCTCAGCCTGCTTTGGACAAGCAGCAGTAATCCAAGCTGGATCTTCCAGGCACACACCGTATGACAAACAACAAAAAAATCACAAATGAGCCAGTGCTCACTTCTGATTAGCTGATTCCTAGCCCAGGAATAAATTAAATTTCTTTTTAAGGCTTTGAAACAACTAATTTTTCTAGGAAGCAAATAAAGATGATATGCAGTTAATCCTGTTTTATGAATAGACCGTGGAGGCACAGAGGGAAATAACTTGTGCAAGGTTATCCATTAGACCAAGGGAAGGGCCAGGAATAGAATCCAGATTTCTTGAGCACTGAGTGACATGTCAGCAGGATGTATCCTTCATCTTCATAGCTGTGACCTTGGAGGAAGGGAAGGGGAAGGGAATTTGGAATGAAATAATTCAGGACTATTCTGTAACACGAATGACTGAAGCCAAGCATTCGTCTCATCCCAAAGAAAGAGCTGTAACAAGCATCTTAATGATTTTGGTGACATTTTATTGCCTGAGCTAAGGCTACAAGCCCTCATGATTACCTGGTAAGACTACTCTCCTTGAATCTGGGATAATGTTGCATGTACCTCGTCAAGCATTACCATTTTCTTATCAAATTAAGGAAGCTTTCATCTGATAGCTTTACAACGCAGGTGTGCAGCCTACACTGACTGCATCCATCACCCTGAATAGATGAGTGCACATGGTAGCAGCTCTGAAAGATGAGACAAAACATAATCTGTTCCAGTGCAGCCAGCACTTACAGTGTTAAGATTGTTTCAGCCACAAGCCCCTTTATACATATCTGACAGATAGCAAAACAAATGTGATAACAACTGAATTTTACCTTGTGATACTCTGGCACATATAGAAGACATGAAAACCAGTTCTGACCTTTACACTGTTGTGAAGAACATACTTCTAAACAAGTGCTATTTAAAAACACAGTCTCATCAGAACCATCGTGTCATCTGTTTTAGTTTAGCATCAGACATTCAAATTACTCTTCTTAATCATGTTATGCCATCTGTAAAAAATTACAGCCTTGCTGAAATGAAATTAGTTCACCTAATAAGGCTGCAGGGATTCTGTATTGTTCCTCACCATATTTTCCTAAGCAGAAAATCACAGTATGTTTTAATGGACAGATCACCACATTCTGGAACTTTGGGGTCTGTTCTTGTCTCCCTCACTAGCTGAGGGGGTCACCTTCCCATGTTTCATTTTCCCCACCTGTAAAATAGGGAATCGTCCTTCCTTGTACTATTACTATTAAAACATGTGCTTTAGTCTGAGTAGTGTGACTGTCTTACACATGAAGACTGGATATAAATAATAACTCTCTACATACACTCATGGAATTTGTGAGAATTGTTTCACAAAATCAGTGCAGAACCCACTGAGTAACAATGACCCTCTGTCCATTGGACTGTGTGGATTTTACTTACAGTTGCACTGTTGTTCCTTCATTCCCAATCAGCTGGAAATAAAATTAATTGTTTCTCTAGGTTCTTCTGCAATTTGTCAAGCTTTACCTACAAATAATTGTATCCAATAGGCAATGTGTAGTCTGTACGCCTAGGAAGTGTAAAATAAACAGGCCAAAAATGTTCACATACATTGATCAGACATTGTACTAGAAATGGCAGTAATTTACTGGCAATCACATACAGGAGTTGCAATATATCATACCATGTCATTTAGTTTGAGGGTCAAGAGACCAAGCCTGAACTGTACAGCTGTTGGAGTTCGATAGCATTCTTTTCCTCCCTTCATGGCCAGTACAAAAGTTAGACACAAGTATAGCCTGTATCTGGCTATCAGAGTGCAGCTGCTGCATCCTCTTTGGAAAAGGGGGAAGGACATAACTATCTCCCTCTTGTCAAACCAGGCAGGATGCAATGGGGGAGTACCCTGAGGTCACTGCCACTTATAAAAATCTCTTCAGTTTCTCAGGCACTAGACCAATGCTGGCATGGAGCACACATCTAAAAGCACAGCCAAGGACCACTGCTGGTGAGTGGGCACCTCTTCATAGTTCTATTCAAAGACACAAGCTCAGGCATGGAAGTGCAAATGTCATTCTGTAGTAGCACAACACTTCAGCTAATTAATTCTGACCCCAAATTGGTTTTGATTTCACTCAGGTTATGTTGCTGGAGGGCAAAATTCCCAAGTATGGTTATCTATTTTTATTAATGGAATAGGTAGCTTGTTTGACCCTGGCTGGGGGTTCTTTCTGATGTGCTCCCCTACTATTAGGGTGAGGTTTTTATCTTGAATGTAGAGCTACAAAATCCCTGAGTCCACAAAAAGGTTCCCAGGATAGATTTTGGCTTTTTTATGCATTACTACTCTACTCAAGCTTGAATTTTTAAATATCACTACCTGCTCCAAAATATGTTCCCAGAGATCTTCTGCATCTCACCAAGTATGGCTAGCAAGAGAGATGACTTTCCGCAGCCAACCTGTCCTACAATCATTGTTAGCTGACCTGTGAGAGAAGAAGGCATATATAAACTTCTGATCTACCAAGCGCTCATGGAAAAAACATCTTATTCTGTATATCATTTTGTACCTTGAGGGATTCGGATATCAATGTTGGACAATGCTGGAGGTCCTTCAGGTGCCCAAGTGAAAAATCCACTTGTGATCTATGCCAAGATGGAGAGAAACAAGAAACAGAAAACCAGCTTTAAAGCTGACTTCTTTTTCCAACATCAGGGACACTTCTTCTATTTTCATTACACTGAGCATAGGAAAAGAGTTAGCCTTTGCTCAGTGCAGGAAACTGATCTTCAAGTGAGTGATTTTGTAAAGGCCTGTATTCTGATGTGCAAGAATCTCTGAACACAAAAAAAGCACAGCAGCTAGAAAATCACGGAAAATTCCTGAGGAAGAAAAAGTTGCTGTTTAGGCTTTCTTTTGTTTTGTAATCTGTAAGGTGTGCACATGAAATAAGTGAAATTATTATGACACCATTAAATTATATACAGGGTCACGGTTTGCTCTCTGCAGAGCACTGAATGTCACTCTAGACATGCTGCAGCATATAGAGCAATTACACAGTCCAAATTCCAAGCAGATTTGCAGCACTTTCCACAGAAGTTAGATGCTGCTGCCTATTACCGTATTTTCCCTTTATATTTCCGATATGATTCTCAGATAACCTAGGCTTTGCTAGATACAGAAATCTTTTCACTGAAAAAGACTAAAAACAAGACACAAAGCCTGTTCAGGACTTGAAATGGAAGAGATTTCCATGGATACAGTGAAAAATAGGAAACAGGAGACAATTTTAAAAGGCCTGTATTTATACAGGACCCCCTTCTCTCCCTTTTTCAGAGACACTGAAGTCTTCAAAGCTTTACAGCAATGCAAGATACAACATTTTTTGATCTGAGTGGAATGGGACACTTTTATCCTACCTTGGAGAAACAAGGTGATACTCTTATCTTGGGAAAAAAAAACCTGAAAAAATGAGCAAAAGAAAGTGCAGTGTTCCTCCCTCTAGATTACTGAAGGCAAAGAGAGGATCCTCTCTCAAAAAATGTCCCTTCATGGTCAATGAGCACATGACAGACAGTACTTAGCAACTGCAGAGTTCCGGACCCAGGTGCTGCCAGTGACAACGATGTCAGCAGATGGAGCCAAAGATTATAGCTGGTACTGGCTTTCTATTTAAGACCTTATACATACTGTCCTTAGAGAGGTTACCACTGTGGCCTCTCCTTTGTGAAAAACTCCTTTGTTGTCACTCCGGCTGTCTTTTGATTCAACACCACCTCCCCAAAACCCTTTCTCCAATATTCCTCTTATTTTCCTGGAAGGCTATTCAAGAAGGATCCTGCACCAAAGCAGTATGTCAGATGACAGCCTCTAAAAAAAACACCTGAAAGCACTACCAGTTGTCCTATTTAGTCCCATGAAACTGAATTATTAATTCTCTTGTGCCGGAAATGCACATGTATAAGCAGGCTTCCTAAATAAACTGCATCACCACTAAAACAACCATCAGGATTTTTATTACTTCTGGCCATTTCTACAGCAAATAAAGAGCATCTGTCTTCAAAGTTAGGTCTTTGGGGGTTAGTTTTTAACTTCATCTTGAAAGGTTACTAGGAGTTCCAAAAGAAGAAGGGAAGACGCATGACAAGATTATTTTAGGAATGTCTAAACCAAATTCTTATCAATTTTCTTCATACCATTTTTCTGTACAGGCATTGGAAAATGGAAGAAAGAGTCTGGCATACATAAAAGGTCAGACCAGATGATCTTTTGAGGTTCCTTCCAATCTGGGCTGTTCTGTGCTCTAAGTGGGAAATTTTTGTCATGAGAACAGGGCTAATAACTTAAACAATTGTATTGGGTTTCTGTGGCAAGGTTTTGGTAGCGGGGGGGGGGTTACAGGGGTGGCTTCTGTGAGAAGCTGCTGGA
>JANZLQ010000022.1:14167320-14187173 GCA_026212715.1 Elanus axillaris | reverse complement strand
CCCTACTCTGTTTTGATTTGTAATAAATTGAGTTAATTTCCCCAAGCCGAGTCTGTTTTGCCCGTGACGGTGATCAGCGAATGATCTCTCCAGTCCTTATCTTGACCCACAAGCCCTTTGTTATATTTTTTTTTTTCTCTCTCCCCTGTTCAGCGAAGAAGGGGGGGAGTGATAGAACGGCTTTGGTGGGCACCTGGCATCCAGCCATGGTCAACCCACCACAACAATTCAAACAGAAAATTGCAAAGTGAAATCTAGAGGAATACACACAGCTAACCACAACATAAAGGCTAGTAGTCAATTCTTAAAATGGAAGACATAGAAAAGAAAGGTGGAGGTTAATCTCTGACATGAGCACAAGTGTCTGACTTCTGAGTTCATATCAAATGCTGGTTCTTGAATTTGAAACTGCCATCAGAATACAAAAAGTGACTATTAGTGGGCTATAGTAAGTGTTATTAGAATGACCTTCATATCACCTTTACACAAAAATCATCTGCTTCTGTGATGTTAATGGGTCTTCTCATGTGAGAGCTGTAATTGTTCCAGTCTTCCCTGGCAGGCCTCTTGCGGTTAACGACTTTGAGTGGCTGTGCAAAATCAGAAAGACAGAAATAAGCAGCAATTGGTGGCAGTACCAGCAGAACATCCTAAATACAAGCAACGATGTTATGACCTATAGAGGAGAGTGCATTAAAGAGTTTTTCCAACTGCAAGAAATAATCAGTGGAAAATGGAAAAGCAAAAAAAATTATTATGGGTACAAATTCCTCCAGCCACTTCACCTGCAATTAAACAGCATTACTCACCACTGCTTGGTATTTACTGTGATTATCTGCACTTGTTCGCTCTGAAGATTTATCATGCTCTTCTCCAATTTCTTCACTTGACAGGAATTCACTCAGTTTCTGCACACTGAAAGGGAAAAAACAGAATCACATGTCAACCTGGAATGCAAAACTTTTGTTCACTGCAATGTTTATTAGAGACTTTTAGTGCTTCAACCACTGTCTGCTGCATGGTTTGCTTGTTTTCACTTTGTTACTGGCATATGAATATGTGCAATGAGAAGTTACTACAAGGAAGTTGACAAAAACTGCCTTGTTGTCTATTAACAGCAATGATATTTTAATGGCTTGTGCGGATGCTTCTCAAGCTTGTCTTTTCCAATACCAACAGAGAGATTATATAAAAGATTTTTTCAGGCATTTTATGGGATGCAGACCAGCTAAAACAGTAGCTCATTTTAAAGCCACATGCTGAAGTAGACTTAATGTAAATTATCTTACTGAAGTGTTGCAGTCAGTTCTATTGAACAGTCTTATGAACACTAGCAGTCTGATAAAATCCATACACCATGAGCTAAACTCAATCAGCTATGATGAAATATGAAGCATATAAGGTGTGATAAAGGAATACACCTTAATGGAGCAGTGTTCAACAGATATAAAAGGAATCCTGACAACCAGCAAAAAAGGAGAAGGCATAAAATCTTCACAAACTGCTTAAAATTTAATTAGCTAAGAGATAATGTGCCTTTATTATGACACTTAACAGATCATGACATCAATCTTATCTCTGTACCTGACTTCATAAAATGTATGTCTAATCTACTTATAGGGACAGCAAATGAAATTTGTAAAGGAAGTGAATTGAATCATGAACTCAATATCAAAGGGGCTCAATTAGCTGGAAATAAGTTAACTATCAGACTCCAAAATGCTGAAGTGCCAGAAGGCCTTAAGTTCCTAAAAATAGATATATGGACAAGGACTAAAAAACCTGATTTCAGTATTTAGCCTTAGCCTGACTGGGGAGAAACAGGCAAATGATGCCACTGTAGCATAGTGATACATGGCTATCTGTTACTATGCAAATCTTAAAAAATTAAACACCCCAGCATTTATTTTGCATTCTGCTGCCAGGGAGTTCATCTTCAGAAGAGGACAGTTTCCCCTAAGAACCTCATGAGATACTCCACTGGTGCCATAACAGTGCTTGGACCAAGGCATTACAGCACTGCCTAAGGCAGATGCCCTGTACAGTTAGCACTTGTCCTGCAAGTAGAGATTGAAGCGAGCTGGGGAAAGAACTCCCTAGGAAAGAACTGGTTCTACAGTTTTTCTGTCAACCTGCCCACTTGCTAATGGCAGCTGAGGACTAAGATATACAGTGGGGTGAATATAGCTAGAGGAGGTACCACAATCTAAGCAACTGAAAAGGAGGGAAAAAACTATCTGGGATGGGACAAGAGGAGTAATAATTAACTCAGGATCAATGTTGGACCAAAATTCCTTAATGGGAAGGTTGATTATCTCAAAGTAAGAAATCAGAAGTCCCATCACTAGACATATTTATATCTATTTGCACAACATTCTGGAAAACAGGGCTAGGAATGATCTTACCTTTATTGTTCAGTGAACCACATGTATAAAAGAACATTTTAAATGTCTCTAAATGGACAAAATGATGGGTTAGATGCTGCTTATATGGTGTTGGTATGCAGCTGCACCTATATTATCTATAGGAAAATTACACTGACATTTTAATAATTGCTCTGAAGGTATAAAAAAAGCAGATAGAGATGTCCCCTGTGTATCTGCTCCAGGGTCTAGAGGGGGAGGAAAAGACAACAGCAAACTTATTCTTGGACCATGCATACCCAAACAAGACCATTCAATAGTTTGATTTTGCTCTCTGCTCTCTGGTTGTGTATCCAGGTGGCTGTACTTTAAGTGCCCTCTGCAAGACCTCTCTCTGCCCAATGCTCTGCTTAATTCTGGAATTGCCATTCCTGTGGCAATTAGTGAGGAAACACAGTACAGCTATGAGAAAATCCTTTGTTAGAGGCAGCAACTCATATTTCAGAATGCCACACTATTCTACAGTCTTAAAGAATAAAAACCCTATGCTCTCTGCAGAGCTCTAGCTGACATCATATTCCAGTATCTCCACAGGGGAAATTATTTTTATGCCACAGAATAGATGTATAGATTAAAACATGGTTATTTGCACAGCTAACTGAAAAAGCTGTTTCATATTAAACCCAGTAAAGATACATAATGTCACTCTTTCTACATGACCTTTGCTGATGGAAAATTGTACACTAACTTTTGTCCATGAAGACTTCGCATTTAAGAAATACCTCAACTGACTGCTCAGTTTTAATTTTCAATGGCACAAACACTCTACATTTTAAAAAAACCCAAAACTTTTCAAAGAAATAACAGAATTTCTCACCTTCCTAAAAACTTTCAACAGTTCTCCCTCTCAGAGGCAAAAACCCTAGCCCCACAACTTGGGAAGTTTGCAGAGGCCCTATGTGGAACAGAAGGTTTACATCTTACCACTGAAATCAATCACACAGTTGTTCTGATAGTGTCAATGGCAAACCATGATGCTTTGCAGTTGGGCACATGTGTAATGTTTAAAGATACTGACAAATTTATTTGTGGAGATTATTGTCCTTAATAGCATCTGGCATCAGAGACAGTAGCCAATAATAACAGACCAGGGGTTGTGAAGTGCCTGAGATTAAGAGCCAGTAACATCCTCTTAGTATTCTTTATGTGCTGGTTTCACTGCTGGATCTTCTGCTTCCCTTAGTTCCTTTCTGTTACTACAGGAGAAGCAGTCTTCTACACTTGCTAAAACCAATTAGAAAATCTCAGCCTAAAGAAAGCTGAACTACAACTTGATAAATTAGGTTACCTCTACCTGATCTTACTGATCAGCTACTTATTAGGAGGAAGGTCTAACAAGCAGGACACAGTTGGAGCAAGTAAACATTAGTTGTGCTCAATTGGCAGAAACACAGCTTTCTAATAACTGCCCACTTTTTCATATTTACCAAACTATTTAAGTAAGCATGTGTTTGCATGTGTTGAAAATATCTGGTACCTGCTCCCAAAATATTGCACTGAAGGATGGGGTACTCAGAAGACACACCCAGAGTAGCATGAGCAGCACCATGGAGCAATGCACTCTGGAACACTACCTGGGTTACTGTGATACAGCCAGCCAGGGAGACAAGGATCATGTCAACTTTGTTAGAGTTTGAACTGGGGGATTCCTGTCTGCAGCACAAATGGCAGGGCATTAGTCTGCTAACAAGAAGATAACTACAGAATAACTCATGAAGAACTCCCACCTAGAAACAATTAATACTTGGTTGATAATAATTGCTTTAGAATTGTTCCTGCACCATAACAGGAACATAATTAATTTACAAAGAAATCCTTAGACAAGCTAAAATAAATGCCCATTACCAGCGCTAGTGTGGGCCCCCAGACACTTCACTGGCTGCAATCTTAGCGTGGCAATTTGTCGTGACTCTAGGGATTGTCACAGTGGCTGCAAAAAATTTCATGCCTACTGCTGACGCTCTCACATTTCACACTTATTAGGAGGGACAGAACAGCTATGACTTTGCACTGTCAGGGAATTTCAAAACAGCGAGGGCAATCTCAGCCTCCTGCTGTAGTCTCCTTTCCACCTCCAAAGTGACACAAAGGCAATTAAGCAAGGGCTGGTGTCCAGTGTCTGTCCCATAGTTTAAACAAGCTCTTAAGGCAGCTATATGGGAGGTCACAAAGAGCTCCTAATAAAGTAAGCCACCCAAAGTCTCTCTTCCTCCCCTACCAGTCAGGTAGAGTTACACTACATATGAAAAGCATTAAGAGGTTTTTACACAAATCTGTTGATACTCAGAGTAAAACTCCCAGTGAAACAGCAGTTCTACTGGTTGTTTATTTCAGTTTTTGAACACTCAGACTAACATGATCATAAGAGAGTAAAAACTCATCAAGTCTCGAGTAGATATTTAGTCATTAACTTACGCTCAACACTTAACAGTGATTTTTAAGGGTTTTTTTTAGTTTGTTTATTTGACTAAATCTATTTCTGCACCATCAGGCAACCTCTCAGGCAGATGGGTGCAGGCTAAGTACAGCCCAAGAGATACACGCTGAAACACATGTGCTTCTGTGACTACCTATTTCCCTTCTACATGCTTGATGGAGGGAAACACTTGGATGATTTACAAAACTAAATCTTCACTAAGTTTTCATTTCCTTTCTAGTTACCACATATACATTGCAAGTAGTACCAATATAGCTCAACCTGTTCTACATAATGAAGTACCAGCTGTGAACAACTAAATATTGGTCATGACAATTGTATCAGCAAAGAACTTGGCCAACATGCTACAACCAAGGGAACCATGCAAGGTAAAAAGCTGGGAAGCAATTTACAACAGATAAATAATCACCACACTATCTCTAAACTTACAATTGTAAAATGAGCAATAGATACATTCTCAAAAGTTAGAGAGGTGGTAGCAAAAATATTAATTTTACAGTTCTCACCTTACTAATGCTTTGACAGTGGATCTAACCACACTGGAGAGCAGGAATAACGGAGACACAAGAATATGAAACAGGGAGATGGAGGCAAATGCCACAGATGGGGAGAAGTCAGCTTTTGTTGTCAGATGAGCATGGACCACAAATGTCTACAAAGAGACAGACATCATCATCAGCATTTTGCCATAAAGAAGGAAATGCACAAAGACTTCGTATTTCATAAGCATTTCATTTACAGAATCTTAATTTATACTCTCTCAACAGTTTGATGGGGTGCTGCATACTCCAGGCTGCTTCTGGTCACAGACAACAAGTGGGTATTTTCCATTCTCTCCCAGAGGAACTGAAAATGTGTAGCAGGTTTGCATCCTGTCCTCCTCCGTCCTCATTTCCACATCACTTATACTTGAGGATGCAGTTGTAATTAACACTACTTAGAAAAGTCCATACTTACTATAAGTACAGCTGCAATTGGTATTGCTGCATTCATAAAGACTGTGAAGGAAAACATGTAGGAACATTTAGAGACAGTTTCCATTCAGACATACTAAATGTTAAAATACTACTAGCACTGGTTTACAATGGTATTTTCTACGTCTAAGATGAGAAAAATGCGTAAGTATCTACACACATCGGTACATTGTTTTAAACCGCCTACACTTTACTTCATGTCACCAGAACAGACAGAACCCAGCAGTGCATCCTAGACCATGACTAAATCTACAGGTTTTGAGCTGTGATCAGCTCACACGCAGCTGAGGCGAGGGGCACCGCAGGTCTCCATCTCATGACGGGCAGAAAGGCCAAGCTGGTACAAGGTCTGGCAGGTGACTTGAGTACCTGACAGGGAGAGGAAAGGAGAGCTGGCAGAGCCTGCACAGGTGGCGGGGCTGGGCCTGTCCCACAGGCAGGCTGCAGGCCAGGCCGAGCTCTGCCCTATCCCGCAGCCCAGCAGCAGGACCCCCCAGCCGAGCCACTGGCACATACCTCGTGTTGTGACCACCTCTGAAGCACAGGGCTTTGTGGTTTCCCCTCAAGTTTCAGGATAAGGTTGAAAGGGTACGGAAAGATTGGCAACCCTGCACTGTATCATTGACTTACTTTATTCTTATGGAGGATTTACTCCCAATTACTCCCACTTTGTCAGGCTTGGCTACTTTGTGCATGTCCTCAGGAGCTCGATACAGGTTCTAACAGTACCTAAATGTGGTAGAGCTTTGATTTCAGCTAGGCCTGGCATTATTAAAATGCAAAAAATGAACCCATTTCCTCCCTGACTTTGAACAGTGTCTGTCTTGGTGCCTCAGATCCCCTCACTATAGCAACTCATACACTGTAGCATTCAGAGGTTATTAAACAGATGGATGGGGAAAAGCAAGTAAATACCACTTCTGTATAAGGATGTCTTTTAGATCAGGCAGGAAAACAGGTTAAGAATGCAATAAAACCTGCTTATCCATCTGGAATCTTGAGTCAGAATCAGAGTTACAGCCTTACCCCGCACATCTGTCTTCTCTATCGCAACCTGAGGATATTATTTAATCATCGTCTTTTCATTTTGACCTTCCCTCAATTTTATTTCATGAAGCAAACAACAGAGAGAAAGAATATAGAATCTGTAGCTAAAATAGAATTAAAACGTCAGTACATGTGTAACAGAAAAGAAAGACTAGCCACTTCTTTTTTGTTTAAACTATGTCTGACCTTTCTTCCTATCAGGTACAGCCAATGTTCAGACAGTAAAAGCATCCCCAGTTGCTTCATCTGAAGTGGAGTGTCATCATTTGACCCACAAATATTTCTGGTGACTGTTTGGCTATCCTTTTCTGGGAATAAAGCCCCTGAAGAACTTCACATACTATTAGTCATTCCTTTTTTCTACATTTAGAAGATCTTTAATGAATCTTCTAACATACCTGTAAATTCCGTACTCAGGCATAAATAAAATAGCTATGTAATTTCATGTAGCTCTAATTCCTTGACAGAAGAGTGCTTTCAAATGTAGGTATATTTGTATATGTATTTCCAAAATAAATGCTTAGCCTTTGAAAGATGAGTATGTATTAAAGCCTAGAAATTCATAGTTTACTCTTCACCTTAGGGAAAATAAAAATTCTGAGGAAAATGTTCTTTTCTTTGTTGGAATACAAAGCAGCTTCAGTTCACACTCTCATTTATCCCTTTGGTTCTACTTCCCGCCCACTTTGTATAAACTCGAGTTAGTTGTGGCATAGAGATTTTGAAAAAGAAGTGAAGCTTGCTGCCCGCAACTATGGACTACTTAATTCTATTAAATCCTTGCATTTGCCATTTGCCTTTGAGACTGCTGCAGTAACTGAGTTTGCTTTTATGAATGAATCTGATGAGGGAATCTAGCAAAGCTGATAAACTTCTCAGAGATGGATCCTGCTCTTCTGCTGCCTACAGTATGAGATCATAGATCATACCTGTCAAACACAAAGCTGGACAGATTAAATATACTGTAGGGTTGGTAAGGGTTGGTAACTGCTGTTAAGACAGCTGAGGTCACTTGGTGGCTCCCAAGGAGTTGTTCTAAATTTTGCTATTCTGAGAGATCACAAGTACATCTAAGGACTTCACTTCAAACATCTTCTTGCAAGCCAACAAATAACGGCTTACTGAGCCACTAGAGCATGGGAATTGTTTGGGTTTTTTTTTTTAACTTATTTTCATTTTTTTCAATCATGCAAGTGTTCGGAATAATAAAATGTTTTCTAACAAATTTAGTTTGCAGCTAAGACTTCTGGTTTAATTAGGTTCAGTCAAGAGTACTTTGTTACTGGAAGAAGGCAGACTGAAAGCCGAGGAAAATGTTTTCAGTCATTTCAGAATATTTTAGGATATTAACTACTGTTATTTTCCTCTGAGAAAGCCTGGAGTCATTTTGCTTCTGACTGATTAGACAAAAATTCACAGAAACAGGAAAACCATTCCTTCCTTTCTCCATCTTTCCTGAATATATAGCATATACTAAATCCTGAAAGTGAACATAGGATAATCTTACTAATCAGTATGAAAAAATTTACATAGGAATATTCTTTGTTACAGTTAAAGAATTCACTGCTGAAACTCTAAAGGTGTCACTACCAACTTTGCAACCCAACTTTGATTCTGGTGGCTACATTTCATTAAAATCAAAGGAAGAGATAATGTCTATAATAGCTCTTTTTGTATACATGAACAACTCCATATATGTACAAAGTGGATCCAGGCACAGGAGTGAGGCAGATGAGATCCAGTTTTTATGTGGTCTTGAAATGGAATTTTCTTGTGGTCTAGCCAACACTAGCCCTGAAACTTGTAGGTATATTTTCTGTAATTCAATGCAAATCTATTCTTCATGAATACAAGTAGCTCCAACCACATTCTTTCAATCATTTTAATAGCTAAGTATACTTAGAGAAGTATTCCAGAGTTCTTTCAGTGCTGTACATTTAAAAAAAATTAATGTAATTTCTGCTTTCTTATTGTTCTAGGAAGTGTCTGTATTCCTCTTATCTATAATGCATAAAATCTTGGCCATCTCCTACCTTTTTCATGCTTTTTTTTTTCTCCTTTCTTAAAAACTGAAATCATATGTTGACTGTAATAGTAGCAAACATGCTTTGTGCTGATCATGCCTATCATTCTATTTATACTTATGGTAAGGAAACCAGCAAATTCTCCTATATTTATGTTCCCTATGCAGTCTGCCAAAGTACAAGTTTGTAAAGATCAGTGTAATTTCTGCTAAAGACAGAGGGTATAAGGAACTTGTAGGCCGAAACTATAGGAACTCTTTATAATCCAAAATGATATGCAACAACAACATAAAAAAGCTGCACTGGTTTACCCTAGCTGAGAAACTGATCTACTGTGTCTTACATACACATAAATATCATGCATAATACAAACAAGAATGCAAATGTATATGTGTTTCAAGAAGCATCAGAATTGTTTTTAATAATACGGTTTCATATTTATGTCATTATTTCTTTACAGAATAGTCAGTACTCTTGAGATGAAAACATCCTTTTGTATCTGTTACAAATTATACTGTGAGGACTTAAAATCAAATGAGCCTCCACAGCTCCTTCAGTCCTACAGCTGAACCTGTGGCTCTCACTATAGATTTTAATGCCACCTGAAGCAGTGCAAACAAAGGGAGCCTGTCTGTGTTGATGTGGGTGTAGGATGGAGTTTCCAGCCACACAATCTACTCCAGCTAAATTCTGGTTTATGTCAAAATGGAAACTACCTTCAAAACACAGAAAGGTCAGGATCTCCAGGGAGAAATTCTGGTCTCAGAAGTCAATGAAAACCTCAACTTAATGCCAGTTAAATTCAGTGGGATCAGGAATTTTCCCTTAGAGTGTATTACCTTTGAGATCATTTGGCAGGGAAGAATCTCAGCTGCACACCTCTTGGGTGAATGAAATCAAATAGTACTACCTAGACTGGAAGTTATTTTCCTAAGGAGTAGCCTTCCTTGTTGGTCTAGAAGGTATTTGTATAGGTAGCTCACGATATTTGAACACTTCTCACTCAAAGTTTCCATTTCATTAATATCTTACAGGTTATATGAAAAGCGTTTTACAGTATGACTTTACTAATTATTTCTAAAGTATTACAGTAGCACTTATACAGGTATTGCATATGATCTCCTCAAATACAGAGTTCAGTAGGCCCTAGGTGTTTTTAAAAGGATGATACATGCCTTAAAGCATCTTAAAAGTTAACATGAGACAAATGAATCTGGATACGGACTGATGAAATTGCCAGGATTCTCATATTTTACCTTTTTAGGATATAGAAATGCTCCTAAGAATCACTTGTTTTTATAAGAAATCCAAATTTTAAGTAAGAATGTATAAGCACCATCTCTTAGAGCTTCAATGCAAAGACAATTCCTGTGATATATTATGATACACTGTATTGTGCAAAATGCAGGAGGAAAAGAAAAATAAACATCAACAAAGGCTTCTTCCTGAATGCTATCTTATAAAGGGGAATATTGCTGGCTGAAGGTAGCCTAGGAAACACTTGTCCCTTAAAAGTTCTTCTCCAGAAAAGCTAATGATATGAAGCATTAATCTTGACTTTCTCTTTTAGGCGCATTTCCCATACAGGCAAATTTCTACTGAATTAAATGGAAAGTCCAACTAAAGGGAAACTAAGGAGTACAGACCAAAGCCTAAAGCAACTGAAACAATCTCAACAGAAAAATGGTAAACTCATTAGTAGCTAATAATGCAGTAGCACTTCATCTGAACAGTGGATTAGAACGAAGGAAGAGACTTACTAGATATGGAAGTATAAAGGGCAAAAGACTTGAGGCTAGTCATTTCTTTTTGTCTGGTTTCCTCTACACTGCTGTGAAAGATGTGTTCCCAAGCATAGAGTTTAAGGAGCTTAATGCCTCGAAGCATCTCATTTGTCTTCTTCAGTCTCTCATTGGAGTACTCCTGCAACATTTACATACATATTTACTTAAAAAGTATAATTAAAGTACCTGCCTCTCCTAAACATAAGGATCACAAAAATTGTATGCAGCCCCTTGTAATCAATCAGGCATACTTCACTAGTTCTGTCCATTCAGATGTTTTGTTACTGTTTTTCACAAAGGTGAGCTTCCCTAGAGCTCAAGTGAACAGGCAGTTGGTTGGCACTCCTACATCATATAGCTTGTACTGAAAATTTTACTCCTCTGTCAGCTTTCTGATCACTTGCAAGACAGCCTCTCATGACTTCTACTGCCCAGCACAGTGGCTGGATTTTCAACAGGTACACTGACAATGTACAGAGAAGATAAGAACACAAAGACAAGCTATGACTTGGCACATCACTCTGCCCCATCAACATGATGTCCAACCATTGATGCCAGGCTCCAAAGCAGCAAGGCCACATTAGCAAGAAGCTGTGATACTGTGGGGAATGTTCACTCTGAGCAGGGCCAGCTGGCTCAGGCACAGTAATACACTAAGTTATATCCCCAGTAAAGCATAACTAAAAGTTACGCTGCTTCCAGTTTTCAAGCTAGCTCAAGGATCTTTGTACTGCACTACATTGCATAGTGGAGCTATTTCTAGCACAAAAGGTACTGCTCCCATCTGCAGGAATTTCTAGGTGATACTGACTGTCTGCTTGGATGCTACAGAGATGAGTACTGTCTACATTTCTAGAAGGGTGTATACTGTTGATGTGAAGGCATTACTTTTCACACAGGAATGTGCACAAATAACTCTCATTACCACCCATGATTTATGGTGGAAGAGATCTCAGCAAGCTGTCTGGCTCCATTACAGGTTCATACAGCTTCCTTGGCAGTGCAATAGTGGCTGAATGTGGGGATAAGATTCAGAGCAGCTGGGCATGGTAATTCCTATGAATCAAGATAACTTTCTCAGCAGTGATGCAGGCGATTCAAATTATAGACAAGCCAAGTGAGGGATCAAGGAACAGCTCATGACTTAGCAGACCTCTAAGCTCCACAGTTCCTGGTCAATGTCCACAGTTAGCTTTGTAATTCCAAATACAAACCAATGCATAATTACCAGAGATGATATTTATATCATGTACAAGTTTGAAGACACTTACCAATGTGCTTCTCTGTGCCTGTGAGAGTTTTGTCGCCACAAAGTACTGAACAGGTGCAAGGACAATAATTACTGCTGCTCCAATTAAGGCACTGATTCCAAGAAGGTAGTAGAGCAGAAGAACTCCTACAATTATCTGTTGGGAGAAAAGAGTGTGAGGGGAAAGCTTGGGATGGCTTCACTTTGTATATGCACCACAAAGACCAGTCACAGTGTAACTGGACAGCATGTTCAAAACCAATAGCCACTGCAGCTAACCCTACCCCCAGACATTATATATTCTGCCTCACTGGCACAGTGGGGTTTGATGAGTCAGCACATTCTGTCAGAGGACCAAATACACCCACATAGTGTTCCTCCCCAGCTTGTGGATTCTGTGTATTTCCATTTCATGGACTCCCCATTATGAACAGTAGAAGATGGTTGTACAGATTTGCATATCTTTTATAGTGTAACTCTCAGAGCTATTTAAAATAACTTTACCTAAAAATAAATACATTAATAAAAACTCTTTAAATAAAATTTAAAATTTATTTTAAAATACTCCAAGCAACACACTGAGATATTCCTTTTGCAGTCACTATTAAATTTTTTTCCCCATTGGCCAGAAGACATAGCATGCATTTTCTTTGACTTAAGATTTTTTTTTTTCCTTTCTTTGACATTCAATCACTTTTACACTGGGGAAGAAATTACATCTCTGAATTTGAACAGAACTTACTAGTCCACAACACAAGGAACTTCCACAAAGAAGGAATGCTTCTTTGCTTACTATAGAAGCTAGTATGAAATAGTATTAAAGATACAACTGATCTTGTAAATGTTAACATGACATTATTGCTGACCAGTACCTAAAAAAGGGACACCATAAATCATATCACTAAGAATGTCCACTTCAAATAAACTGTAGCACAACCTTGCAAGGAATTGTTTTAAGGATGCATAGTACCAGACTGGTGGCAACTATTAAAAAGAAGGTTACAAAAACAGCTTAAGAAAAAAAGTTTGTCTTTGGATAAATAAGAATCTGGAGAGCCACAGCCTCGATGGAAAGGGATACTGTAAGCAGCTCAATAAATGCAAACAATATATACAAGCTACCTATGTTAGTTACCACTATTTTAATTACTGACTCCTGACCAATCTGGACCACAGACACTCTCTATATTTATCAGTATAAGCTGAGAAATTAATCAGAAGACATAGTGATAGAAAGTTTATTTCATACATAATTTTCCTTAATTAAAAAAAATATGGAAGTTTCCTTAAAGCATTAGTTACTACTCTTGCTGTATTTGCATACTCTCATAGCCCTTACAGAGAGACTATATTATATTATTTTAAAGCTCAGTAGTCATAAGCCCATCCATTCCCACACATATTTATGGGAATTGGGTGTTTCCATGAACAAAAACGGAGTCCTTACTTAGCATGTTTCCATCTTGACATTTCCATGAATTTAAGGCACACAGAGATAGAAAATACAGATATTTTTTTTTCTTAACAATCCTTTGACGCCTCTCTGCAGATGAACTAAACTAAAACGTGACTCTTGATATGAGTCACAGTATTTACTTAGGAAACATGCATTAACAGGAAAGTAAAGTCCTATCATATATATACCACACATCTAGTAAAAGCAAAGTTTAAATTGTAAATTAAAAATCTTTTAGTGATGAGTAAGTGAGCAATCTGCTTCCATCTGAAGCCAGGAAATCCATGAGTGTATGAAGCCAAAGAAAACATGCAAGGCCTCTGTCAGATAGCCCTGGCAGAGCTCCCCTCCAAAACATGAAATGGTCTTGGTCTTCACAGATCAAGACATTCATTCCCAAATGCTTCTTCATGGGCAGACAATCCAGGCACTCAAAATTCAAGAAAGCATTGAACAGCACACAGTTAAGAGATGTTCAAAACTACCAAGTCAATGCATAACACTCACCCCTTGCTTTCCCCCACTACTGCTTTATTTTTTAAGGACATTATGCAGCTGGCTGGTTCAAGGAACAGCATCAGCTGCTCACACAGACAAGGGGAAAGCTATTCTAGCTATTGGATCCTGAGGGAGTTGCTAGCTCACAGCTGCTTCCCTCCCCATCCTAGCTATTGAAAGGGTCTGTCTTTGCAACAAAAAAATTATGTTTTCAACAGATTAAAAATGATCCCTTTTTCATCTTCTTTATATTGTGATAATAAGGGCAAACTTTTAAAATACATTCATCATGTACGGGACAAAAGAAATATATTCTCAATTTAAGTATATGAATACTCGTATCTGAGAAGTGCTGAAATCTGTAAGCATTATTGCAAGTAATTCTATATTTATCATACCACACACTACACAGTCAAGAATAAACAGTACATAGATAATACCTGAACTGCTGGAGGACAGTATCTGGCAAATGGGAAGACAATCATTAATATTTCTGATAAGGTAATGAGCATATTTTTAAAAAACTGTGCAACAAACCACTTTGCTTCCCTTTCATCAAAATCCCAAAGCTTTTACCTGTCAGAGATGTATACCACAAGCAAGACACTCACCAATAGCTCTGTTTAGTTTGTCTTGATTATTTACTGAAGATAGCAAACACTTCCAGCCAGAAACTGCTTTGTGGCCAGTTTTGAAAGAGACAAATGCCCTTTCATTACAACTCTAAACTATCCCTGCCAATGAACCAGAGATATGAGAATAGAGGATTTTTTAATAACAACAATGAAAACAAACAAGGGTGTTTATAAAATGGAGGCAGCAGGGAAAGCCTTTATAGGGCCTCATTTTGCTCCCAGGGTTTGAGCCAAGCCTACCAAGGGCATCTTTCAATTGATGGACATGCCCAGGCCTCTTTTCATGGATTTCAATGGCCTTCAAACAGTAACTTAAGGCAATGATAAAGCTCCTATTGACTCCAGTCAGAGCAAAGATGGGGCTCAAATTAACTGGACTGTATAGAAAACCTAACTTGTTATGAATGGCTAGGTCTTCTAAGTCAAGGATAATTACAAAATCCACAGTGATGCTGAAATGCCAATTGTTAGGTTAAGAGCTACAAAACAATTAACAACCTGTTTTAAACAATAATGAAGCTTGTTCAACATTTTATTAGCCATCTCTCCAGCAACCAGTAATTGCTTTCACTGCCTTACAAAACAAGGTATTGAATGAACGTTGCAGAAACATGTTTTGGAGAAACCTTTGTGACCACTGTGACTCCTTGATTTGTGCCTTGCAATGCATACACCATCCAAATATAAGGAGCATGCTTTGACACTGATTGTCCTGATCTAAGGAGCATTGCAGGGTCAGAGTTTTAATGCAAATATAATCATATTTTCAGATGACTGTCAGGAAATCTTTATGAGTCCGTGACTTCTGGCACATTACAGCAAAATGATGTTACAGAATATGCAATTAAATTGGCTTAATTCTCAGTTGCACTAAAGCTGTCCCTACCCTGAGCTGCCAGAGTAGTCTTACAAAAAGCATACATGAAATGGGTACCTCTCACATAGCCCGTTTTACTGACAGGCTTACAAAGGAGACTAAGCCTAGGGGATAATTGGACCCTAAAAGTTATCATTAAAGAGGTGGGCTCTTCATAATGCCTCATAGCTCTTTCAGCAATATCACTTCAGCAGTGTACAATCACTGACTTCTTACTGCAGGGTACATCTAGTAAATGGACAAAAAATACTCTGATATTCAAATTGCTACTAACAAAGAGCCAACCTGTAATCATATTTAATACTGTATTTCCTATTGGTTTCTCTACATTATGTTTGTTTTCTCTTTTGCAATTAGATATCAATATTAGCACCTGTTCCTTGATTATTGTTTTTTTTCGCCACTTTATAATAATTTAGTTCCCTTTTTTCTTCCCCATAATTTCAAGGAAACCATCCTGATGCTAAAAAATAAGTCAAGTTTCTTCCTGAAAAATTCCTGCTGATAATTGCTATATCCATCACCCTTTTTTAATTCTAGAAAGGAAAATGTTTTTAACTGGCAGATAAGTCTCTCTAGGATCAGGAAAACTAGTCTATACTCCAATGCAATTACTCCTGCACAAGAAAGAGACAAATACATTTATACTGTATGTATGCAGCCACAGCATAACCTGTAAAAATATGACTACAAGGACTTTAAACCTCAATATTTTAACAGGCATAGTTATATAAAGCTCACACATGTAGAGTAAATCCAAACCCTAGGCATGAAGGCACAAAGAAGTCACCAGTTATTAAGCTGCTGACTCTTTACACCTTAATGTGCTTGCTATCCTGATTTGAGGCTTTACACAATTTTTGCTGGAGTCAGCGGGAATTTTACCAGAGATTCAGACAGATTTCTTCTTCCTCCAGGTTTGACTGCAGTCCTGGAGGCCATCTACCCCTCATGACCACAGAGATACTAGAAGACATATGGTAACATACCAGATTTCAAACATATAGCAAAAGTGTGAAGACTCCCAGAGTATTTCAAGAGGACTCTAATTGGTTTTTGAGAGATCAAATCCTCCCCAAGGATTGAGACTACACAAGGTGTATTCAAGAACTATCACTGATAATGAAGAAGGACCTGTGTTGCCCCTCCCCAGTATTTTCCTCAGTGAAGAAAAAAAAAACAAAAAAAAAACATGGAAAAGAGTTAAACCAGGTTGGTTGGGTTTTTTTTCCAGGTTAGGAAATTAATCTGGTTACCATGCAATTAGATGATTTTAAGACCATCACAAAGGAGGACTCGCTCATTTAATCTGTAGCAGCTTGACCTCTTGTTTTTGACAGGAACAATCATAAAACCCACTCAGTTCTAACATGTATCTTTATTGTCAGAAAAGAATCCAGATCTCCTGACAGCCAGCAGTCTAGCACCTTTGAAGGACATGCATATAATTTACATAATCACCTGAGTGGCTGGCTTTTCTTCCCTACCCCCAGCTTTTCAATGTATTATTCCGATATGCTCAACATCTTACAGAAGAAAATCACTAGTACCAGATATTGATGGACACAGGAACTCCTAGGCAACACTCCTAAAGCCATGTTAGAAACTGACTGAAAGTATCATCTGCCAGCTGCAGTCCATATACAGTCTCATGAAAATTATTTCCTTTTTGGGCAAGAGTGGGCAACAAAAAATCCAAAGCTGCTGGGTAGATTACTTGCAGCTTTCCGATTTCCACACCAGCCAAATCAGCCTCTGCATAGTGCTGGAACCAGACCACCTTTGTGACATGAACACAATGTAGTTTTCATCATGTTTTTGAAACTAAATGATGCTTTTAGAAAATACTGAGTGAATTTAAACTCTGCTGCCTCTTCTGTTTGTGCTTACTTTTAGCACTGAAGCAATCTCAACAAAAATACACTGTGTAGCTGGAAGAAAGCAGAAAGACTTGCAGGGCAATGTATTAATATCAGATGAAACTATGTGCTTCACTGTCAATTTTCTCAGAAAATTCCTAAATGGAAGTGCAGGAGGTTTCTATGGTTTTGTTTAAGTACTGGCTCTTCCAAACTAATTTGCACTTTTCCACTGTTTCAGTAAGGGTAAACTTTGAAAAATGAGCTAAGGTTGTACTGAGATTGCTCTGACCTCCTATTACTCTGTGTCTGCTCTACCCTTTTACTAGCTTAAATTTAATTGCACGGCCATCCAGTGAGACAGACTGCTTCACAGATGCAGAGGAACACTACCTCACTGAAAAAAAGACTAATTTTGATCAGATTAGTTTTTCCGTAGCTCCGCAAGCTCATGTGACACAATGCATAATCTATAGAGCTGGAACAATGAAGGAGATAAAAATACCATGTTTCTATGTTGAACATGGCCTACACACTCCTGTTTCAGTAAGGGAACAGGCTTAGATTAATTTAAATCAATCACGAAAGTACCCTCTGAGATGGGACTCTGCTTTTCTCATCTTAAAGACTTGATAAGACACAGTTGTATTTCATTGGGCATTACACATGCTATGAGGCTACAGGACATGGAACCCAGAGTCACCAGGCGATTGAGCATGACTCAGAACCGTGATCTGCCCCATGTCATGCATATCAGAAAGGAGATCGAAGGGATGAGGGTGGTATTTAGAGACAGGAAACCAAAGGCACCAGAGAGAATAAAGTAGCAAAACCATTTCATATAACAAATGAATCTGTGGAATTTTGTACACAAGAATGTGCCATCCATGAGGCAGGAGTAGTTTTAAGGGATGTCCAAAGGACAATCTCTAAGTGATCGTATTTTTCAACAAGCTGCTACTTTTCTTGCTTCTGCAGGTATTCAGAAGACAAATTCTTGCAATACATGCCAGTTAATGCCCCAACATAATAAATGAATGCACTGGAATAACACGACCTGCTGTACCCTATAAACTCTTGTTACAAATGCAAAGCATGTTTGGCAGCAGTCAAGATCCTAATACAATCCTAAACACCGATAGTCCTGTCACAGATGTGAAATATAGTACGTACAATTTTTCCAGATATCAACAGCTTGAATCTTACTTCAAGTTATTCTTTAACTTCTTTAATATCTCTACTTTCCTAAAATTCATAAGCAATCACTCACTACAGACTGACATGCATTAATATGAAAAGCACATTGAATCTCCTTACCTGTACTGGCATAGCCCAAAGGTTAGGACAAAGGAAGAAGAACCACATCAGCTGATTTGTGTCTATGGCAACCAGATTACAGATCTGGCCTGCAGTCATCTCCCCCATAGACATGTTAGAAGTTGAAAGCTGCATAATTTTATTGTATATTTTTGTCTAGAAGAGAGATTGAAAGGTGTTAGCATACAGAAATAAAATAAGGTTTCTAGCTCCATCTAACACACAGGCATTCTGAGGGAAGCCAACATTCCCAATAACTTGAATGAAGAGCTTAAACTTTGGCTTTTTGTGTTATGATGAAAAATTTTAAGCTACGGTCTTAGTGTTCACCCACAAAAAGTGCAGTGCAGTTAGATACATAATGGTTATCTAAGTACTCCTTTTTTGCATCCCTGTGGACCAGTAAGAGAATGAAACCTTTACTGCCCAAAAGGTCCAAGAACCACACTAACAGCTATGACTTATACCTCCAGCTTCTCCAAATACTGCCCTTGTTGTAACTAGTGCTAATAAAATACTACTACATTCAATATAAAATAGTCAATGTATTACAATCCTTGTTACTTTTCTCTGACAATTGATTTGGGTCCCATCCAAACTCAGGACCATATTCCTGGCTGAGAACATTGCTATATTTTGTCTAGAGAGCTCAATCCCATTACAAAGTTTAAGTCACAGACAACTAATGTAACAGGTCCAATTCTGTACTAAATTAAGTATTTTCCACAGTGCAGAATCAGGCACTGTGTATAATAGTATCTTAATACACAATAAGGAAAGTGTACTTTTACCAGCTGGCTTGGTAAACAGCTACACAGTGATGCTTTGCGGTCATGAGACTTGGCTGACAGGAGGCACCCTGATTCAATAAGTGCCTTTGGATCAAGTGCCAGCTGTCCATCATGAAGCATAAAGTCATACAGGGCACGTTGAACAGGTGCAGGTTTGCACAGGGGAGGAAGAGACAGAAGGTTTAAAGAAAATTGAAAAATTATGGAAAAAGAATTGTATAAAAAAACCTGGCACAGTGACTGCCATTAATACTTATTCTGCTGCTTAAAGTTATGGCTAGATATTGTCCAATTGAAATGGTGCGACTGCTGGTGTTATCTGGGCTTCTGTGTAATATCCAGTGCAGAGAACACAACGCTTTCCTTAAAATTTATGTAGCACTATGTCCTGGTTGCAGCTGGGATAGAGTTAAGTGTCTTCCTAGTAGCTGGTAAAGTGCTGTGTTTTGAGTTCAGTATGAGAAGAATGTTGATAACACTCT
>JANZLQ010000022.1:14145918-14158629 GCA_026212715.1 Elanus axillaris | reverse complement strand
TGTTTATATAATTTTATATCATGCTTATAGCATAAAAAGTAATGAAAAACACAAGCACTGAGCAAGAAGACAAACGTAATTCCATGCTTTGCATACCTTCTGTGCTTCAAAGGCCTCATTGAGGCGAATGTAATTGGTCAGAGCTCTCATAGCAATGGGAAGTTTGCCTATGGTTTTCAAGTCTATTGGTTTTTTGTGGGCAGTCTTGATGAATGTATTCATCCACCAGTATGTTCCTTTAGATAACAGATTCACAAACGGCTGTAAGAATCGAACGCCAAGGTCCTGGAGATCCTCAGGAGGTTTAACTTCTTTAGGAGTTTTGAAGAAAACATACCTCTGAAATTCAGACAAATACCAAAAGAATCACACTAAATGCATACAAAATAAAAGTCCACAAAGAATATATAAGAGATAAAGGACATTGCAGACAATCAATGAATCAGTCTTGGTTTCTCAGAAGTACTCAATGAACTTAGGTATTCAAATTCAACCAATACTTCCTCAGGTACTGAGTAAAATCAGAGGCATCCAGTCTAGAAATAAATCATCCTAAACATTCACCGTTGCTTTGTTTATGAGGTACAAATTTGCATACTTGTAGAAAAAAAATACCTTATATTTCAAATAGTACAGTCCCAGCCTCCCTCTCCGAGTTCCAGACAGTGGAACATGGGATGCACTAGCTTAGGCACAGCCCTGAGACTGTCACAGTGATTCATCTTCCATCCCATCCCATCCCATCTTACATTTAGTTAGCTCAGAACATAGAGTTAGTTACCTGTGCTGTCCTGAATGGGTCTACGAAACTACCGAACTAGAGAGTGCATATGGCACCAACAAATGTTTTCATTTGCTTAAATATCAAAAGAGAGAGGGCAGACTGCTGATGATTTCCTCTTGTCAAGATAAAACTTTTTCAGACATCGCTTATTTTTGGGAATGAAAAGCCAAGCCTCTTAAAAATACACTTTTCCTTTCTGAGAAGTACTCAATCACATACTTCATTCAGTCTCTACTCATGACTACTGAAATCCTATTAAACATAGTAGGATTTCTGGATATGCTTCACTACTATCTTTTCTCCAACCACAGCTGGAGAAATAATTCACAAATCCTAGAAAAAATGGTGATGGGGTTGGGAAAGGCCATCTAGAGGAAAAACAGGAAGAGCGGAAGGAAGGGAGAAGGTACAGCTGGGACTGAAAAATCAAACAAGTCAAACTTCTGTCTTCTGGAAGAAGATGGGGGAAGGCAGGAGAAAAAAAAAAAAGTGAAGCAAGGTCTGCTGTTTTCTGCTAGCTTAGAAACCTCACCCCTTAGTTTTATTTCCTTTTTCTGCCCCCCAAGCCCACCCCTCCTCAGCAGTGGCCCACTGTCCATGCACTTCAATCCCCTCCTTCAGCAGATGCAGCAATAAGCCTGGCTCTCCAAACTCTCCCACTGACACAATAGGCAGTAAAGAAATCCATACTGCTGGCTAGTTCATTCTATGCACCAATAACATCCTTTAATAATAACACCCAAACAAATAAAACATAAAAAAGATGACAATGGGCACTGACAATTTTTCTTCTTCTTTGTGACCTATAATGCCATAGTGATTAAATCTCAATTATGCAGTTCTATTATGAGGAAGTTTATGAGCAAGTCTCTCTGATGTCACATTTAAATTTTACTTTTCCCACAAATCCATCAATGGTTTTTCATTTATGATACAAATTCTGAGGTTTATGATATAAATTCTGAGTCCCACATTGAGGTATTTATTCCTCTTTCTTTCAAAGATGTTACTGAAAAGGCTGCTTTTAGACATATTTTTGTCCTAAGTTATCAAATGAACATACAGACACACAAAATCCCCCAAGAAAACCACAGAACAACAAATACATGATAGACACAACTCTCATGGCTGAAAGTGTTACTGGAAAGAGTTCACATACTAATGTGAGGGAAACAGCCAGAAAACTTATGTGGAAAAGTTTCTTTCCCTCCTGAGACTAAGTTTAATTTGTGCACACAGCTAAGTGTGGGACAGGTGAACGGAAGAACTTCAGCATTTATCTATACAGCACTCGTCAAAAAATATCTCTCAGTTTGGATTATGACTGCAGACACCACAGAAGGGAAAAAAAAATAATATATACAGCTGGGAGGCTAGATAGCAACCTCAGCTGCCCCAATAAATCTCTTACTGTGATTGCCTTCTGGAAAATGAGAGATATTATTTGTGTGTCTAAGATATTCTCTGATAGAGCAGACAACACCTTTCACCCAGTCTTTCCTTGCATCAGAAACTGTGAATCATAATAGACATTTTTAAAACAACCTTGAAGACATAAAATTAATCTGAATTTAATGACAATGGAGTCTGGCATTTTTTGAAATTATGGATTCATCTCATCTAATAAAATTTGATTAACTTCGATTCTTAAATATATTTCTATTTCTAACTGGATTTTTCTCTCTCCTTTCAAAACACATTTCATACTAAGTACACAGAAAAGGGAATAAAAAAACCAAAACCCCAAACCAACAAAAAAACACAGAAAGAGACTTTTATGATACTAACTTACCCTCACCCTGATGACATTGATTTCTACAGCTAGTAGCATTCCATAGAGAACAACCAGGAGTCCTGTGAGGCAAAACCGAAGCTGAGAAAATCCAACCCCATTATCACAGAACTTTACAAATTTGATGGTTTTAGTTATGAAAGCTAAAGTCCAGTAGAACAGCAATGCTGTAGGGAAAAAAAAAGTTAATCAGCTCCATAGTTGCAAAAATATGCAATAGCAGTATTAAATATTCATTCAAAAAGAATGCAACAAGAACATGTAAAACCAGAGAGTGGCCTTTCTCATGTCAAAACAGAAGTCTAATTCAACTCCATAAACATGAAAATATTAAGATAATGTTAGCTACAAATTCCTTTCCTATTAGATTTAGTGGTATTTAGAAAGTTTCACAAACTGAAGGCTGCTGAAGAAAATTTCCATCTGTTGTAAACATGTATCCACACAATGAGTTCAAGGAAGGAAGGTGCTGCACAAGCGAAGGTGGCTGTGAATGATGCTCTTCAAATCTGGTTAATGCTGGAAGACTGCTACGAATTTGGCTTGAAGGAAAATTGATCTCATTCTTTCTATAGACTTCTGGGACATATGCAGGAACAGGTATTAAAAAGGTATTAAAATATTTTCTCCAAACTGCTGCTGCTCTGTTGTTCAATGCAAATTCCATATATGTAATTTATAATGCAGAGACATGGGCACATCAAGGAAGGATGTTCGGGCATTCATAGAAAACAACTTTAACTTTTGAGAGTTCTATACTGAACTTCTTGTCTAAAAGTGTCCATGCTACTGTCAGTTATAGATAAATAATCCCTGCAGTAAGATCTGGTGATTTGGAAACACACTCCATGCCATTCACCACACCATAAGCCAGTTCCTGTTCCTCATTCTTAAGGAAATACCTTCTAGGGTATGTTCTTTTACATGAATCTTTCATTGCTGCTGTATCTGCCATGGTACAACAGCTGGAATGTGCTCTAACTGCCAAGAAAAACATGGATATGCTTTCTGAGTTCTTGCTACAACACCAGAGAAAGTCTTCAACCAAGACATTAGCAGCTCTAAGTCTAACTTAAAAATATGGATAATCAGCAGGAACTTGCACAAATTCCAAAGCATCTGTGGTGTTCCAGCTACCCTGAAGCACCCTGTGGGGATGTACTGCGGGGCTACCCTTTCCAAGTGAAAATAAATTCAACATAGAGTCCATATGGGATTTGGGGCTGCCAATCCTGCTTCTATGGAAGTCAGTTTCAAAAGTCTTATTTAAATGAGGACATTAAATGGAACAGTACAGGAGTACTGGACATCAGCAAAGAGAGTTTATCTTCCTCTAAAATTAATAGGCCAGTTTGTACAAAGCAAGCACTAAGAGGTCAGGTATTTCAGCACTGTATTTTAGTGGCTGATACAGTTGCAGAGAGAATTTAAGACATATACTTACAGAATACGTCTTATAAAACTAGCCTTGCTACGTGAGGCTTCTTACTATGTTCCCAATTTATGCTGCATCAAATCTAATCTCCTCATCCTGCTTCAGACTGTTTTCTACCTTTCCTTCCTATTTGCAATATGTCTGACTAAAAATCTCACTTCATCCAAGAACACATTCCACACTGTTCGACTCCTAACCACCTTTATCTGTTAATCCTTGTGTTTTGTCTCATTCTTCTTTCAACAGGCTGAGAATACATCCTTCTCAGAGTAAAGAGGACTTACACAAACATTGCATACTGAAAATCTGCACCAGCAGAGGACACCTAAAAAGCCAACCAATCCAAGTGCTATCTACGTAGAGCTCTTGAAATAAGGACTAGCATTCTCCTATTTAGAATTTAAATAAGGGTCTATATGACCTTTTTATTTATTATTATTTTATTAGAACATTCATTTATCTTTTATCTAAGAAGTATTAGAAAGTGCTAAATGCAACTTTCTCAGGTGATAACTGACCTCCCACTCTCATACCTTCTAGAAGCATTTGAATTTATTTAGCTTCATACCTTTGAATACAAGTGTATATAATCTAATCTGGCAGATGTTCACAGGCCCCTCAAGGTTCCTTGGAAAATATAGTTATGGCTCTTCCTTTTAAGCTGTGTTTTTATCATCTGGCTGGTGAGTGCATATTGGCTGAGACTTTCTAGAATTATCCCCCAAAACATCCACTGGCCTGAACTGCCTAGTAATCAGACCAGAGGCATGCTTTCATTTACTTGATTGCTTTAAATCTATTCTAGATGCCTGCAGCCTAAAGGACCTCAGTTTTTCTTGGGCTGCGTAAGCTATCACAACCCACAACATCAGAGCGTAGATTCTCGCCTGGCACCAGAGCACTGAAAACCAAGCAATGTGGAACTCAAACTATCCTACACCTTTATCAGATTAAGCCCAAGATATGAAAAACCATGCGCTAAACTGGATGGGATTTATAAATTAACCCATGTCTGTTTGGAGAGCAATTCTACGTACTAAGCAAGAAGCATTGTATTTATACAATAATAGGAAGTTCCATTTTAAACAATAAACTAATTCCAAGGGAATTAACTACAATGCCAAGATACAAGAAATTTAAATTAGAAAACTAGATTACTGTCAAGAGTTGTAAGGCAGTCCAGTAATTATGAGTGACTAAAAACCAACCAAACAACAAACAACAGTTTTCTTAAAGAATCCATGTGTTCCCATACTACTATCCCTTTCAGATAATTATTTCGTAATTTTCTCCTACTGTGTAATTTCTGAGATTTATCTATAAAACAAATAAACTAACATAAAAAATAGTGCTATCAGTTGCTACCATTCAGTCACATATTTTGAATATCAAGAAAGCTAGCAGATTTTCCAATTCAGTATGAAAACTATTCTAAAATCTGTCCTGCTAACCTGTACAGCTGTTATGCACCCATTCTGCAACACTATGCAAAAAGCACCAAAATTAGCATTATCATAAGAGTCCCCTGGTAAACAGTGCTATCCTGGCAAAGCTATGTTTGTTGAAATATAATTACAGGGCAAAACCATAGAGAAAAACAGATCCAGACCAAAGTGTTCCAATAGTTTGGACACTCAGCGGGGACCGTGGACTCAATCATTAGCTTCAGAGAAGAAATATTCCAAACCTTGTCAACTTTTTTGGTAAGAGATAGTAAGAACAACTACTTCAAAACAGTCAACAGTCTGAGCATAAAGCTGAAACGCAGGATCAGTACAGGAACTTTGCATCCTTGTCTTGTACACCCCAAGGGAATGTGCTAATCCCTTGGTCTGTTATGTGTCTCTTGATTGTTTATGAAGAACTGCAAATGGACTTGGTTTCTTTAAGGTACAGAGTGAAAAAGATTTAAAAAAAAACCATCTCAAAGGTTCACAGAATTGGAAATTTTTATCCTGCACAGAATTAATGAACAGACCTTTAAGGGTCTTCTGCACTGCACCAATGAGAGTTCCCCCACTGGATTTAGTAAGTTTTGGATAAGGTTCTGTTAGCCTTTGCTTTCTACGGCTACCAACTCTTTGCAAGCGTAGGCATCTATCCAGCAGCTAAGGCAGATGATGGCCTGCAATTAGGTGGAACTTCACTGATGCTCAGAAGCAGCAGAAGATGCCACATCAGGTCATTTACTTTCCTCTGTTTGTGTGTGCATGTGTCATATTACATCTCCTCTACAAGATTTCACTAACTAAGAACCCTGTTTTGGTTTCCTCTCTCACATATTGAGCAAAAAGTTTACCACCAACTTATGTTTTCTTCACAGTTCCCATTTACCTCATTTCTATTGGGCTCTAAAAGAAAGCTGCTTCATGGCCACACTGCACTCTAGTGGGTTGACAGGTGAGTATAGATATAATTTAACTATCTCATACTGGGCTAATTTGCATAAAGTTATCATCACCTAGTCTCAGATGTCAATACAGAGTAGTTGCAATTAACACTGAAAGATGACAATCCTCACAGTTAGATAACAATAAATTTGTGCAGTCAAAAATAAAGGATGGAGACTTCCAGAAATGTCTGACTTAGGTTCTCACACAAACACAGGACAATGAAAAGAAAAACAGAGCCAAAACCAAAATAAAAATCAAAGACCATCAGCTTGTGAAGACTTTGGATTAAAACTCAAATCAGACCAACTAAGTGGGAAAGACTGTGGTAGTCTGATTTTCTTTTTTGCCTAAGAGTTAGCTATTAAGATTAGATTTCCTAAAAGGAGTCTATTCCTTGGAAATTCTTGCAAAATGAAAATTCATAATTATTACCTTCAGTATCAATAAGACTTACTTAAGTGTTGGTATTCATTGGTATAACTGTTTACTATTCAAGTGTTGTCCAGAGATTATCCAGCTTCAGCACTTTAAATGCTGAACAAAATTACCAAAGGGAAATGTCTACAGAGAAGGGATTATGCAAAAAAATGGGTAATCAACTATCAGTGGTAAATTTGTGCTACCCTTCTCAATGACTTAACAGTAGGAATGTGGTAGAAACACTGAATTATTAAACATTGCATTATACTTCTAACACGACACCCAAAAAAACCCCCCAAGAAAATCGCTGCTTTCTTTCCACAGGTGATTGTAACCAGCTAGCAATGCTTTCCTGAGACACAGTATCTAGTACTGTGAGATGGCATTAAATGGACTGTGTGAACTTATTAAAAAAGTAACTAAATGACCTTGTTATAAAAGACAAAAAAGATCCTACTTAAAAGAAGAGTTCAAGAAGAAAAGCAGTCCCAGATGAGAAGACATAGACGTTACCAAGTCTGGAAAGGAATCTGAAGTTTTTTTAAAGAGGAATGAGGTCAGGATTTTTCTTTTTTTTTTTTTTTCCCCAGGACTTACAGGCTCCTTCTGCAGAAGAGGATGCTTGCTTAACGCAACATGCAGTTCAAAATAATCTTCAATATTTAAAAGCTTTCTCAAATCCATTTGTTACTGACTTTTTACCACCTGACAAAAACTAGAACAGAACTTTGATACACAGAGCTACAATGACACAAGACAAACCTTAGCAGGATCCACTAATACAGAAAACCAGCTCAAACAAAATTTAATGAGCCAGGACGACCAAAGAAGTAACAGCTAACGGGATGACTAAACATGTAGACATCCACAGCCTGCAATCTACTTAAACAGTGGAGAACACATCACCAACTGCATGACTGTCAGCAGTAATAGATTTTCCATAGCTAGCTACAGTTCACTTACAATCCTGCAGGAAACAGAGTATACTGGGTAGTTCTTATATGAAGCGTTTGCCATTCAAAAGCAGTTTACAAAGGGAGACTGAGGAATAGGAAGCAAGAACAAGCAGGCAAACTAATATATCCAGGGTTATACTGAAAGTCAGCGATGTCATTAATTTTCCTTGACTCCCTTGCATATTTCAGTAGACCACACACATGAAGATGGCTTCAATCTTACATCATGCTCAAATGCAACATGCTGACAAGTAGGGGGATTTGGATAGCTTTTAGAGTTAAGAATTTGATGTGCTACTTCTCCCACAAATCCAGTTTTTCCTAGAGAAGCCTTTGGCCCATTGGATCCCCAAGAACACCATACAGAACACTATTAGAAGTTACAAGCACTGAAAACAGTGAGCTGTTTCAGGAAAACTCAGAACTGAGTCTGGTGATGGCAGCCAGCAGACCAGAATGTAGGTGTAGCTTTATCCGGACAGGCTAGCACCAAGACTGCAATCACCCGACATAGAACAAACAGACACACAGCACCACAGTCAGACTTCCAAGTCTTCTAAGTTGTGAGACGTACCTATTAACAGCTTTGGGAAATTGGATGTTTCGATATTATGGTAATAGACGACTGATGTGATGGCCGCCAAGAATGCCATCCCAGCCGGCATGTACAGGTGTAAATGGCGTGATTCTGAAACCCTTAAAAAGAAAAAAAGCAAACATCCATTAAATTCAAACCCTCTTAACTATTTAAATGTTTAAATGGATTGTATCCTGCACCCAGCTCTCATGTAGGAATTTCTAGAATGAGTTATGGATGTAAAGCTCTCCAAATTTTGATTGGATTTATGCTCCTAAATCACATAGTTTCTTGTCAGATTCCTCCTCTGTGCTGAAAATGAAACGTGTGTACTCCTATTTCCTACTGAAATAATTTAGAATGTTGTTTAAATTAGGCTAAGCAGCTCAGGTCCAAAATGAGAAAAGTTAATTTAAGCTAAACTAGTTTGGGAGCTGTCCATCAAAATATGTAGATAAGACCAACTGACAGCACAGTTTAAGATTTCCTACAGAAACATTTGGTAGAAATGTTTCATTTTCTTTTTTGAGATTGGGAGAAGGAACAGCACCACAGCATGGGAATTACTTACAGCAAGTTCTGCTATCAGTGATGGCAAGCCAACAAACAAAACCTACAACAGAATCGTGTACCCTTAAGCTTTGTCCTATAAAGGAAAACTCCTGATGCTTCGCTTCAGGTAGCAGTGGAGGGGGTCCTGCCAACTACAGCCCTTTGGGAATATGCGAATCGTTGGGCAACGTTGGTTTGTGCAGAGGTAGGTAGAATCTTCCCCACCTCTTTCCCCCTACTTGCCATCTTTTCCTCCTCCCCTTTTCTTTCTTTCACAAAAGTAACGGAGTTAAGAGGTACAATTTCCTCTGTCTCCCAACCAACTCCAGAAGAAGAGGCATCAAGAGGAAATCTTCAGGACACAAGTACTCAGGGAAATACACATCTTGTCCTCTGAACCTCATGGAAAATAAGTTAGCATCCCTTTGTGTATGTTGGAGAGACAAAAGGGGCTGTGCTGTCAGGGAGCTGGAGACTGTCACAGGACATCACATGTCTCAGAGCAGAACATCCCAGATGACTAACAGATCTGCAGGAGCTCAGGAGGACCATGACCTGCATCTGTACTAGGAAAGGAAAGCCCTCCCTCACACGGACATAGTGCTGAACTCTGCAGAGCTAGCTGGAGCCATGCTGACAGGCTGTGTCATAAACACTTAACTCCTCTTGTTGACAATGAGTTGTATGTGTATACAGCAAAATGAGAAAAGATTCTCCAGCCTCTGAACTCCTAGTAATGCCAGGGATTTCTGTACATCAGGGCTAAATTCTCAGCAAGGAAAAACAAGCAATAGGAACAGACTTCTTCAGAGAGCCTAAGCTTTAGAAGGTAGCACTGCAGGAGTGGGAGGTTTTATTAAAATTTATTTCACAGACAGAAGCTGCTGCAATTCCCCTATATAACCATATCTCCAATAGGCTGCATCTATTGCTAAGGTGCCAAAGCCTTTGGCACCCAATTGCTGTCAAAAGGACTTACCACCATGATCCCTTTTGTATCTTAGAAAGCTGCTGAGTCTCAAAATCTGCTTTTATTCACTGAGCACTCACTAGCCTGCTGAGAGCTCAGGAGGCACAACTGTGGGTTGGCACTCCCCCAGTATAGCTAGGAGCTTTGATTCTCATCAGGTGACACTTATTACTTAACAGCAGCATTCTGAGTCAAGTTAAATAGCAAATAAATATAATGAGAGGGATTGCTAAAGAGCAAAATAAAACAGAAAACTCAAAGCAGGAGATTTTGCTCTGACCATCCCACACCCTGATAACTCTGAATAAGCATGAGAAAAAATCCTTTAAAAAAAACTGGCACTGAGAAACATTCTATTTATATATGTTTAAGAGAAGTTATAATAATGATGATGATATCACCTTCTACAGCAGAATACTGCAGTGCTTTTCACACTAGTTGATGGACAGTTATATAGATGGCTAAACAGAGAGGTACTGTTCTATTTAACAAGGAGCTTCAAATTTATAATCCTTAAGTTGCAAATTCATAACACTTAAGAAAATCAGACCTTTCCTTAGGTCAAGATGACCATAGTCATTGTTATACAACATTAGGTATTTTTCCATAATAAATCACTCTCCTGTATCACTTGTTTCACTTGGAATAATTTTCCTCCACAGATTACTGTTTAAAGACATCCTAAATTGAATAACAGATAATAGATCATACTCATATCATGTGAGCTGCTCTGCTCAAGGTAACAGATCAGATGTACTGCACAAATATCAGAAGAAATTCTATGGGGTGTGATATAAGGCCCAGTAGATCCAGTCCTTTTATTAAGATGAGCAGAACTCCAGTTGCAGGGCAATGGTATGACCTCCAATGTGCACATGGGAGTTCTGCCTGAGTAAGGACTGGGGGACTGGGTCCTTGGACATAAAACATATCACAAAAATGTCACCATCTGCTTGAATTGTTAGGATTTATCTGTGATTACTTTTTGGAAAGATAGT
The DNA here is from genome assembly GCA_026212715.1 of Elanus axillaris. Taxonomy (NCBI): domain Eukaryota; kingdom Metazoa; phylum Chordata; class Aves; order Accipitriformes; family Accipitridae; genus Elanus; species Elanus axillaris. Next base: position 14,147,752 of record JANZLQ010000022.1, on the reverse strand, counting down.
GTCATTAAGCTGAACTAAAAATTATTAAGGTCAGTTGTGCGTGTGTACATAACTTGGCAAGGTCTGTGGAATTTCTGATACAAGGTTGGTAGGTTAATCACCAAGAATACAGATTACATGTTTATAACCACAAAGGATATGGTCTAGATGAGAATTTAGACAGGGAGGAAATACCTACCCTGAAACCTTTAAAATGCTCAGTGCTATCAGGAGAAAGTAGACATACACACTTACCCATCAGACACTATGCCCTCTGCAATTTCACACACAAGCACAAACAAGAGGATAAAAGTCAGTATCCAGCGTAAATTGTGGCCAGGAAAATGAAGCCATGTGCTATGGTGTATATGTACTTTGGAACTCTGACTTCCCCATCCTAAATAGGAAAAGAAAATTATAAAGAGCTATCTTAACAACAAGAGTGACATACAAAGCTCCTGTGTACAGAAAAGCATATACGGAACAAACCAGTGTACTAAAGTTGACACAACTGTGTTGTTAAAAATGCACATATCTGAATATTGTAACGCAGACAGGACACAGCCTTAAACTCCTATACCTTTAGCATCTTGCCATCAAGTAATTACATGCATTAAACATTTTTCAAATATATTAACAGTTTAAATGAACAATAAATGAACATTTTGACAAATAGGCACAAACACTGTAACACATACACTATTTTTTCTTCCATCCAGTGCATTTAATAAAGAATTTACGCCCTATCTTACTTTTTTTTTTTTTTAAAAGTAACTCATTCTACTGATCTAAATAAAACATAGCAATACTGAGAAAAGCCAGATAAACACAGGTTACCCTAAGCAGTCCTTCAGCTGACCCCGTTTTAACAGTTGTACTGCTATTTCAGCACCGGACCTTTTATGCTCAGCAGAAGCGAGAGTTAAATCACGCAGCTCGTGCCATGGCTGTCCGGAGGACGGACCGGGCTGAGGAGAATGGCACTCGGAGTAGTGACAGCCGCATGGATGAAACCACCGGGCCACCTACTGGTAACCCCAGTTTCACGTTATCAAATAATACCCGCCGCAGCCGTGGCAAGAGTTACAGCACCCAGGCAGCCCTCCCGGTCGTTACCAGTACCGAGGAGAGCTGTCCGGCTGCTGTAACTCTGCAGTAATGGCAGGCAGCATTATTTGATAACGCACGACCTACTTGCCAGGTTTTCTGGTTTTTACCAGCACATCTATTTCTGCTTCCCGCGCTGCTACTCCAAACCTGCGGGCAAACCCTGCCGTCTCCTCCAGCGTCCCTCCCTGCCCCCTCGGCGCAAGGGGGTTGGGCTCACCTGCAGGGAAGGACCCCCGCAGGCCGGCCCCGCCCAGGGAAGCCCCCTGCAGAGGGAGATGGGCTCCGCTGCCGGAGGCCGAGAGGCGCCCGGAGGGCGGCCGGGCAGCCTCGGGAGCCGCGGCCGCCGGAGCGTCCCGGCAGCCGCCGGCCTCCCCGCAGGGACGGGGGCGCGGCGCGGCGGGCGAGGCCAGGTCGGGAAGGGTACGCGGCACGGCGAGGCCAGGGGGACGCCACGCACACGGCACGGCAAAGCGTGGCAGGCAACCCACGGCAGGACAAAGCAGGGCGGGCGGGCGGCGTGCCGGAGGAGAGGGAGAGACAGGAGGCAGGGCGCGGCGGGGCAGAAGGCAAGGGAGCCCCGCAGGCACTCACCGATGAAGAGGATGGGGAAGGTGATGAAGAGCAGGAAGACGTGCGGCACCACGTTGAGCGCGTCCACGAAGCAGCCGTTGTTGAGCACGCCGTGGTCCACGTTGTAGGCGGTGGAGTTGCCCTCGTCGCCGCAGAAGGCCAGGGCCATGGCGGG
>JANZLQ010000022.1:14113067-14145802 GCA_026212715.1 Elanus axillaris | reverse complement strand
GGTGGCCTGCCCCCTGGCGGGCCGCCGCGGCGCCGGGCGCGGAGGCTGCAGCGCCGAGGGTCCGCGGCTCGGCCTTAGCCTCGGGGGCCGGGGACCGGTCGGCGGAGGCTGGAGCCCGGGACGGCAGGAAGGTGTCCTCCCGTTCCTGCGCCCACCCGGGACGCACGCGGGAGCACCGTGACAGCCCTCGGCTACTTTACGGCAACATAAACCAGCGTTCCAGTTTTCTGGGGGCTCGGTAATTAAGTATTTCACACACTGTTAATGAGACAGAACGTTAAAAAAAGGAAAAAAACAAAAAAAGCACTGCATTAGCGATGACAGAGAACTATAGACTACAAGAAGTATATTTTTTTAACTTCATCAGCTCTGCGCTTTTTTCTCCACTATGATGAAGATACTACTAGACTGAATTGTGGAAACAGCTGTACCCTGTCCTCAAAAGAGGCTTCAACATCATATCCTAAACAGCTATTACATTAGTGCTTTAGCTTTCTTTACTCCTAAAATGAGTTCAAGCCTAACTTTTTTTTTTCTCCCCACTGAGACCGTCGCAGTCTGTGGGAATGAGACCGTTCATTTGAGTTGGTCCTGCATCAGTCCCTAAGCAATTTTCTGTATATCAAAATAACCTATAAATCAAACTTTCCAACCCTTTTTGTCTTGAGCAGATGTTAGGCTCAGCTGAGCCAAAGCCAAACAAATACTCTAATCGAATACCTCCATGCTGGGGGATAATACTGGAAAATAAAATGTGTTGTGTATCAGAACGCTGCACCTGGCTTACACTTCAAGCACAGGTTGGGTCAAAGCCTGAGATTCAAGTATCTCTGGTATGTTGCCATGAAATACTCAACATTAAGTTACATAACCAAATCCTTTACTTTAGAGGTCCTTTCGTCCCCAGTCATGCTTATCCATTGCTTAGCTGAGTATTTAACACAGCTTGCCACATCCTACAAACAGAAGTGCAAACAAATAATGCCTACACATCCAGGCTTAATTCTTCAAGTTGCAAAAGCTACAAGTTGGCTAAATGCCTCTAAGGGAAATGACCCCCTAAATGAAAAATCTCCTTGTTTTTCCTTTAATGACCAAGCTATGGATGCTCAACATAACAGAGAGCATTCAATTTCTAGGAACGACAGCTCCATTAATAGACCTGAAAATTACTTTTGTCATGCTGTTTTTATTGATCTTGCTGTCAGACAGGAGGAAAGAAAAAGTAATTCTCTGCATGCAACATTATTTCCTATATAGGGTCTTCTTGGGCTACAGTGGTATGGTTAAGAATGAAAATTAAGAGACAAACCCCAAGCCAAATCCTGTGTATATGTATTTTCAGATATTAAAGTTACACCCACACTGGAAAGACTATAATTATTTTAAGTTTTGGACAGAACCCAGCATTCATCTGAGCTTCTGGTTAAGCTCATCTCTGTTATCCTAATAGTTAGTTAATAAACAGTATGTGCAGTTCACATGCAGATAATTTTAAAATAATTTATATTTTAGTATTTCCTGAGGCCCCAAGTAACACAAGGGTTATGTGTTACAGACAAACAAATAGCAGCAAAGAACTCTTGACAGTTTACACTCTAGAGACTGAAATCATGGGGTAAGATTTGGGGGAGGAATCACCACCACCTCCACTGTGGCTGTAGAACTAAACACAGAAATTGAAGTTTGCCAAAGCCTCCAAAGGAATCTGGGAACTAAGCTCATATCCCCAACTTCTGCATGGTATCTGAACCTTGAGACCATCTTCCTTTACTACAAGGTGTCAATCACAATCTTTTTAAAAACATATTTCTCAAACAACAAAACATCAGGAGAGTCCATAGTTCGGAATTTGAAATTTATCTTTTCAATGGTTTGCAAATGCAGCCAAGATGACATAGTTAACATGGTGGTTTAAAATTAACGGTCTCAGCCCAGGTCCTGCAACAGATGTGCACCCATCACAGAGCTAAAGTTGAGTCAGAAATGTGTTGGCAACCTGAACAGAAAGGTGATGGATTAAAATGGGGAAGAGTCTTGGATTACAATTAACTGCTTAATGAAATACTGAAATATACCACATAATATTAATATATATATATACACCACATATAAAATAATACTGAAATACCACACTGGTAAGCTGAGCATTCTTAGCAATAAACACACACATGCACACACAAACTCTTTAAAGAGCTCACACTTCCAGTACCAATGCCACAATTTTGTTCCTGCTGTAACAATGAAATTAAGAGTGCTGAATTTGGACTAATACTGATTTTGCTCACTAAAGCATCAAATGACAACTTCTTTTCCACTCACAAATGGTGAAAGAGCTGTTCTGTGACTTTACAAAATAATTCTAAGACAGAGTTTGATCCTTTTCTGAAAAGCTTTGACGTGGTTGCCTGTGGTGTCGAAGGACTGAATCTACTTACCCAGAATATCTTTGCCAGTCCTGTGTCCAGTGGGCTTTGAAGCAGGTCACAGAAGAATAGGGTTTTTTTCTCAAAGCTGCATTTTTGTGAAGCTTTGTGAGAACAGAATTACTTCTCAAAGTACAGAAAAGGCAAAAAAACAATATGAAACCAACAGGTAGACAACTATGTTTATCTGCATGTTGAAAATGCAACATAATTTTTCACAAAAGTCCCATTAGATCTTGTTTCCCTCACTCTTTTCTATTTCCATATTGCAAGAAGTCAGTTTCCTACTTCATCATTTCAACACATCTATTGGCAATGAGAAATCAGGTTAGATCCTAGCAGCCACCAGCACATTCATTAGGTGACTGGAAGTATTTTGGAAGCATCTTGATTTTTTGAAATCGAATTCCAGACAAACAAGGGCAATATTTTTAATCCAAGGAAAAAAATAACTTTTTGTGCTTGCCTTGGAATTTGAATTTGTCAACAGGATACAGACAGGTTTTGGTATTTACAGTTAAGTATTAACACTTCAGAATTTAAAACACGATAGTTGTTTTTAAAAGGTAAGGGTATTCATTTATGCGGAAGTTTTCATTTTTCTTTTCCACCTTTGTCATTTGTTTCTTGCTCCTCTTATTCAGCTGCTTTGCACTGACCTCTCATTCTTAATAGTGCTATGCAGGGGAAGTGATCTATCTCTAAAAATTGTTTTGCTATTATGGATCACTCTGAAAATTTTTGCTTGTGTTTGCATGTAGGAACACAGATACAAAAGAAAAATACACTTTTGAAAGTTCTGAACAGCCACAGCCCATATTCAAAATTAGTTATCATTTGAGTTTAGGCATCAAGCAGGAAAATTTCACTTTCCTGTGTATTTTAAAGTCATTAATGGGACCATGTATTAAGAGGAAATCTTAATCGAAAAAAAAAACCCTAATAAAGCAAATCCTTACTGTGATTTACAATTTGCTAAACAAGACATTTATGACTTTTGCTTCCTATTAAATTTTGCTCTTGGAGGTAACGAAGAAAAGCAATTTACGTAAATGGGAGGAAACTACTAGTCCCTTTCAAAAGCATATTGGGAAATGTTGAGAGGAAAAAATTGGAGAAAATCACCTCCAGAGAAAACTGTTATTTGATTCTTGTGGAACAAAGAACTCCATTCTATAACTTCATAGCAGATACCATTTGTCAAAGCAAAGGAAATATCTTTGTAAAAATTGTCTAAGGTACTACTACTAAAAATAGTGCAATAAGCATAATAATGCAGAAGTTCACAGAAATGGCTGGTTTTCTCTAAATAAACCTTATTAATTTTTAATTGCTGTCCCTCATTTAAAATGAAGAAAGAGCTTATAAGTAAGCAGATCTATCCTAGAGTGGAAACAAAATACAATCATCTTCAGGCAAATACTCAGACAGGTGTTTTAGATTAGAACAGCGTATTTTTAAGTCTGTGCCACAGGGTTCCATTGGAACTAATGAATGGGAACTCTTCTGCATCCACTTGTTACATCACCAAAAATAGCAGCATATATATTATTGATGCAAATGTTCAGTTTGTTTCCATATTTTACATGGCAAGAGTGGTTATCAGCACTTGTTTTCTCCACTTCATCTTCAAAGAATGCCATTCTCCTTTACCTATGATTGAGGAAGCCACACTAAGTCATTGTAGTCCTTGAATACTCTTTAGGTAGCTTGTGGCTTCAGCTACATACCTGACCTCTATCAAGAAGTCATTTTACAAAGCACATTTTCCAACATACAGTGTAACATTCAGGCAGTTACACTTGCTTTCAACTAGCTCCTCTGCTGAACGCTAGCTTCCTAGTTCAATACAGCCAGAGCAGTGCTGCTTGGCAATACCACATGCCATTTGAAAAAGCTGGGGAAAAAGCTTGCTCTTCTCTTCACTCACTCTCCTTTGAAGTGTTAAACAAAAACTCATGGATTTGGTGACACCCAGCAAAACACATGGTGAATCAGCTGAAGAGCTGCAGGCTATTTCCCTTACTAGCCTGACCTAAGGACACACCTGATGTTCCACTGCTCTCCTGCATCACCAGGATCCATCACAACAAGGACAATATTCTCCCAGTTCAGTGCTTTCCTTGAGTGACAGTACTCCACATATTGCTCTCACTAGGCAGAGGGGTTACTGTTGCACTCATCAGTCCTCTCATCTCTGGGCATTCACTTCTCATTCCAAAAGACGAGCCAGCTTTTCAGTAAAAGGTTTGCTTTTCCTTTTACCTGCCCACTTATTTACTCCACCTACAGCTCTGATTCATTCTGTAAGTATTTTGGAAGGTAATTTATTACTCCAGCTTCAGTTAGCTTGGTGGGTGCTCAACACCTGAATATATTTAAGTTGAGCTGAGAAATGCTGAGGCAACCAAAGCAGCAGGATTTTTTTAAAAATCAGGCCTAAACCAACTTTCTATTCACTCCTGACTACCCTTGTACGTAGATGCACTCACTCTTACAACCTCCACATGATCTCACTGGTGACATTGTACCTTAGTTTATTTTTCCAGCATTTAAGTGGTTAATATTTTGAGTACTCCCTGTGTAGTACTTGTAGTACAAGTGTCATGATTTCCTCAGGAGAATAAGTTGAGTGCTGTGGACTAACTCATGCCAATAAACAACCCGCATGCTGGCTCCAGTGTGGTATTCTTCAGCAAATGTTATTTTAGTTAATGATTCACTTCAGTGCCTTTATGATGCTTGCCTTGTATATGGACTCTTGTATACAAAAGATTATTTTGCCTGTTTATACTACAAGAATCACTCACACTAACAAATAAACACATAACCAGCATTAATTTCTAAAAGATAACAGGGCTAAAAGTCACTGGCCTTTCTAGGAACTATTCCAAGAAACAGAAATTAGACTGAAAACTAAGATTTGAATTGTTAAAGATTATTAGAAACAAAATGAAGCTACCATTTTTCCTTTTCAGAATAGAATATGGTTTTCTGTTCAGCCACACTAAAAAGTTGTAGTTAGTTTATTTACCACCTGAGAATTGTCCCAGGCTATCCTCAATTTATCCTGTGGGTAAAACTGACATAGCTGTTAGAGAGAAACTTAAAGCTGTCAATTCAGACTTGGATTTGGAATGTATTTTTCTTGTGCTGCTGTTTGACAAAATTATACAAAAAATTAACAAAAAGAGTATTGCAGTTTAATGAGGTTTTGCACTACAAATTTTTCTTCTATTTTTAATAGATTGCATTTATTCTAGCTCTTAAAATAAAACAACGAAAAAATCACATTGGATTCAGTTAAAAAAAGAAGAGAAAAGATCATGAGTATGCACAAAAACCTTGATCCTGTATAGCCAATACTGTGTATTCCCTGTTGTGATTTATCCTACAACTAATTAATTTTCAAAGCCTATTTCAGGAGACTTTCCTCTTGAGTTCAACCCACATGCATACGACATTTGGGATTTTCAGAGGCTCAGGGTAATGAAACCAATCAATGCCCATACAAAATATACTGAAAATTAATTTACTAACTTTCTACTTACTCACTGAACCCCTAGGCAGTGGCAACTGTTTTTTTTAAAATTGTTTTTCATTTTTTCCATCATGATTTTAACCTGAAGCTCAGTCTCTTGGAGTAGTACAGTATTGTTTGTGTACAACAAAGTGCTGTACCTGCCTTCGTAGGTGTGGAAGCTTTGCATGGAAGTAACTGTAGTCTGTGACACTGTTACCTGGCAGCAGTGAATCCTGAATATCCTCACTTATAGCAGATGGTCTCTTCCACTATTGGGAACATGGTGGGCTATACTGGTCATTGCCCCATGATTAAGAGACTACATCAATAATAAAGAAAGAATAGTTGAAATTTAATCCTCAGGCGTAATCTGTTTTCTAGGAAAATAGTGACATGCCTCATGTAAAAGTCACTTACATTGTGGTAAGCAAGAAGGGTAAGCATTTTGTCCCCTTGTGTAATTTATAAATCTAGCCACTTTTCTCCACCTATTTACTGTGGTATTTTAAACACATCTGTTCATGTACACATGGGTTTAAATATACCAATAGAAAATGCAATACCAGGTGATTTTATCATTGAGAAGGTAGGTAATTCATGAAGTACTTCAATAACACAACAGAAAAAAAAGTCTCTGCATCTGTTTTTCTGGCTAGAGATATAGAAATGTGAATATTGACATAGTTTCAAAAAAAAGCAAACAAACAGCTTTTCTGCAGCAGTACAATCTAGGACAAATCATTAGAAGTAAGCCAGGCAAGTTAATACACTCAAATAAGTTTTCCCTGTGAACAATCCAGCCACAAAATATGCCCACCCACTCTATTTTAATCTGTCCTATGAGTGCTAATACAAATTTGTTGCAATCAAATTCTCAGCTCCAAGAAGAAAAGCAATGTTATAAACTATGCTGTACCCACCTGTTAAGACTGAAATCACTGGTGAGAAATTTATATGGTAGTTGGAGAATATTTATTTCTGTTGTCCTCTCAATCTGGACTTTATGTCTTGATCATTTGCATGATTTGTAGACCACTGCATGCCACATACACTGACTTCTTTATAACAATGCTGATTTACTTGAAAATAGAAAATTTGCCCATACCCCAATGTATCAGTTATGTGATGGGGAAGTTGCCTTCCCCTTTGTGAAGAAAAAGCAACCTGGAGTCAGGGGCACAATGGACACACCTCAATCATCTCAGTTCCTTCTATTCTATTGAACAGCTACAATCTCTGTATGAATAGCTTGATGCCTGTTCTGTGTGATTGCTCTGAACTGGAATTTTCTTGCTTGGTGTGAAGAACTCTTCAATTTTTGATTCCTGCTATGCATGTCTATCCTTTGCACTAAGATGGAGGTGCCTGATTTTCACTAAGGAACAGTACGCTGTTTCTTCTGTCCTACCAAGTTGATACTTAACATTCAAAGATCTGCTTCATCACAATTCTTTGTGATTAATCAAAATGTAAACATGCATCTGCCTTTCTCTTTCTTCCCCTCTTTGGAACGGCTGCTGATGAAAAAGTGTTCCTGGGTCTCCTCTGAAAATTTCAGGTTTTATGCTGGGAGGGGGAGGAAGTGTAACAAAACCCACACTGTTAGTTGAAAAATTATAATCTACTCAGTTTCAAAGGATAACCCTGAAAAGCTATTTCATGCTGTCAAGGAAATACTTATCACAAGATTTTAATCAAAGCTTAATTTTATGCCCAGTGTTTCTGACCAAACTTTTTCTATCTAGTGTTATTTACTCTCTCTGTTAAGAGGCATTAACACTCAAATGTCTCAAGCTGTTGCCAGCATGAACATGGAGTCTCAGTCCCCCTCTTGCTAAAGCATCCAGAACTGCTTAATGGAAAAGCAGAGGGAAGAGGACAAAAACTCAGAGAAAAGTAATTTGAAAGTTTGGTTGGTTTGTTGTTTTTTTTTTTTTTTTGGGTGGGAATAGGATTACATAAAGAATAACTGTTAGCAACTTTCCTTCTCACTTCCCTGTCGTTTAAAAAGTCCTTGTCCTCAAAAAAGCTGTCTGATTTCTGTCTTGCTCAGTTTATGTCGGGAGGGTCTCAGTCTTTCTCTGCCAAACTTTCTTTTAAGCACCAAATAAAAAACCTGTGTTATAGCTATTGAAGACTAATGGGTTCTACTGATGTCTGGAACAGAAATAGTGAGAAAAGATAAGAGGAGGACAAGCCAAGAAAATGGGGAGGGGGCTGGTGGGAGGAATAAACTTTAAAGATAATTTGAGAAAATGATGAGGAACTGAAATTCAATATGAATACTAGAACCTCAGTATTACCAATAACAACTTTCTGTAATAACCATCTCCAGGGCTAAGGCATCCATTGCCTTCAGATTTTGACTTCAGGCCCCAATCCAGCAAAGCCCTTAAACCTGAGTAGTATTAATAAACTCAACCTATGTCAATGGGATTGGCTCATATGCTTAAATTGAAGCATGTACTTAAGTGCTTTGCTGGATCAGAGCCTTGCTTGTTCTAGTCTATGGTTACCTTATAAATGGGAAGTGTCTATCAAACAAAATTACCTTTCAGATGTGTAAGGGAAATCCATTGCTAATCATGCAGCAGGTTTTGTGATACTGGATGAAGCAGCTATCAGCCATGTATCAGACTCCACATTTTTTCCATGTAGACAAAAAGTCCCAGCCTGAATACCAGCCATTCAGACTTAAGTATCCAAGAGCTGCCAGTCTGCAGCATACTTGTTCAAAATTAATTCCTTTAAACTTCCTTCCAGTGGTTGTTACACTAATAGTTTATCTATTTTAGCATTTTAAAAAATCTTAACTTCTTTGAAATACAGTTAGAAGTTTTAAAAGATGCCACAGTCATATGATAAACAATGGCTAAATTAGGAATTGTTAAAGTAGTGGAACAGCAGTAATAAATAGATCAAAGACTTCCCTATGCTAATATCCATATGATTAATAAACAACAGTATTTCCTATCCTGTAATGCATGTCATGGTTCTGATCTATAAGGTTTCACATTTTTTGCCTGCACACAAGCACGCACAGGCTTACAGAGCAGATGTGAAAATCGCAAGTCTCTAATGTAATTCGTGCTCCAGTTCAGCAGCTATGAGGGTATGCTGAAGACAACACTGTGACTAACATGGCCAAGAAATTCCTGAGAGAATAAAATGACTGTTAACAGTTCTGAGAAACTCTTCCTCTGGGTTATTATCCCATAGAGAGAGATAGTGGGTTTTAGCCATCTTAACCAAACAAACAGCTCTGAGAAACTAGACATATTCCCTCTGAGATTACAGCAAATGAAATAACCCAAAACTTCTTATGTTAAAAGCAGTTTGAAGCATTCATGATACTCTCAGTGAAGTACTTGGACTTCTTCCTGCTTTGTGCACCCGGTCAGAGTTTCCATACTCCCAAAGGAAACTAAGCATTGGATGAAAAAAAAGAGAAAGTCCCATTTACCCTTATTGTTATCTTTTCACAGCTGGCTTGATTGAACAGGGGTGAGACATAGGCAGATACAGTGACTATTACAGCAACCAGAAAACAATGCAGTAGCAACTCAAACAGGTGCACCTGTTTAAATGATTTACATCTGGGACACTCTGCTCACACACATCAAAGTAACTGAAAAGGAATTTGCTTGAAAATGTTATGTTCTTATAGCATTCTCCAACTCCTTAAGCTACCTGGCAAGTGAAAGATGTGATCCAGTCCCAGGGCACTGAAAGCCAGAAATAAAGTAAACCACTACCTAACTAATGGCTTAAGATAATTTTAAGATTTCACAAGTGTCAGCCTCCTTTCTTCTCACACCACCTACTTACACTGCCTAAAGCAACTCTGCTGTCCTAACACAGGTTAAACACACAAAGAAACACCATCTTATATACATGAAGTAATGAGCAGTAACTATTTCTTCAACTGCCTCTCATGCATTTCAAGCTGTATCAAAGCAAATCAAGTTAACAGGGTAGACGGGGAGAAGAAAGGTAGTTTTTTGACTTAGAAGCATGGCTACAACTCAACTGTTGGTACTCCCACAGATTTCCCAGCTCAGTCTTCTGTGCTCCTTTTGTCTTTGAAAAAATAACAGCAGTAAAATATTTCTAGTATTTAAGTTTTCTGTGTTACGTTTCTTAGTGTGCTGAGGCAGTAATTAGCATAATCAAGCACTGGTTGCAAACTGAAGTTCATTACTGCTGCATTACTGTGGCACTCTATTTGCTGGTACACAGCATCAGAGCACCCCTTAAGACAACATTTGATAGCATCACTCATCTATCTGCGTTGTCATACAGCCCAGATGGTTGCAGTATGTAGGCAACTGGGAACCAGAGCAGCAGGAGTAGTACATCCTGCTGCAATTTTCCCTCTGATGCTAATCTTGATGCATTTAGATTAGTCTGTTGGTTAGGAAGTCTACAGCTCTGGGTTGATGCACCCGAAGACCTAGCAAACTAAATAACCAGAGCAGCTGCATTCAGTAGTTTGCCAACTATCAAATGACCAGATTTGCCTGTAAAAACTCAGTAAAAGATTACTGCAGCTCAGCTGAGTGACAATCCCCTACTGTGCAGAGTGAATTTTCTTTTGAATTCCACAAGGATAGCATTCTGTTGAAAATGGTTCTTTTATTAAAGATCAACTTAGAAATCTGTGTACTTGAGCAGATTAACTATTACTATGATGTACAAAACCCAGAGGCAAAGAGGAAACAAGACTTCTTCCATTTGGCTAATGCAATTTTATTTCTGGATTAGTTGTAAGAATTAAAAATTTAAACATTCTAACATGTGTACCCTGCCAGATGCATTAATTGGCATACTGCAACAATACTGCAAATGAAGAAAGTCAAGATAATTAAACATCTCCATGTAAGTACAGAGTTCTCAGGAACATAAAAGTTATTTTTCTGTGTTATAGAACGGAGGGTTTCCAAACTTTGAAGAGGCGAGGCTTCAGTGGGAATTTGATATGCCAAAAAACTATAAACTGGCTTTCCTTAGTCCAGGTAAGAAAAATCTAAACACAATATGAAAAACAGAACACAAACTGACAGATACAAAGAAGGAAGGAAGATAAAGACATTTCTAAGGAGGTATCTTGATAATATAAAGAAATTACTAAGTCTGTGACTGTAATCATACTTATTTAAAGCCAGGTTAGTATAAATTTTATAGTCTTGAGGAATTTACTCAAACAAAAGATATAGTCACCAAGAGCAAAGTGTTACACTTAGTCACTTCCTGTACAGTTTAGTCACATATATAGCCTCACTGACACAAAGTACATAACTGCAAACTGTGAAGCACACCCAAATTTTCCAACCATGACTATATAAAGGAGTAGTATTTGCCACCAATACAAATACTCAGTGATATAACTGTGACTACACATAAGGATCTTATCTGGGCTAATTGCTAGCTATTTACTTTGCTGGTAGAGAAGATTCTTTATACTGTATAAGCATCACTAAAATTATTCCTTACACTAGCACTCTTGGTGTTACTGGTTCTTCCACCAGCAGGGTTTTTATACTCAAAACAACTCACAACTGAGCAACAGAAATGGACACTAAGAGAGCCAAAAGAATATGAGTGAGAACAGAAGTTACCTATACACAGTCCCATTTCCCCAAGAAAAAACACTATGTATGGAGTAAAAATATAATCCTTTTCACACCCAAATTGGCCTGTGAATGTGTAATCACAAGTGGTGCATGTGGGAACAGACATCTGTGTTCTATCTTTGTTTGTCATTTTGATATCTATTTCCAGGAAAATTGGAAGATAACTTTCAAAATTTGGCCCCTCAAAATAGCAGAAAATAGAATGAGTTCTCACAGACCAAACCATGCTCACTGGTAGTCCTTCTCAATGATTTTGCATAAATTTCTTGCTGTATATGTATAGAATGATTTGAAATTACTCTAGTTACCTGAAGAATCTTAAGTCTCTAGTTCAATTTACAGATCTGATTACTCATATTTCTTTCAGATAAAGATGCATTTCATGTGGTTATTGATTTCCTATTAATTTATAGAGCAACGGGTTCCTGCAGGGGAATGACTTCATTTCTCCAGTATAGCCTTCTTTAGAAGAATGTCCTGCAGGAAAAAAGAAAAAGAGATAGTGAAATAGATGCTGTTAGCTGTAATGCAATTTTTAGTCTTTCTGGTAAGCACAATTTTATATAACTGGATCTCAGTGGCATCATTTTGATTTGTATTATAAGTAGTAATTGAGAAGACCACAAACACCCACATGCAACAAGAAATTTTACCTTGGTTCTTCTAGAAATCTATGACCGTTCTTACAGTAATTACAGAATATAAAAACCATACACAGTAAACTAAGTTTGTGACACAAGGATAATTTTGGGACAAACCCATTGTATAGTGACAAATTAACACAGGCAAACTTCAGTGAAAACAAAAGAACCATGAATACTTGTTTACAGGCACACTATCATATAATGCAAATGGAAACTTGTTCTTTGGACAAGCCTTAACAAGGATGTAAATTGTAGTTACTTATATACTTATGAATTCACGAAGCCACAGCAGTGGTCCACAGATAAGGAAAAAAACTTAGTTTAATCCTACTTCTTTAGGCAGGGCCTATTTATTTTATAGTCTGGCAGATGATAAACCAGTTCTGCAGAGGACATCTAAGGGATATTATGAAGTAGAAACTAAATACTTGTATTTTAATAGGACAGGCAATACAAAAGCCCAAAGAACACTCCAGCATGCCAGGAACAAAAGCAAGCATGGCATGCAATGCACAGGCAGGCACATGCTGAAAAAAATAACGCAGCCTCACAATGGACAGTCATGTCAACTCAGGTCTGGCTATTCACCATGAGGGAACACTGCAGTGGCTACAGCTGCAGGAGATACCCTTGTCTGTACACAGATGCACTGCCTTCAAAAACCTTTCTGTGTGTGTTGGGACTGACTGCTGATGAGGGAATAGTACGGCTAAATATACAGGATATGAAAACAAAAGCAACAATGACAGTTATTTCCGTGCTTCTTAGTTTATGCACAGGTATTAAACAAAATTTTACAGCAATCTTCTGTTGGTGATAGCCAGTAAAACCATACTGATTTACAGCAACTAATACTCTAGTATTCTACATAGAGCAAGAGTCTGGGTTAACAGTGACTACAAAACTTTCCACTGCCATTTTACATGGTAATAAGGATATATTATATCTTTTCCTTCAGTCAAGCTAGAAAACATTGGTCTTGCTTTTGAAACTGTTTGTCCAAAGTAAAGCAAGTTGTGTCAACTTGATAACTATCACACTAAGCCATGGATTCTTCTGTTTCACACCTATGCTGATTATCTTTAAAAAAAGGACTCTGTGAATATCAAAAATTGCCAAGACACCCAAATCACTTAGCTCTTTTGAAAATTTTACATTTACATTGGCTTAGACAAGGATAGTAATGGCGATCAAATAAAAAAAAAAACACCAAAAAACCAAACAGAAAACCACAACAAACCCCCCCAGAACTAAATGTCTGGTTGTGATGAAGAATGCTTATAGGCATTTATTTCCTCAAATCATGATCCATGGGACCACAATAAATGATCCAGACGGAAGTAAGTAATTTCTAAAAAAAAAAACCACCCCAAAAGTCCTCAAAATTTAAACCAAAAGTATGAGTGCGTAGTTAGGTACAACCAATTCTGAGAATCACCATTTTGAAAAGTCTGGGAACCACTGCTGTAATGCGTGATAGCTACTTATAACTATCAAATTAGCAACCATATGACACAGGTTATGTAGTCCACAAGAAGTAAATGCTTGAAATATGTCTGATGAAAAAAGCAAACTGTATAGACTATAGTTACTAGCCTTTTAATTCCCAGAGAAAGAAAGCTTATGCACTTACATTTCATCATCGTATTCCTTTGGAGGTGATGCCGCAATGACTAAGTCAACCCAATCCTGAAAAAGAAATGCACAGGCAAACATGTGCTGCTAAATACTGCTTTTAAAGATGGTTAGTGGACCACCATGGAATATCAGATACAGGATCAGGAAGGCAATCTATTCCTGGAAAACCACTGGCAGCAGTAGAAAGATCTCTATTAAAGACTTCTATAGGAAGACCATTTCAAGACTGAGCTGTTTGATTTGTATCCTGAAATTAAAGAAAAATCTACTGGTCTTGCAATGAGCTTTTAAAAATCATTATCCTAATAATCATCCTGTATTTGGTCATGTTAGCAGTTAATACAGTTCTTGCTGAGAAAACTGTAGCTGTAGTGCAGTGTTACTGGTACATTAAGAAATCAAAGATAAGATAATCTATTATCATAAAATTCCAGTCAGCTTGCAAGTAATTTTCAATATCAAGGAGAGATTTTACAGATAAACGTACTATAAACACTCAGAATGTAATGTGTTTAAAATATCAGTCTTGACATGTGAATAAATGCCATGAACTTTCACAGTAAACTACATGCATGGTTTTCAGAGATGCTGTATGCCAGTATCTTCTGCAGATTTCAGCTCACTTTGGTAATACGTGGTATACCTATCACTTTTGATGTTTGCAACCTTAATTGCGTTGATGTGACAATGTCACGAAAGAAAAGTATACCTCATATGAGCATTATAGGTAGAATGAAGAAGTTTTCCAGGTTACTTACCCCACCCATATTCCACGCTTTTGCTAGTGTTGCCTGTGCTTCTACCAGTCTGCTGTCAAGTAGTATCTTGCCATTTACAGCTAGTATTTCATCCCCTTTCACTATGCCTCCTGGTGAAAAGACCAATATGGTATGCATACACGTAAGCAAAAAAAATTCTGTGAGTCTTTTCTGTCCCATATTTATGCAGTAATGAGTATAATGAAAAGTGTCTTCACTAGATATGAAGGCTTATACTAAAAATTTACATAAACAAGGAAGTTTGCTACAGGCAAAAGCAAAAGGAATTTTTAGGCATGGAAAAGCCACAACGATCTCTTATTGATCATGACCAGTAAGAAACTAGTTCAGTAAGATTTTCCATAGTAGCAGTTTGCCTGTCTGGGTAATCCATCTATACAACTTACAAACTGGGGTTGACTGTAGGCTGTTACTACTATGAAAATGGCAGCATTACTTAAAGACCTGAAGGTATAAGTGGCATTTTGTTTGCAGAACTGTCATTCCTTTGCAAGAGCCTGTATAATGCTTAGTCCTTAGAATTGATTTTGATTTGCTAATGTGGAATGAAGCACAATAAGCTAACTGGGGTTGTATTTGAAGAGGGGAAAGCACAAATGGTAAGGGGACAGCCTTAGCTATAGAAGACCCTCACTACAGTGAAGATTCAAAGAGAAGCAGAGTACTTGAGAGATCAAGTGGCTGAGATGTTTTCACAACAAGAGTGACTTGAACTTAGGTGCAAGTTGGGACAAGGTCAGCAAAGACAACATACTGTCCTGTCTGTCTACCTGGTCATTGCCAGAGTTCTCAAGGAAAGGATGGAGATAGAGGCCACCAGGAGCAAAGCCTGCATGTGTTGGTTTGCACATTCTTGTGCCTTCCAGAGAGCCGTTAGCCAGAAGGCTCTGGCCTTTAGTGGAATTTTGGGAATAAAGCCAGGCGTTATACAAACCAAATTACTATTGAAAGTAGCATTAAGAATAATACTAAGCAGTGTAGTGTAGCCATGGTCAGGTGATTGCTTTGCACATGGAAGTACTACAAATATCATTGCTTGGAAATTGTGAAATAATGGAGACCATATTCTGATTTCCTTAACCAGAGAATCAGCTGTTGGATTTTTTTTTTTAATATCAGACTGGAAAAAGGGGAGTCTTAATTAATAGAACAGCTCTACATTTTCAGGCCACATTATTGAAAATGCTGTAATGATAGAAATACAGCAGCAATGACCACTTCTTCTTAAACACTATTTATAAATTTTACATAATTATTAATTTAAACAGCACCCTTCAAACCATGAGCCTCTCTCTGAGCTGCCCTTAGAACTGAGACAGAACTTGGCTGCCTTGGACAATCTAGGTGTGCCTGTCAGTACTAGGCATAGCTATGAAGTCAGCCAATAACTCTCAGCCAGCATAAGGAGCCACTTTGCAGCAGCATTCAAATTCCTCATTGTTACTCACCATGTTTGTCTGCAGCACCACCCTCATAGATGGCAGACACAACTATCTTTCCAACTGGAGAATCAATTCCTCCCTCTACTGCAAGGTCTAATGATCCTTCCTGTTAAAAAAGAGGTTTAGTTCAGAAAAGGCTGTTAATTTTTGCCATCAACAGGTACTTAATCTTTCCTTCTTCCCAGTAAATAGGACTGTATGTGAAATGCTTACATGAACCCTTTAAACATTAAAAAAATAATAATGCAGTACTTACCTTTTTAATTCGTAATAGCCGTACATCTTTTCCCATAATCTGCTCTGGTGTGAACTATGAAAAGATATAATGATGAGACATTTCCACCTTGGAAACACAAAAGAATTAGGCTCATCTATGTAGTTTATGGAAGAAAAGGGACCTTTCCCTCCTCCAAAACAGTGTTAGTAGAAGACCAGAACACCAGATAATCTTTTCCTCTAAGAAAGCTCCTTTTTAACATGACTAGAAAAGACAAATACACAAGCCCCAGCAAACCAAGGAGCAAGAATCTTACCCCTGTCCAGCCCTCAAAATCAAGGATGCATTTTTTCCAATATATTTCATATTAAACAATGAGACATATTTGAATTCTCTCCTTACCATTGAATATGGATCAAAATCTTCCAAATATTTCTGGAAGCCCTGAGAATAAAACAATACTTGATTGTAAAAACATCAGACTCATGCACACACTTAACACACAAATTCCGTTTTATTTATTAGTGAGAGAACATGTAACTCTGTAAGCTATGAAAGAAGACAGTAAATGGAGAAAAGCAAAGAAAGGTAGCAACAGTCCATCCTGACAGTCAAAAGACATTTCAAAACCTTGTGACAGAGCAGCAGTTTGAGCTGGTCATACTATGGAGCAGTTTTGAGGAACAGTTTACGCCTCTGTCAGCTCTGCAGTTCCTCTCTACACCTGACAGAACAGAAACAAATCTTGAAAGCATCACGGGCAGGTATGTTCTGCCACACTCTTCTGAACAACGTTTCTTGGGACTATCACCGTGTTGGGCAGTACCTAACACAGGCAAAAGTGACAGGCTCCCATTCACCTCTCAGCAACACTACTCCATAGTGTCTGGGTTGTAGGACCATCTTCCAGGCCCATTCTCTCCTCCTTTCCACAGAGTTTCAGGGAGTTGGCTCCATACCACAAGCAAACACAGGAAAATAACCAATTTTATTTTCATATGGTTCTATGGAGGACTTTAAAAGTTTTGGCAGGGACTGTCTGAAATCGGGAAGATAATATTGCAATTGGGTTAAGCGAGATTTAAGCTTTGAGAGGACTCACACCTTCTTAAGCTTTCAAAACCTAGTGCCTTACCCTCGTCAGACCAACACTGCAGGGAAAAACCAGGAGTTACCTTTTCTGCAAAGATAAGAGTTCCTGAGTCAGCAATCAGGAATCAACAGTGTTTGGGTGGTGGTTTCTTGTGGAGGATTAGTAGTTACCAGGTGAGACTGGGTGATGCTGGAGATGTATTAAAACTCTGCACCACTTCTGTATGTTAACTTAAGGACTATGGGGACTTAACAGATATCTTTACTGAAGCATCTAAATGCTGCATCACTCTTGAGACTTCAAGCTGTGATAACCTGGGGATATGGGACCAACACAGAACCATACAACCCTTTGCTGACATAGCAGGCAAGCCAACATCTGATGCAGACCAGTAGTTCAGTGCAGGATCAAGTTTTATATATGCATTATTGCCCTCTTTTCTACTGGATCCATCTGATAACAAAGTCTATTCTACTCTCAGACTCAGCTAAGCCTTTTTCCATCAAATGCACAGCTTAAGGTTCCTCTGGTACCTTTAAGGGCTGGCTGTTAAATGACAAAGTTGCAGCAGAAAACACTAACACCTCCTGCTGTTATCATCTTTATTGTCTCTCTCCATTGCCTAATTTTGACATGACTATGAATGATCCTCTGGGTCAGATCTCAACCTTACCACCACTACTTCTGACAAAGTCAGTGAGCAGTACTACAAAGCTCTGCATTAGCAGACCCTCAAATGTACAACAGTGCTGCCCATTTGTGTAACCACACTTATACAGACTATGCAATAATGCTGCTGATGGCTCTTGCATTGACTGGCAGTCATACACAGGCATACTGAATTGTACAGCATGAACCCTGGCTTTCCTGCAGGCTGCCTCACCCTTAACCCTTCCCTTGAGGTCAGACGACCAACTTGAACAAGTCATGTCCTCGTTCTGTGTGTCTTCTGAGACAGAAGAAACACTTGCAAGGATTGAAGCATGACTTTGTCTCCCCAGGCTCTAGAGAACTAAATCATCAGGGCACAACTGCAGAACTTTTGCTTACTGCCACAAGTGGGTGTTTTTTGTAGGGAAATATGTATTAAAAGCATCTTTGGGGAATAGGAACATGACAGACCTTATTTAGCATTTAAATTTGTATCGCTTGCATTACATTTGTTAACCGCTACCTTCAAGGAACTAAATAAATGGAAATTTGATCACAGACTTCAGCAAGGGTAGAATTTCATCCTGGGGAAAAAACCCAGTCATTCATTCATTTACAAAGTGCATTAATACTATGAATAGTTTTACTAAAACTGTACAAGAAACATTTTACAATTATAGCTACCTAAACAACTAATAGTTTGAATGGCCGAATTTGTATTGACCTTTGGAATCATGGCTGAAGTAGACATCTATGGTCTTGGAGCAAGCAACTTAGAGGAAAGGACTCCAATCTCAGCCAAGCCACTAATTCATTATGTAATCTAAAGGAAGTCATTGAACTCTCTTTGTCCCAGGTTGCCCTCATGAAAAACAGATGTTGCCCTTGAAGAAAGTTTTCCTGGGAAAATAATTTTTAAACAGAAAAAAACCACTAAACTCCACAACAAAAAACCTGCAAGCAAAGAAGTGACATGATCTAGATCCAATAATGTACAAATACAGCTATGATACAATGAAGACATCTGCTGAACTGTAATAAATCTTCCCAGAAATGCGCATCACAAATTCAGAGAGCAGCAAGCGCACTCCATATCCAAGCAGGGACTAATGAACCAAGCAACACCAAGTGGAAACCACAGTGCTAAGCCCACCATCCCACTACTCAGGACATATCAGGTGAAAGAGTGAAGACCATTCTAATCCTTTCATGACTTACAGTAATATTCATAGGACTGAACCTAAGTAGAATGTGGAACATTAAAATGTTTAATTGCACTGAAACAACTGTCTGGACTTCTAGATGAAAGGTAAAGCTACTAGTTTAAAAAAACCACAAACCCAAACATATAAGCACCTAAGCCAATGGTACTGGTCACTGAAGTTTCTAGCGTCAACAGTAATTGAGACCTGACTGAAATAAACAAAAAAGAACTGAAAGAAAAACCCATGACCAGATTTAACAAAATTTTCTAAAACGCACATTTGCTAAGAAAACAACTGTTATATAGAGAGAACATACTAACATACAATGGCAACTGACCAATCTCAAAGTTTGATTTATCTTAGTCAAATCCAGTTTTCCATTCTAGATCTAGATAGAAACTGAACAAAAGAAGAAAAAAATTAATTATTGATCTTAATAGTTTACCACTCAAAAGCTCACATTGAGTTCACAACTGTGCACCAACATTTTCATATAACATGTCAATGCATCTGACTTAGCTTGCATCAATGGTGTTTTGCACAGAAACTGACACATTTAACAGCAGCAGAGAAGTTAAGCACAGAGTTCACTTCTTCAAGGGACCGTCTATTGAACCAACAGTCAACCAAAGAAGAAGAGATGAAAACTTCATCACTGACAGAGGGAAGCAATAAAAGTAGTAACAGAACATAAATATCCTACAGAATACAGAAAGGTTATATGAATAAGTGCCTTCCACCACCAGTTCCTCTGATTTCCAAACAATAACTATGTTACAATAATAGCTCTATTTGTTAAACTAAGAAAATATTTTATTACTGAAAGCATTGCAGCTGGAGACTAAATGAAACAAGGAAATCTTAGGAATAGAAAAAAAAATTTGCCAGTATCTGATTAGTTATCAGTGTTCAACTATCTTAAAGATTGCACTAAGCATACAAGTAGTTACAGATGGTTCAACCTGAAGGATTTACTATCCTCTCATTCTTCATCTGTCTAGACTAGCAGGAGCCACAGGCACACACTGAAAGTTTACAAAGACTAGCAGTTTTCATGCACTATGGCTGTCTTTCACCTCTGTTTTAGAAACTGAGAAACAAGATTAGAAAGGAAAGTTTAAAATCTATGACCAGTCAAAACAAGAAGTACTACACAAAACATGAAAATATTATTTTACTTGGTTTTTGTTAGATCTCAATGATGAATTGTAAACCACCATCCTTTTAAACATCTCTTGTGGCTGCAAAAGAAAGAAAATTGCCAAACCAGATATTAACTTTTTGCTGTTAATAAGTATCACCTACTCACAAATAAACTCACTGCTTTTCTTGCTCATCTAGGGACAGAATCACACTTGCACTTGTTAGTGCTTGTTCCCTATACCATTTCCAAATGACAGAACACACATAGTGAAATAGTACTGAATACAAAGAAGAAAGAATTCTAGAGAAACTACATAAATAATGCACATTTCCATACCAGAAGATTTCTTAAAAACTATTTTCCATGACTCCTTTTATCCCTAATTTCTACAGAACATTGCTGGCCTCTCTTCTCCATGATTTTGAAAAAATAACTGAAAAAACCCACATGGACAAAGTGCTAGACGAGTAATTTCCAAAATATTGAAAAGTCATGATAAATGTATATTACACATTTAAGATTTGCTCTCCTACCATGAATTTCCTATAATAATGAAATTCACCTTTCAGTAAGTTCCTCATGAAGTTGATAAGCTGAAAGAAAAGATATGTGTATTTGGGCTCATCCTGAAAGAAGCAATTACTTAGATACTAATTACTAGTACAGGTTCATTCTACTTAAAGAAAAATTCCTTCTGAATTTAATTGACTTATTTCTGAGTGGTCTTGCTTCAATTTTGGTATCTACAAGTAATTTCACAATATTGATTAAAAACTGCTGGATTTTATTTTATCGTGTTTGGCTTCAGCGATTTTAATCCCATACTGATTCTGTTTTTCTTTTGCTTCCAGTGCATTAACAAAATGTTACACTGTAGTTTGGAATCACTTAAAACACAGAACCTCTTATTAAGTTACAAAAATTTCCAAAAATAAAATGGGCTAAAAAAAAAACAAAACCAAACCACCAACCCACAACAAAACCCAACCCCAAAACCCCAACCTTATAGAAAATACTCTTTACACCTCTACAGCCTCCACTCAAAACCCTGTATCAAATCAGGTAATGTATTTGAGTGTTCTGAAACAAGAACATCTTTGTACAGAGTAAACTATGGTATTTACATTTTCAAACTCCATTTGCTTTAAAATGAATTACTATATATCAATTTCGCTACTGTTCTATCAGTGTCCTACAGTCATACCATTACTTGGAAAACACATCTTTTCCTGAGTTGATGAGAGACTTGTCATCTGCATTTAATTAATACAGTGACTAAGTTTTTTGTCTTGAAGGACTTTTGGGCAAGTCTGGCAAGATTTTCCACAAAACTCTTCAGGCCCTCTCTAGCCACTTAGAAAAAAAAAAAATTCCTTTTCAACAGATCGTTTTGGTATAGCTGTGACCAATAACAACTGAAATTTCCAATCACAGCACATCTTGCCACACAGTATCTAAGCACCTGTCTCAGGTCCCTTGACTGCAGTCCTGCAGAATCGGGCTTCAAATCTTACAAATTAGAGGAAAGCTTAAACATTCATTCTTCCTTTCAGAAATGCTGCATCCAACCACAAAGCAGTGAGGGAGGAAAAATCTTTAGCAGCAGCAAGTGCATCAAAGTCTTCTAACTCACACAACAGGATTTTTGTGATAGTTGGGAGAGCAGAGGCTAATGTTCATGTTGGTTTTACTTCTCTGAAAACCCCACCACTAAATCGTAACAATCCTCTCCCATTCTCTGAGCCAAAATTTAATTGGCTTTGCCATAAGCCTATTCCAATTCACTCTAGTACAGCAGATACAAACAATTCACACTGATTTTGACCCAGAGCATCCCTCAGCATTCAAGGCCACATTCAAAGTTTAATCCTCACCCATCATTTTCCTATTTATAAGCAAGAACAATTTCATTTTCATGAACTGTTCAAAGACCTGGAACTGTGACCTGAATTCAGTTAATATGAAGACTTAAGTCACAACAGACACTTCACTGTTCCTATCTGGTCCAACTACCCTCCAGGTAACAGGAATATTTTACCCATTCTTGTATGTTTAATTTATTCTCATGTTCATGCTTTCCATCTTCTTTACTAGTGAGTTGCTAGAGTAGAGGCTCCCTTGATTAACTGTTTGAATCAAGTAAATCCATCAGGGTCAGTTTCTAGAGTTTGGTACTCAGGACAGCTAAATTCAGATAAAAACAAGGTAGAAGAAATTATGTGCATTATGTCATATTAAGACATAGAGTTCCATAAGGTGTGTGAAATCTAGCAAGATGAGAAATAGGGTAGCAAAAGATACTTTCCCTTTGGTTGTACATCCCCCTTTGCTAAGAGAAGCTGAAACAGTCCTGTACCTGAACCATTGACTTAAATAAGGTCCCCCCTGCAAACAAACAAAAAGCATTCCTTCAACACGAAACCAAATTGTATTTCTTATACATTTCTGGAGAGAGGCAAGTGCCTTCTTGTCTGTTTCATCATACACTGGCCTCTTCATTTTTTAATTAACAGAAGTAGCCTCCCTCTTCATTTTGGTACCAATAGAAGTCTTACTCCACATACTACTGTGACTTCATTGCAGCTCTTCACTGCATTGAAGTCATAAATGGAAGTAAGAGGTAACAGGTCTAGAAAACGAATTTATAGACTGATATTTCTCTCAAAGTCCTATCAGAATATTGATCCCACTGAAACTGTGATCTTCCAACTAATGTAAGGCAGTTTGGGAATGAAGATGATTAACATCTGAAACATTTTAGCAGACCTGTGATTTAGAAAATGTGCATGCATGCATAACAAGCCATAGAAATTTCCCTGTGGAGGTGGATCTTATTGCCAATTTCTCAAACTAACTGTAAGCAGTTACAAAAGAAAAAAAAAAAACAAACCCAAACAACCAACATTTTCAATTTGTACCAAGACAGTCTGATCACACATAAGGGTGTTATCAGTTTTGCAAACTAGTTTATATTTGCATGCCAGGCATTTATTTTCAAGAGCTAGATTATATTAACTGCAGATTATGATTTCACTCTGTTCTTCCCCTAAGGAATTTCATATTGCTTAGAGATGCTGAATTACTAAACACAATCAAAATGAAAGATCCAATGCACACAACTGAAAGAAATATCTACACTGGAGGTATCTGAATTTATTTTTAGCTCGTGTAGCCTTCTCTTGAGCAACTTATAAAAACTGCTTTCATTTAACATTTCATTCCATTTATAATATAGAAGTTTCGAGATTACTATGCCTGGGGGAAAACTAGTTATTAAGTATTGCTTAAATTTGTTCAAACTGTAACCAGGGAAAAAAAAAGGAACAAAAGTATCTAAATTATTAAAAGCAGAAAATGACAAAAAAAAAATCCATTGCACTTGAAAGACAGCTAAGAATATTGTGCACATCATTTATTGTCAGATACAGCATAAGCTTAGACTTAAATAAATGAAATGCAAATGTAATGGTTTTTTCCATCACTTAGAAAGCTCGTGCGTGGCAATACACTGCCTTGCTTATATAAATGTATACATACACACATGTCCACACACACGCATATAACACACACACAACTTCAATTCTAACACTGTAAGTCATGATGACCGTCAAGAATAAATACTACTAATTGGTCCACCAACTATTTTGGATGAATTTTCAGGGCTGTCACTTGGGAGTTATCACCTGTCAGAGCAGGTTTTGTTTGTTTGTTTGTTTGTTTGTTTGTTTGTTTAGTACGCTTTGGCTCACTTTCCCTCATATGCCACAATTCCTGAAGATGCTACATGGTTGGTCCTAAAATATTTAGCCTAAGAGTTTTTTCCTCATTTACATTTGAAATAGAAATGGAAAAGAAATAAGAAAAAGAACCTGATCGTGAGTCAACTTTGAAGGAACACTGCATGACCAGTGTATCAGAGCCTAAGATATGACAATACA
The DNA here is from genome assembly GCA_026212715.1 of Elanus axillaris. Classification (NCBI taxonomy): domain Eukaryota; kingdom Metazoa; phylum Chordata; class Aves; order Accipitriformes; family Accipitridae; genus Elanus; species Elanus axillaris. The sequence goes on along the minus strand of JANZLQ010000022.1, from coordinate 14,121,469 downwards.
TGTTTTTTTTCCTCTGGTAATGAAATGATGAGGTATATATCTACATTTCAAGTATGGTAATGGCTATTTACAAAGGAAAAACACAGTGTAATTAATTTTTACTATTTAATTTCTAACAAATGAATTCAGAATTTATAAAAATAAAACCCAGCATCTGAATAAATGAAAAACAGGATCTACAGAGTCTAAGGCTCTACACTGCGCTGGAATTATGCACCCCTGTACAAAAATTGTCACTACAAGTGACTTTTAGATTGGGGCGGGGTGGGGGAGGATAAAATCAAAAATACCCTTCTGTACTTACCATTAGTGATTGCTTGACAATCTGAATGAATTTTAGTTAGCAGAAAATAAGACAAGAACTGATTCTTTGAGTACAAGTCAAGAACAAATCCCACAGTACTATAGCACTCAGAAAAAGAACATTAAAAGGCTTACCAGGGCCTCTGATTTGATTGTTGGCCTGACCATAAAGTTTGGGTCAGGATGCAGCATGACAGGTTTAGAGACTATTGGTACCCCTGGAGGTCGTTGGGTAGGTGGACTTGGAGCAAGCTGCTATGGGGTTAATTTAAGAAAATTACCATTCACAACATAATTTGTGCAAATCCATCATTTCATCAAGATGTCTCAATTCAAATAGTTAATGGTAATCAATTTAATGTCACTAATACAACAAAAGGCTTACAGAATTATTTTAACTAACACTTAAAAAGTCAACAAACCAAAACATAATTTCTCTTGCATCCAAATAGTAGCTTTTTCCCCTAAATTTTGACTTCACCACCAAGATTATGGAAAAATCTCATCCCTGCTTTTGGCATTTATCCCATAAAGGCAATGAACTGAATGAGAAACTTCAGGAAAAAAAATAATGCTGAAGTTGAGTATAAGAACATAGTGAACCTGAAATGAGATTTTAACTAATCTATGGCTAAATAGATTTTTTAAGATGAAATTCACCAGGACTGCAGTCATCAGCTTTCTGTAAAGAATTTCAAGTTAATTTATCTTAAGAGCAAGGGTTAGTTATGCTAATTACCTACCCTTGACTGTACAAAGTACAGATACCCAGAGGCATCTAAGACCTAATCATCCAGCACGTACTAACCCAATTGTACACTTCTTAATCAGTCAAAACTCCCACTGACGTCAAGCATAGTTTTATTCAAGTTCAAAACTAAGCCCTGTGGGTTTAGTTTCTGACTTAACCCCAGCAACTCTCTGCACACTCTTGTCAATTTTTCTCATAGGAAATGTGATGTATTCCAGATATCATTCATATAGTACAAGCTGTATCCTCTGAAATTATTTGAATTACTTCCAGCAAATTGGTTAAGCCTTTTTTTCTTTTTTTTTTTAAAAGGGAGATTTTGGAGTGGGGGTTTTTGTTGTTGTTGGGTTTTGTTTGTCTTTTTTATTTCTCTCCTTTTTTAAATAATTTAAGAAAAAAAGTTTTGGAACCAGATCTTTTAGTGTCCCTGTGGATATCTCTCAACCAATGTTGTTCTACACGTCAAAAGATATCGTATCATTAAGCTTTCTGATCTTAGAAGAATCGGCAGGTTCACAGATATCAACTTGTTAAAGTTGCAAGAGAACTGGATGATTTCTTCTGGAGTTGCACAATTTAGACACAGACTTTTCTAGAGTGCCTCAGAATGGGCAAACCTGACAACCAGCCATCCTGAATCAAAATCAGTGCAAAGAGTTATCTAACAAATGTTGGTCCTTCTGAGAAGAAAGCTTCCTTTTTCGCACCCATTATGTTTAAAATATAGTTTGGTCCTAGTTCCTTTTGTCTGTCTTGACAGAAGAACAAAGTATATGCTCCATGACATACAGACATCCAGAACAGGCAAACATGGACTGTATGTTGCTGAAGTGTTGAAATTCGATGTCCTCAAACCATTTAGGAGTCACTTCCACTACCTGGTATTAGGTAATCTTGTTACAGAGCAATGGATCCACGCGCATGAATGCAAGTGCTGAATTTTAAATAAATTTGCCATGCAGAGTCAAACCCTTGACATTTCCTTGACATTAGCATTACATGGGAAGTTCATAAAACTACAGTCATTATTAACAGTACATGACATACCAGCGGATTGCTTGACACAGAAGACACTTTGCTGACGTGGGAGGTGTTTCTTACAACCTAAACAGTAACAGACTTAGTACCAGGTTCATATGAAGTATATAGCTCATCATAATTTTGAGAAACAGATCAATTTATACCAGATATTTTAATAGTTAGTTGCCAAGAATGCATTTGACAGTATTTCATTCCTTTTGGCTGGTTCAAGCTGAATTTAAAATTAAATGATCTGGGGGAAAAAAACCCAACAATTTAGCAACATAGAGAAGATTTACCGGTTTGAGTAATTTTAGAAAAGTATACTTATGGGACAACAGTTGTCTTATTTTTGGCTTTAGCAGGCATAAACACAAGATATTTAATCACTGACATTAAATGAATGCACTGCTTCTGCTTATGTGTGGTGTTAAAACCCCACTTTTTAAAAAAAGCAACAAGGATAAATTGTCCAGCTTCTGATTTTTTATTTTATTTCTGAAACCACATCAGAAGTACTGAGTAATCTACTTACAAACAAAGCAGCTTTGTCTCAGTATTAATACTTTACTAAGAGCTTAGTTCTTTCCTCATACACACTAGTTATATTCAGTGAAAAATGACTTACCATTTTGGAAGGCTAGGTCTTCTTTTGTTGTTGTTACCTGATGTATTTTTCTTCAATTATTAACATATTTTCTCTAACATATCTAGCAGTGAAAAACTGCCAGAAACATATTTTGTAATATATGGGTTTGGGGTCAGATCCAGTATGGCAGTTCCTATATTACTTCTTTTATCTGAATATCTTCTATTAGCATTAGGAGAATGTATTTCTCCTCTGAATGCTAGCACTTTGTACTTGTGTGTCATTTCACATCATTTTTATTTCACAAATAACTTGGGAAACCTGTTATCCACAAGAACATCTGACATCTTCATTTCAGTGGATCTAGCACATCCTTGTCACTTCAAACATATAAAGGACATAGATCAAGCACGATCAGAGGTCTACTTAAGTTTATAAGAAGAGATTCATAGTTCACATTAGGGCAATTATTAACATGGAAATAATCTGCAAGTTTCCCCTGAGAAGTGATTAATTTGCATATCCTTCCCCACCCAACCAGAATCATGCAAACACAAATCCTAGTATTTCCAAGCAAACCTGAAGGGGAAAAAAAAAAATAAAAATCCAACAATGCAGTCAATCCATGCAGAAAATTGTGCAGAAAAGAATTGACCATATGGGAGCCTCTTCTGCTGTTTGAAACAAATAAGGATGTTTTGCCACAAAAATGAGTAGATGAATCCCACTACAGTGCTTATCAAAGGGAATTACGATGAAACAGCCAACATTTCTCTCCTAAAGTGAGATCTGGAACAAGATCTCTTATATTTGATCCTCTTTTGGACTGAGATTGTAATAAGGAGAAAGTCAGAACATTTTCTCAAAGATATCCCTTATTCCTGTGTGTGCAGAAAAAGTCAACCCTGATTACCAGCTCTTGTTCATTTAAAAGTATTTTACTGGTAATTTATACAATGTTGATATTTTAAAAGTTTGAGCTTCTGATTTTAAGCTAATTTTCTTTGTCCACACTTCTCACCTAACAAATCAATTGGATGACATTTAAAACACTTTCACAAGTTATTTTCACTACAGAGATATTTTTGTCATCTGTGAGTTAAATCTGCTGCCTGCCATTGCTTTTTTTTAATTCTTTAAATACTCAAGTCCAAACTGTCTCTTTAGCTGATACATTCTGCCCAAGACCCCTGCATGTGGTAGGGTTACAATGTATATAGGGAGGAGAGAGCAAAATCCTCTCAAATTAAAAAAACGAACAAAACAAGAACCCCAACAATTTATCTCTGGACTTCATTGCTTCATAGTAGTGAATGCAACCATTCCTTCTTTTAACATTGCATATGGCAGACGGGTAGATCCAGTGGATAAATTGGGTGATGGAGAAGGGGAGGAAAGCCAGGCAGGGGAATGGTAAAGGCACACGCATCCAAACAGATCATGAGGTCACCTGGGAAACTGGTGTTACTGCCAGGGCTGGACCTCTTGAAAGTGGAACATTTGATGTAGGAAGCAGATGAGCTGTTGATGCTGGAGTAACAGCGGTGGATGGTGGCGGAGGTGGTGCCACACGTTGTTTAGGCTTGTCAACTTCATCTAAGTTTATATCATCAAGATCTGTAGTATGAAGCTGCAGGCCACCAGCAAAACGCCTCATTGATGTGGCAGAAGGAGAAGCGGAAGGACGTCCACTTGCCAACTATGTGCAACAGAACAGAAATCTGCCTTAACAGTTCTTCTGCCTGCAACAGCTCTGAAGAAATTAGGGGCAAATCCTGGAACATCACTCAGCCTAACTGCTCCTGCACAGGAAGCTCCTAGCTTCTCCCACACAGAATATACATAAACTTTTTCTCTGAAAGCCTTTTTAAAAGCACTTACAAACTGGAAAGAAAACTGGAGTGCTGTGATGCTAGCCTTGGCTGTTGGGGCAGGGGGGATGATACACAAAAAAAACCCCTCAAAAAACAACAACACCCCCCCCCCCCAACTGCATGGAATCTTCAGAAGGTAAAATCATAGGAGAAATCACAGATAACACAATTCTTGCTTTCTCTTCATAAGAGCTAGAGAGGCAAGGATTGTTCCTTGCAAAGGTGATTATATAAAATGAAAGTAATTGAAGAAAGGCCCTGAAATTCCATGCCATTTAAAAAGGGAAAGGGGCTAAAGTCTGGGGTAAACATAACGAGACATTAATACATGTAGGAAAAGTAAGCTTAAGCAGCTATCAAAACAAAAAGTTTAGGGTGCTATGAAATTCAGATCCTCAGGAAGTTCTGGACCTTCTAATTCCTGTTAATCAACACCACATGCATGGTAGGGCTAACAAACTCCAGAGCTTGAACATAATGAGTAGCTCACCCAAAAAATAAGGTTGTGTGTGCAAAGAAGGATTCTACATATGCTGTTAGAGTGGCTAACATTTCTTTTATCAGTGAACAAACTGAAGTATTTCAGAAAATCCAGTTGATACTCTTCCATTTTGCTATTTTGTAGACTCAGCTGAGGAAATACTAGAGATGAGCTGTCCTACAGACACATGCATCTCAGTCTAATATGACAATACTTCCCTCAAATAGGTATCTCTGTTGACATTTGGGATCTCCTTACCTGCCATATTCACCCCTTGGTACTAAAAACCAGGTATTCTGTTGGCAGAGATCAGGAGATCTTGACTGCTCTTGTACCCAAGCAGCAGTTCAAGCCTGTAGTACCTGAATACTGTTCAGCTGCATTTATCCCTCAGAAGCATTTTGGTTTTGTTTTATGTGAGTTTAACTGCTTGGGTAGTTTTGTAGAAGAACTGTAATAGAATATTTGTATGTAATGTAAATGTAACAGAAGAATTGATGGAGCAAATACAACAGAGTGCTTGTCTTAAATCAGGGTAGAGCTCTGGAAATACAACAGTGATTTTAATCTGTAATGTTCGCTTTTACTTTACAAAGTAAGCAGGACAAAGACCCACCAGAACAGAGGCAGCCTAAATTGGGTAGTGAGAGAAAACTCAGCATCATCATTCCACTGTCCTACAGACCTGCACTGAAAGAGCCACATGGATCTGAGCCTGAGATCAGGAAGAACAGAAGACCAGATGCTTTTTTCAGAGCAGCTCCACATTGACCTGAAGGAAATTCATGCGAGAGTGTTCCCCAAGGGTCCCCTTTGTGGTTGCAATTCCTTGGGGATCCCAGGGGAGTTCAACAGATTGCAGTGTTCCTCTTGAAAGCAGCTGTGCTTGGAGGACAGCCAGAGCAGCAGGATGGTGGGAAAGCTTCACTCCACATCTAGAACCACCAGGCTCTAAGGCACAATCACTATCTGCAACACCCTTCATTCAAGAGGACTATTCAGAACACAAAACCAAACCCTGTTCTTTGGGAGTTTCTTATCTTTGTCATTTTCTTAACCTGCACCTTTATTCCATGCAATACAAGGAAGCATCCAAGAGCTCATCGTCAATGACGTTCTTATTTTCATCAGATACTAAAAAAATATGGCTGGGTATTCTCATTTCAGTTTTATTATTGGTAGCACATCCCACCTAGGCCAAACAGCTCACAAGCCAATAAAACTGTTAATTTTGTGGTGATAATATACTTTAAAAGGACAAAGTAAACCCAGTTCATTAAAATAATAAAAAAATCTCAATAAAATATAGGAACAGCAAATTATATAGATTGTAATTCATCAGTTACTGACTTTTTTTCCCCCCTCTTAGAATGAAGGCTGAGAGGGAAAGGTCAAGACAGATTTTTCTCTGGTAAAAACCTGTTGCTTTTAGGACTCAACTACTGTGTTATTTAGAGATCATGCAATATATGGACAAGCCAGAACTTTACCTCAGGAGACTCATTCTCCACAGAGGAAATCTGTTCTAACCGTGTCTGACAAAGTCTTTCCACCCAGTGCTGCACCTTTTCTGATTCTTCCAGGTCTTCTCGTTCTGTCTCAGATACCTTAACCATAACATCAGTGCATGAAAAAAGGTTGTAAGTACAGTTACAATACAAAATGTTTCAGAAGTATTAAATGCCATTTAAATTAGTTTTAAAACTAATAATGCTCTTGAGAATGATTTCCTACTCTGCTGTCTTTCATTAAATTCATGACTACACATGGACACTCATTAAATGCAGAGGTATCTTCATTTGGGCAAAAACTGACTGTAGAAACAAGCAAACATAGGAACAGAGTTCTGCAGTGAAACAGAAATTTTTTAAACTTTGTTATCTTTAACATAATTAAACAAGTGTCCTGCTAAAATAATTGCACTAAAGATTTGGCTCATTTTCTTTCAATGTCATTTTGCACTTCATAAGAGAATACAACATACCTCTTGCACGAGACGATTTATTTTCAGTTGTTTTTCTTTCTCCAGCATTCCTTCTTTCTCTTTGGCAAGTTTTAGCTCAAACTCCATTTCCTTTTTATTCTTCTTCTGTTCACACAGACTGTCACTTTTTGATTTCTTTCGCTCTTTCCCTTTCTGGGAAGTTTTGGGGGTTTCATTTTTTTTTTTTTTCTTTTCTCAGTTAAACAGATTTTTACATCAGCTGAAGACACAGCAAACTTCAAACTTCAGTACATGAGTGCCCGCCTTGAAAATTTAATTAGTCTGTGCAAGTATGGGGATGGTATTTTAAAAGAAAATATGAAGTCAATTTCCCTAGCAATTTGCAGGAAATTCAACCTTATTTGGAGTGCTTGTGGACATTAACATAAGTTGGACAAGATCAGACAGCTCAACTTCTCTGCTTCTCTGCAAAGTTACAACATTAGGGCATGCAGGCCCAGTACAAAACTTTGAATATTCAAACAAATTTGGTTAGGTTTTGATTTGCCATCACTCTGTTCTGGCATTTTTATCTAAATACAAGACTGACTGCTTTCAGGTGACAGATGCTCATGTACAGGTAGATGTGAATATTCTACATGTAAAACATCTTCATGCATATGGCCTAAAACCAGCATTGCCTGCCTTAATACAACTGAAATAAGCAATTGTAAAGGAAAGGCTTAGATTAGTGCAGAAACTGAATTGCTCCCAGGAGAGTGCATCACAAAGGCCAAGTAGCTCCTATGAGCACTGGATAAAATCTGCTCACATGAGTGAACTAATACAGCACAAAGCAACTCTAAAATTTTAGATGTAGAGTGCAACCAAAGGTGAAAACTTCATAGTCTTTTTGGAGCCTCTGTTCCTGTTGTTTTTTAAATAAACCCTGCTCCTTATTTCTGCTTTAACAATATCACAATTCTGCCACCCTCTCCTGTTTGTACTGGTATTGGAAAGCCCATGTTCTCCTTTTATTAATGAAAAAGTAAAAAGGAGGAGCAACTGGCCAGTTATTGTCAATTACTGCCAGTGCCCAGAAAGGCTATGCTTTGGGTTTGATTTTGCTCTGCTCATTATCATCAGCTACTGACTCTTCATGGTGGTTTTGGGAATTCAAAGCATGAACTTGCTTCACCTTAAATAGCATTATTTGTCTTTCTTCCACCTTTTACATGTAATATTGATAATAAACCCTTGGAAAAAAGACATTCTCCCTGGCAGCTATGAAAGTTAATTCTCCCAGGCAGGTAGTTAATTGGAACTTCGTACCACTGAATTCAGTGGGAAGTTTTCCATTGCTTCATGGTTAAGTGGAGTTGTTGTTGTTGTGGGGGGCGGGGGGGATAATTAAAAAAATAAAATAAATAATTTTTGGAGACAAAAAATTTAAAAAAGTT
>JANZLQ010000022.1:14087325-14111699 GCA_026212715.1 Elanus axillaris | reverse complement strand
TTTTGCCCTGATTTTCTCCCCCCAGCCCCCTGGGGGGGGGGGGAAGGGGTGAGCGGCTGCGTGGTGTTAGTTGCTCGCCGGCCCTAAACCACGACAAAGAGAATAAAGCAACAGCAGGAATAAATTATTAAACTCTATTAATTTGAAATTGCAATACTTAAGCAGCAACTTTACAGATATAAAATTATTCTATCAAGCTTGCAGGTTTGGTTTTTTTTTTTTAATTTCTCATTCTGTGTGATGTACATGCCTAAAAGCCTTTTGCCTTCAGCACTCCTCTTACTGGGAGATTTGCAAAGGTATAACTGGGAACGGCATACTTCATTCCTATTGAATTTTTGTCTCTACCTTTTTCTATACATTATTCTGAGGACTTTTGGAGAACATAAAGACACGTACTGCCCACCTGTACTGAACACCTTCTGCAAAGTACTGACATATAACTCTCACTGCAGCTGGCAGAACCTGAAAAGACTAAAGTATTCAAAAGGACAAATTCCTAGGCAGATGCATTCCAAACACATCTGAATTTGTGCACACGTTAGAAGAAGTATGTGACTATAAAGAATGTCTAGCAATAACAGAGAAGAAGAAAAAAGAGGAATTAGAATTCAAATGCACGGCAAACAAATTTACTTATCAAACTTTGTACCTTGCGGATTGTGGGAAATTTTCCTTCATACCGATAAAACCATCCAAAAGCTACAAAAGGTAAAGGAAACATTGTGGGTTTTTTTTTTGAAGAAGTCAAGGACTTGTTCAGATTCAGATCAGTCCATGGTTAAACGTATAACTGATTAAAATTTATTTGAAGGCATAAGACCAAAGGTTTGATGTTACATAACAAGTTCTTAGATGACTTCTCGATCAATTGTGCTAGTACATTTAGTCATGTTACCCTTGTTTTAGTGATACACATTTTATGTTAAACAAAGCAAATGCAACAAGTAATCTTCATAGAGAACCATACAGCCATACGCATTGCTAAGATATCTATGGTCACAGTCCTACTTTACACTAGTTTTAACAAGCCTTCTTAAAATGAAACAGGTATTCAAACTCATTCAAGCTTGTCTCCTCAAATGCCACTGTGTTCTGCCACAAGAAAAGCTCCATTTCCTAGGATATAGTATTTCAAGCCAAGTACAGAGAATATTAAAAAACACATTGCTATGTAAAAACATACAAAAGAATCTGTTACCATAATTTTATATAAGAAATGCCGATTAACACACACAGCTCTCAATTTAAGCCCCCTTTCTGTAGGATTGATAGATTTCGTGTATGTATCAAGGTATCTTTAGAAAGCAATGACAGCAACAGTGTCAACCCTTCTTCATTTACCAAAGGACCACACATATTGCCCTAGCAAAATCGAATTATCAGTTCAGCGTCAAGACTGACTGTCAGGAGGAAGTGAAACACAGGAAGAATCTGAATCAGGATAGGAAGCTAAGGCTGAGTGGCAAACCTGTTTGTCCTGCTTCATGATCACTTCATCCATGTCATCTGTTTCAAGTTGGTCATGTGCAACTCCCTTTAAATCTACTAGAGAAACAAAGGAGGAAAGGAGTGAGAAGACAGAAATGACAGTCTCACTGGAGGTTCCGATGAAATGAAGAAGACATCAGCAATGTGTGACTAGAGGTTTCCATGAAATAAAAAGTTAGCCACAGGATATTTTTCCACATAATTAAAAAAAAAAAAAAGGTCCTGCTTAAATCAAATCCATTTCCAACCTCCTCCAACCCTGAAAAGCAGTTAGGATCTTCACATGGCCAATTAGTCTGCTCTGCTATGAAGGGAAGCCTGCAGAGGTAGGTGGCTTTTCCTGTAATTAAGTCATCAGCAGTTCTGGGACATCTGGCTTCAAAAAGACATATCAGCCTTCTACTGTGCTGTCACTGGGGCAAACGCTATACAGAGAAAACACTGTCCTGAAGAATCAGAAAACTAAACGGGTAAAAGAGTTGCAGAAGAAACATTTCCCCATCTCAGTTTCTCATCCATGAAAAGTTACGTGACTTCCGCGAAGTCACACAAAAAAATAACGCAATCAGGTTAGGAACTGACCCAGGTCTCCCTTAAGTTATGCAACAAGCACTTTCCACTTTTTCCTTTGTCTAATACCACTTTAGCACACTCTCCACATACTATCTGTAGCTTCCAATTTAGCTTCTTAACTGCCAATTAAGCTCCAAGGTTCTTAAATTCCTTTGGATAACTAAGTCAAACTTACACTTCAGGGCAATTCTTCATGGAAAAGTTGCAGGGTAAAACAGTACCTCCTCAGTCTCTGGACTAATTCTGAAGCAGCCTGCCCAGTGATATCAAATCTATTTTCAGTCTGTTCAGACTACAGCCTGTTTGTGAAAGATTTGCTGCAATGGATGAAAAGAGGAAAAAGAAAGAAAAAAGGAGGACAGGGGAGGAAAAACAGATAGATTCAGTAAAGAAAATGATAGTAGGAGAGTAATAGAAAAAACAAAAAGTAAGGAAAACGTGTTTTAAAATCTACAAGTAATCCACATTTGAAAAAGCAGGATTTTTCTTCCACTCTTGACAGATGATCTATTCAAGATATTAACAGATCTGCTACTACACACAGCAACTCATGGACAGATGCCTGAATGTTGCAAATTTTTAGAAATGTGCCTACCTTACTCACTATTAGGTCACTAGAAACTGAATCAGAAATTCTGATTACGTACTTTTAATTAGTACATGCTTACATGCTTTGCTACCCAAGCTCTTAGCATGCAAGATTATTTTTGCACTGGTTGTAAATATCATTATACCATCATCATTTCATTTTCAGGATAGTTGTCAAAAGAACATGAACTGAAGAAAGTGATATGCAGAAAAATGATGTGGTAAATAGTTTAGCCTGAGAAGAAATAAATTAGATGTGAAAGGCATGCTGGCAAGAAACAGATTTGTCAAAAGATCTAGGAAAAACACTTAAGTCGCTGATTCTTGAGAATCTTTGATTTCTCTTTTTTATTTAGTGTCTCACTGTTCTTATGCAACAATGATTTCTGTTGCATTTTTAATGACATTTAATATATTGTTTACTCAATTAAGTTGTTAACTCCTCCTCATGGAAGAGAAGCAAGGGAGCTTCAAGACATTCCTACAGCCCTCAGACTGCCAGAGTAAGAGAGGACTGAGATCCTGCTGAAGAAATGAGGGAAAAGATCTTTAGATTTTTCTGAAAAGTAACCATTGAATTCATTTCCTCCAAGACAAAAGCAAGGATTCCATATCTATCTTTTTTACTTAAGAGCAAGCAGACAAAAATACTCAAACCTATAACCTCCACCCTCCATAATACACTTATTTATGGTAGAGAGAAGAAAAAAGGTAACAATAGGAATAGTACAAAGTGCATTCATTCATTCTAAACAAGACTGCAAATCTAGTACTCATTTTCTACCTTCAAACAAACCAACTCCCAAGATCTCTTCTCAAATATAAAAATGATGTTAAATTATTTGCTTATATGATTAATGCAGAAAGCTCAAAAGATAATTCCAAATGAAAGAACCAAAACTAACACTTGTCTCCCCTTTGTCATACCTTCATTTTGAAAAGTAACAAAACCCAGTAGCAAAAGGCCCATAAACCCTAAAATATTACTTATAAGTAATATTTTCTTCACCGAATTGAGAGCACTCACATATGCTTAACTTAGCATTTGTGTATTAGCTTATCCACATGGACATAAAACCATAATTGCATAGCATATAAAAAATGCAGCACTACTTCCATTTGGGCATGTAGTAGAAATTAGCACAAGTCTAGTGATGCAAGAACTGCTCTGTGAAAAGGTTGACAGGCAAAACACTGAACAGAATCAACATGGAAAGCAAAGCACCAAAACCCCAAACTAAAGAGGTTAATACTTCAAACGATTTCTTAGTAAGCTTAATTTTTTTTTCCTGCTGCTGCTGCTTCTCGTTAAAAAACTTGACTGAGTGGATGTAGATTTTGCTAGGTACCTGTTAAATAAGAGCTATTAAATTAACCAATTATATGCTTCCAGCCTTCTGAAAATAACCAAGTCATAGCTAGCTTGGCTTGGACACAAACTGGCAATACATTCCATACAGCTGTGATGTGTCCGAAACAAATACTTTCCCTAGGAAGCAGACTGAAATCAATTACTTACTTCTGTGTTTGGAATGAGGGGCAGGGTGCACTTCTGCAGTCACAGTTTTTAGAGATTTGGGAGGTTCTTTAGGACCCCAGTCTTCTTCCCACTCCTTTTTAAATTTCTCTTCCTCTGCTGTTATCCTATAGGAAAAAATGCAGCTAGGAATTCTGAGCATAAAACCAGCATCATCAATATAAACTCATTACAATTATTTAGTGTTCTGTATGTTTGTTTTTTTCTCTTTAGTATAAAGCACAATAAACTGCCTCTTTCCCCAAAACAAATTCCTTTCATCAATCTAAGTTTCATTTACTAAGCTACTAAGATAATTTGTAAAATACAATGTAACTGAGTAAAATATTCTTAATTTAATATTGAGACTTCTAAAGCCATTTATATAAATACCTGCACAAAATTAAGCCCAGAGTGATACACTGCAATACTGACTGTTACCTTAACTGAAGCCAAAAGCCATTTCACCTAACAATTTTTCATTTTTAGAACTGGGAAATATCTATTAGAAAAACAGTCAGTTTTAACTAAAATACTAAGTGTCAGAACATTTACCACAAACCTAAATCAGATGTTACAATGGCAAGTTATACCTCAGAATGCATGTCTTATTTCTGTATCTTATCTCCATTTGGATGATAGCTTCCTAAACACGTAGTTCTAGGCTACACTAAAAAGCGACTCTTCCCCAAAATACTATTGAGACACAAACCACATTAAATTCAGCATTGGGGGGGGGGGAAGAAAAAAAAAAAAAGAGAAAAAACTGTCATGCTTCAGGACAAATGACCTCATAAAACAAGTAAATTATCTAGAATACACCTAGAAAGGCACCATGATCAAAACCCCCACATTTTGAAAGAAAATTCAGCAAATCCCAAGTATTTCACAAGAGAACTGCCATATAACCTAATAACTTGTAGCTTCATATATGGCGTCTTTAAGTGATCCAAGATCTATTCTTGGCTGTAGCCTGTCTTGAACTGGTTAACTGATATATGGTTCAAAAATTTACCAGATCTTAGACATATATGATGCTATTTATACTTCTATTATCTTTTGTACCTCTAAATTAGCTAAGGTAAATTTAAAACATATCCACATGTGGTCAAAGCACTATTAAATCAGTAGCTGAGGCCAGTATTTAAATTTGGAGGCATAGTCAACAGCAGGGAACACTGGACAGAATGTTTAGCTTTTTTTTTTACATTTCCTTTTAATTAAAAAAATAATACTGGGGTTACAATGTAACTTGAAGTACATAGAGTTAAGGACCTCTGCCATTTAGACACATTTGAAATTTCTTCCTAAAATGTATGCAAGATACTAATAAAGGGCACAGTGAATTTATACAAGGAATTCTGCAGAAAGGATCATCCTAACAAACTATTAATACAGGAAAGCATTACATTCTAGTGAAACTGCCTGCCTGCAATTGCTTATTAAACCTAAGATTCAGATTAAATTGAAGTTGCTATACTCCCATCCTCCCTCCTTTACACCAGCGAGATTGAGACAAACTTAACAGTTTGGACTGTAATATGGAAAAGCTTAATAAGTGCCTGAGCAGCACTTGGAAATTACACAACAGAGTATAAAGACTTGCTAGACCTTAAAACGAGCAGCCCTCAAGGCAGCCTAATCATGAAAGTCCTCCCTGAGTGAGTAAAGATGCACTTAGTTCACAAGGATATTGCAGATACCAAACATTCATTGTAACAGACAAGCAATCTGCATTTGGAGAACAGAATCATTCTTTGCCTGTGATGATCTGCTTTTATAGCAGCTTTCCATGGCTATTGCAGCAATTTCTACAGTAGACCACAATAAAGAACAGGATGTTACCTATTCCCCAGGAATAAGAAAAGGAAAATGTGTAAGAATCCATCCATGTGCTGCAGTAGAGCCCACAGCAGGACTGTCAGAAGATTCTTCTCTTGTGACAGCTAGGGAATATATTCCTTTTTGTAGCTCATAGATTCAGAAATCCCTACACATTTTCTATCAGAGAATTTCAGCTAATACAGGTACATGTAAAGGGACTTAAGTGAATTAATATGAATTAAAAACTGTTTAAGATGTCAAAGGTGCAAAGCTGAATCCTTCAGGGTCGATCTTAGCTCTAAAAGGATGCAGAACACCAGATATTGTGCCATTTCACACTATCTTTTATGCAATTTCCCAACATCATTCAGAAAGAAAATTAATTACTGTGATAAGAGCAACATGTTATACTGGTTAATTTTAAAGTTCCAAATGTAAAACAATGCTTAAGTTAGATTTATAGTACTGACTTTATTATAATACAATCTTTGAATGTGTCTAGTTCCTATAATCACAGATTTTTAAAACCAGAATAGACTGTGATAATAAAATTTAGACTTCCTGAATAAAACAGGTTATAAGAACTTCCTGCTTTAGGTACCACAGTTTTCATTTAATTAATTCTCTCCTTAGAAAAGCAAAAGCCTATTTAAAATTTATAATGACTGAAATTTCTACTCAAGATGATCAGCATCACATAGTCCTTAATTTAGTCTAAATCTACTTATCTTTTGTTTTCAGAACTGATAGCCTGAAAAGGCTATTAAATTCCACACTGTGTACACTTACAGATCACGAACAAACTACCTGTGTTTTGTTTTGTTTTGTTTTGTTTTTTTCAAAATATAAGCTAAGTGGATAAGTCATCAATATATATCCGTGTTTGGCAGCTCTTTAGTCATTCTCCTGTTTCTTCCCTGATCCATTTCCTTGCAGTATTAATTTCTTCTTTTCTGTTAGAATTAGATGTAGTGGTTCAGTGACAACAGAGTAAATGAGTTCTGAGACACAGAGCTTCATTAATCTTAACTTTCTCTATACGATTATAATATATATTTAAAATAAGCATTCGAATTAAATTTCACATTGAATTTATTATCACCATAACCCTCATGTTTTTAAGGTGCTGATTTTCAGATCAGTTTCCTATTCCATAACTGTGGTGTACTAACTCATATGCACTGGACCCTACATTTAGCTAAATTGAAATATTACACAATTTTATTAGAAAAGAACATGCAGAATGTTTTCAGCCAGATCTAATAGATAAGGACCCTTTTTCAGGCACCACATTGACTATGTAAGTTTTTACTTACTGCTCTATTTCTCTGCGATATCTTTCTTCTTCCTCTGCAGCCTTCTGGGAAATCTCCAGTTTTCTTCTATAATAAGAGGAATTAGGACACCATGATAAAATAGTATTTTCTGAGCTAGAAATTGCACAAAGTTTGTCAGCATATAATTGGTAAGTATATGGACAGTAAATATATATGCATTGGGGAATAATGCTCCTTTTTAAAAGTTGTCTTTAAGATACCAAGGGTTCAATATATTTTTGTAGGAACCCTGAGGACATTCATGACTATCTGGATAAGGGCATATCAGCTATTTAACTCTGTAAGTCACTATGTCTTTCTGAGACAGTTCCATAGTGTGTTATTGTAAGAGTATAAAATTTGAAAATGACCTGCTAAAAATAAAGGATGAGGGAACGGCATTGGGAAAATAACTAATATCACACTGAATCATAGGGGTATGACAGTCAGGGAACAAGGTGACCCTTCTACTCAAGACATGTTTGAATGATATCAGCTTTGAAAACCCAGAACATCAAGAGCACCACAGGATAAGGATTTATGAAGAGAGACTGCAACAGCAAAATTAAGTTAATGTAAATTGGGAGTCTTCTCACAGTTGCTCCTGTCTTCCATGCCCTTTCCAAATCCAAGCTACATTTTTCAGACTGTCCTATACAGAGTCCTTACAATCTCTCTTTCTCTTGCTGCTCTTTGATGATTTTGTTAGTCTCCAGCGCAAGTCGCTTTTGATGCATTAACTCCTGGCGTTCTTGCTCACGGAGACGTGCTTCTCTCTGCCTTTCTTCTTCAGTCATGAACAGCTCCTTTCCCTGCAATCAGAACCACCACCCAAATCAGGTGTGAAAAAGTCTCATGAATATAGTACTTCGAGGAAATAATTCAAAACCAATTTTGTACTAGAACATCTGCTATTTCCTCATATCACTTTTTCTGAGGAATGCTTTCTGAAAGACCCTGAAAGACCTGACCACTTCATTCCGAAGAGCTGCCCCAGTTTCAGTATCAAAGTTTTGATGTTGAACAACTCGGAAGAGGCATGCAACTACTGAAGTCAGCAACAACAGTGTAAGGGTCAGGCCAGAGACATGCTCAGTGTGTCACCCAGCAAAAACTCCACATTATACTTCCTTGAAATCTAACTGAACAATGCAATGCTAGAGAACAGCACATTGAATGAATGCCAATGTGGAAGGCAACTACACAGTTACTGCATTTTAATGCTCTTGTGCCTGGCTGCTGTGGAAATGTACCATCACACATGGAACTCAAATATAGGTAACGTACATTGCCAAAAGGTTATATAGTTGATGTGTTTCATTTGCTTTACAGTTAAGACACCAGCACTGTTTTCTATTTAAGAAAGGTATTTCCATGGTGCGATGTGTGGAACATTTGATAACATTTATCTAATTTTCACTACTGAAATTAAAATCCCTTGTTAATTAGGAAGGCCAGATTTTTCATGTCTGAAGTCAGGGGGAGGATTTAATTAATTTCAGCTGGCTTTAGATTAGGCCACGAAGGCATATAGTTCTGTTGTACAAACAGTGGAAATGGAAAATTGAACAATTTTCAATGTGTTGATATACTGAAGAGATCAGATAAAGGAATTAATTTGGAATAAGACTAAGACATCGGCTATTCAGGATGGAAAAATTAATTTACTCCAATTCACCTTTCATGTTTCAGCAGAAGCAACTATCTATTAGAACAGAAGCTCTCAAACATGAGAAACAATTACAATAAAAGTTAATTTCCATTCCTTGTCAAGGGAATGGTTTTGCACTGGCCCACAGTCATGAAACTGTTTTACTTGAAAATACTGTGGATAGTTATCAATTAAAGAATCAAATGCTACTCAATGCTGCCCTGGTTTGACAGAATTTAGTGGTATAGACATTATAAAAAAAACATAGCTCTACTTCTTATCTATTTATTTTTACCATTTATTTGCCAACATAGCAATCTTCACAAATATTATGCTTTTGTAAATATACTACTACTTACAGCGCCTGCTACCACAGAGATAGTCAAAGTACGACTACTTTTGAGCACTCTGACAGCCTGCAAATTAAAACAAAACAAAGATCGGTCTTAATTAAGTGATAAAAGTCCTGTATACACAGGATGAAAGATGCTGGTTGTCAAAGCTGGATTTCCAGAAGACCTGCCTGAACTAAACAGGGTGGTAGTTATTCAGATCTCCACATTCCCATGTTCAATACACAACCTCTTTGGTTAAGCAGCCCTGTATCAGAACATATTTTTTGCAGCCAGGGAAATCAGATAAATGCTTAATAAGCTGACAACTATGAATTCAGAGAATTAGGAAGACTTGATCTTACCTCTTTATGATCCACATTAGAAAAGTCCACTCCATTTACCTCAACAATCTGATCACCGACCTAAAGTAATTAATTCAAATTTTAGCACAGATGCTAAATTAGTACATATATTAAATGAAAATAGAAAGATATATACTCTCTAACATTCTTAATACAATAATCATAGCTACTGGCAGAGTACGAGGGGAACAGACTGGAAACTGGCCAGGCTTGCACATCCTCCTATATTAGCATTTCCTATTGTGACTGTTTGAGAGTGAATATTGAGCTTGACGGACTACTGGTCTGACCCAGGAGGGCATTCTCATGTTCTTAAAACTTAGGAAACTTACTTCATTTTGAAATGTAACCACAAGGTGTTTCTTTCCCAAGGAAAAAAAACCAACCAAACCCCCACACCTAGTGACTTCACAGTGATCCAGAATCCTCAAAGTAGTAAATACCAAACATTTCCTTGCGGTACGTACCTTGGATGGTACCAGACTTACCTCTAAGCCCACCTCTGCTGAAAGAGAACCCGGCTTAACATTGCTGATAAAAATGCCTGGTTTTTGTGTTGGACCACTGGAAATACTGGTGTAATATAAAAAACAAACACTTAAAGGATAATATTTATATAATAGTACAGTGTAATACAATGAGAAGTCTTAGTTTTCTCAATTTGTTTCTGATTAAGGAACATCTTTGTGGCATTAACCTACTCTGAAACAAACACCAAAATTTGCCAGTACATGCACAATGGTTTATCATCCTACTTTTCTATCCTTTGCAGCACAAAACTATGATTTAAGAAAAAGCTAAAATAAAAATATTCAAGCTCCTGGATTTTTCCTTAGATGTTGAAACTAACAGTATACTGACCTACACTGTCTTAAGGGACTGACTGGGACGCTAATGACAATCAAAAGCAAGCATCTAATACAATGAAGAATTACTAATTGCTTGCACATTTACTCACTGAACTGTGGTATACTGTATATATAATACAATGTTATTTTTCAGGATTACTTACTAGAAGCAAGTAGGATGTTTCAACCAGGGGCCAACATCTAGCCTGGAAACTTTAAGCTGCAGTCTAAGCTGGGCCCAAACACAGAATTTATTTTTGTAGATAATATATCCAGTAGGTGATGTTGAACCACCCCTCCAGGTCTGTAAATGATTTTTTAAAAAACTTTAGATCATCCAAATAATCTGAAAGAAAAGTTACGCTTTCGAAAATGTTCTGTGTAGTTCAGTCTTGATAACTTCAACTATATATTCCTAAATATATAAGAAATCCTACAATATCCCTTCTACCCCAAAACCCTCCATAACTAGCTTTTCAGCTAGGACAGGAGTCTGCAAAGCATCTGTTCATATTTCTAAAAATCTTGCAAATTCAACATTACTTTTAGGTACTGGATATATCTGTGTGGTGGCTTCTCAGTTTTGAAAAGGGCCACAGAAAGCAGTCTAAGTTCAGGGAGTGAACCTGATACTGGACAGTGCTGGAACTTGCTACATCACAGAGCAGCATTTAAAAGTATTTTAAAATGTAAAAGCATTTAAAAGATCCAATTCCACAACAGCTTGTATTATGTCACCTTCAGCCTGCTCTTATTTTAAAACCAAAAAAATCTTTTAAACTCAGAACTTGTAACACAGGTATTTATGCTTTCTTTAATAATACACAATGTGTGTGACAGATATCCTGTTCCAGTTTGCCTTCCTGAAGCAGTATGGATCTCCATTTTCCTGATATCGTATCAGTGAATGACGGAAATAACTACCTTGGATGTCTCACTTAAACCAGTCACATTAAGTATGGAACATGTACCCACCTGCAACCCATGCCTTTTGTACCAATCAAGCTAATGAAGACTTTTTTCTCTTTATTGTCTCTCCCTCCAGAAGAAGCAAGCCCAGCAACACTGCCCTTTCCTTCCTGTAGGTGGATTAAAAAATGCTGCAGGTGTTACTCTGTGTTGAACTCTATCAAGACTACTACAAAACTTCATAAATCCAGGATACCACCCTGGATGTCAACATCAAGCTAAGATCCCTCTGAGGTCCTGCTGGAGATGAATGTGAAATACAGTCATTTCAGTGGAGCTGCATGGCTGAGGTGAAAGACTGAACTTACCTTTCTATTTGGAGAAGATTGTTTAAATAGTTAAACTGTCCTCAGAAAAGAGTGAAGGAAAATTAGAGGAAAGTGATATGGCAAAATAATCACTTAGATGTTCCATGACAAAAGAGCTGGAAAAACACATGAAAGTGCTCACTATTTAATGAAGTCTTTCTTCCTGAAAGCAAAAGAACTGTAATTGTGGTCTCTCTTTTCACTGCTGCAACCCATAGAAGCCACTTGCATTCATACCTGTCATTCCTCCACTAATATAGCTAAGATAGGCCAAATAATCTGTTAAAGATTTATACAATATAACTATAGCCTAGTAAGTTAATAAGCTCAAGCAAAATAAAGTACCAATGAATGAGTAAAGATATTTAATTTGTATCCTGCCCTTTCCTTACCTAATGATTTTAGAATCACTTCTTATCATAGAATATGTTTCTCCCAGAACACTTGTAACAAGTTATTGCATCACAGAAATACAAACAATAACTTCTGTAATAAGGTCAGAGGAGAAAGTGTTTCAGAACCATTACAGATTTCCCAGAAGATATCTTAATAAAATATTGATCTCTTACCCCAGAGTCTGACACAAACTGGTCCACATATTGCCATTTAAGGGGTTCATCTGCTGAACTGGAAAGAAAAAGTAATTTAAAATAATAGGGACAAAAATAAATGTGAATATATTTAAGAAGCTGCTTTGGAATGTGGCCTCCTATTTTGTGTCCACAAGTTCCTTTGGATACCATTCACAACAACTGGTTTATTTTCCAGCAGTTTAAATGGAACATCAATCAAGTTTACAATTATTTAGGCTAGTAAACCTTGTCAAACAAAATTGAGAAAACCTCCTCAAGTGAAACAATTTCAGGAAACTCTAAGAAAGACGGTGAAAATAAGCATAACAACTTGAACAGCTTATATAAATGTCTATGCAGAGACACACCTCCCATCATTAACATTTCTCAAACATTGCGCTTAAAGTTTCAAATTTTCAACAAAAATTGGAAGAGAACAATAATTTGAAGTTTTTCTAAGCTCTGAAGCAATCCTCAAATGTTATGTACACAGAGAAGCAGTGGAGCTCTCTGTTAAGGTAGGTGCATCGATAATGAAATTTCCAGGTAATATCCACAAATAATGAGGAAACAGAAACTGGTTCATTTAAGTAGGCAATTGGCATAAGAAGTCAGATTCATCAAACAAGACATCTCCCTGTTTATCACAAAGGATATGACATTTTAATCAGCTGCAGAGATGCCCATTCACACATTTTCAAATGTGAACAGAGGTTCTTTGGATATTGGCTATGTGAAAATTAATAATCTAATTTGTTTTTAAATTAAATACCATTACCTTTTGACAGGTATCATGCCAATATCTGAAAAAGAAAAATACTCTGTTAATTAACACTTTCTACAGATCACAAGCAATCTTTAGTGATGCAGGTGATTTTTTTATGTTACTTACGTCTTACTTTTATAGACACTATCTTCTTTGTACGAATGAGGTTTATGACTTCTTCATGTGTGCATGATGAAATGGAATATCCATTTATACGAACTATCTCATCTCCAACCTCAAAAATGAAAGGGAGAAGAAAAAATAAATTGTGAATTAACGTTAAAAGGTTTTTAATGAAGCAATCTGGCAATCTTATTGATGCAAGTGTTTGATAATGTCCTAAATACTTCTTGAATTTCAGGTAACGTCCAGATCAGATTTACCTGTAATTGTTTGAACTTAATATTGAACATCAAAAGGGCAGATTAATGTCCAAATAACAATTTTATAAATAATATCTAGTCTCTACACGTCAGTCTTGTACTCCACATACTACCTTAAATACAAGTGTCTGTATTTCAATTCAAATAATTTTGGAGTGATTTTCTTCCTCTACACTTCAGCAGTTTAAGTTTGCTTTTACCATATGTTCTCCAAGATACCTCAACTGTTTTGATGAATAGGAAAATAAACTTTGTCTTAATTCATTGCTCTGAATCCAGAATCAGACAACGTAATATTTTAATGGAATTTACCTCCATTAAAGGTGCAATTATTCTGATTAATTACAATAGTCATATACTAGCATAAAGAATGCTTGTTCTGAGGTGCAATAGCTTAAGTCTTCTTGGATCACCCACATTAGTTACAAAACTCGATGCTAGTCATGTGTGACAGATTTTCAAGTGTTTCACAGCAGCAACCCATCATATACTATGGTTGAAGAGATGGACTCACCACCCTGCTGTGGCCCCTAGGCTGTGGCATTCCCTGTTTTTTATGACATGAAAAAAGTGAGGAAACTTGAGACAGGACAGAAACACAGAAGGAAGCTCCCACCAAACAGAAGGCAAATCAATCACTTAATCCCAAGTTTACTCAGGCCTCCGTGTGTATGCAATATATATATATATATATATTTGGGCTCCAGGGGTGACAGAGAGCATAGTTAGCTACAGAACAGACCAAGAACATGCACTCTGAACAGCAGAGACAAAACTAGTGTTATCCCCGAGGCAAATTTAGATGAAGATAACTTGACTGAAGGGGGCCGTAATTTGTGTTCTGTCCTCCACCCTAAAGGATTGGGTCCAGGTCTCCGTACAGATACAGGCCCTCTTTATCTTCCAAAACTATGTGCCTTTTGTCTCACAAACTGGGTATACAATGGACTGAAAAGCAACTGGAATTATCCACAGAGGTTTTCATCTGTTGTGCAGTAAAGATGTAGGGGCTTTATTAATGGAAAAAAAACCCCAACAGATATTCCAGAGAAAAAAATAATACTAGATAAGTAAGTGTATACTAGCATAAAAGATAACCTTCATTGCCAGTGTGTACTACCTGCCTCAAAACAGTTCAATATTGTTCTAAACAAATCACAGAAAAACATATCACAAAACTCTCATGAAGGAATGAGAGCAGAAATACAAAAACAACTGAAATATCCTCCAGCATCTTTATATTCCTATACTGCACCAAAAATAAGTAACACACCCAGAAGTAAGAGACTGTAGAAACAAATCTACATGGTGAATTCCGTTTATCTCCAAGACTCACTGTCTGATCCAAAACCAGGCCAGCTTTACACAGAAACTACACATGCCCTCATATATAAATTAAGCGTAAAGACCATTCTCTAGCACTGAAGTCAATTCCTCCAAAGCAGGGTGGCTCTATGTAACCTGCTCTCTAGGAACCACCCTGGCATGTGCCTGAACTGTGTAGGAACTGATCAACAACACTTGCTAGCATAGATCAAAAACCATACTGAGGACCACACTAACATTCAGCAGCAACCAAATGGCAGCACCCCAAGAATATTACCCAGCAGTGTTCAATTTAATAGTGTAGAACAGACAGGGTGCCATAAGGATTCAGCTGCTTCTATAAAATTTCAAATCTTATTTATCAGAATACACAAAAGAACTAATAGAACTAATGTTTATTTGGTGATAAAAATGACAGTATATCATTGAAAAGCTTTTATTTCAAACTGCTTCCCTTCCTGTAATATAAATCCAAATTTGTTTCGGTATGGCAAATAGACTAGAAATTTCCAAGTTTCTATGAACTTTGCCTAATGATCCCCCTAGGTATGCAGACTGAGAAGGAATCAGTGATGGAAGCATTGGCCACTTTATTTAAGTTTGTACCTTATTAGCTGTTCAAGATGACACTGAAAAATGCCAGGCCCTGGCTAGAGCATCATAAGCAAAGACTTTTACCTAACGTGAACCACATGACACGGCTGTGTGAAAACTAGTGCATACTCTCTTCCATTAGGCAATGCAAATCAATCCTCTGCACAGTAGGATACACAAATGATTACCAGGAAACGGCTCTAACAACAAACACTCAACAATACGCCCTTACACCTCTGTACTTTGATCTCCACAAGAACACTTCAGCTTTACTGTTCTCCAGTAGCATTTCTTATGAGCTACTGTGAATATTTATTATCTAAAATGTATCAAAATGCCACCCTGATAGTTGACAGGTCTTTTCTGATTAACAGCCTAGGATTTTGTTCTTAAGCATTGACACTTTGCCTGCCTCCTCGTAAATATGTCCACTTTAACAGCAGCATCGTCCCTAGTTAATGATTGCCTATCATGTTCCACTTAAAGACTCAAGTTTCAAGCAGCCGAATTTCAGTTTAGGCTTAAGTTTTCCATGCTGGTATCTGCACCAAGCTGATTTCAAGTCTCAGCAGAGCTAAAGCAACTAGTTCTAAACAACAACAACAAAAAATAATGTACAGTTAACTTTGTTGAGAGGTTCTGTGCTTTCAATTTAGGTTTGGAAAAGGTCCTTATACTACAAATTAAGAGCACAATTTTTACAACCTTAGTGAACACCTTTATTGACTAAAAAGTTTAGGGGAAGAGGCAGGTTCATCATAACACATTTGGTGAAAGTTAGTTAATAGAAAGACTGGCTATACTAGTTCCGATCTTGGAGGAACTTCCCTTGCATCCACTTGCTTTGGGACTGCCCATGCGCCAGCCCCTGGTGCCAAGATCAGTTGTGAACAGACTTTCAACTGCTGCTGCAGAAGATCAGAAGAGTTATTTCTTCCAGAATGCAGGAGGCACAGGAGACTCACAAGGAACAGGAAGGGATAAAAAGCTTCATTCAGCCCTAACCACTAATGTGGTACAAAAAAAAAAAAAAGCACCATTGTGCAAAACCCACTATCTACTTACAGAATTAAAGTCTTTGTTGTAATATTCACAACAGTATTACAATAAATGTTGTAATCTTTAATACATTTGTTAAGACTGTGCAAGCAATTGACATCTTGGATAACTCTGTGACCCTTATTTTTTTTAATATAACAGTATATTTTTTTTCTTTTGAGCCAGATACTTCTAGTCTCCCCCACAGAAACTTTCCAACGTTACTGTCACTGGAAGGACAGAAGGTAACACCTCCAGTCTTTGTCAGACTGAGCGAGTGATCTACAATAGCCATACAGACTAAATCATACAGCATATCCACCGTTTTCTCTATCACACGAGTTTGATGTGCCTGAAAAAAAGTGAAGAATTCACAGTCTAGCTCACTGAGGACTAGCTTCCTTATACCTTGCTGACAGTTTAGGGAAAAAAAGGGCACAGCTGGAGACTCCTCCCCTGGTACTGCATAGCTCAGCACCAAAAGCCTGAATTTGCATCACCACGTTTATGTGAGAGGAAGAGGGGAACTGCAAGTAAGAATTCCTCAGTATGGCCTATGTCTTAAAGACTGTCACGTTAACACACACCGTGACAGGTTTACCCTTGGGTGACAGGACAGCAGGCATGCTATCACTTTCTGCCTTTTTTCATACGTAGTAAGTATTATCGAATATTCCTACTGTGACCTGTTCAGCTAAAAAAAAAAAAAACCAACCCAAAAAACCAACAAAACCAAAAAGCAACAAAACAAGAAATCTCCCGGTTATCATCTTCACTTCTTTCACAAACTTTTTTACTTCTGGGAAGTACCATATACTCTGCAATAGCACACAAAACATTAACAACACATCCACTGTACCAGCATAGCTCATGTAGTGCAGTCTCCTCTCCACTTAAGGCAGAGATTTTTAGCTGACAACACAGCATCAGAAGACTATAAAAGCAAAGAAAACGCAGTATTTGACTGTCCTGCAGGAGAGAATACACTTGCAGAGGCAGAACGTGACTGTGGTCCCCAGTCCCTAACCAGTGGGACTGCTGCTCCCCCTGATGGACATCCAAAAATCTCACCCAGGGCAATGGGCTGTCTGCAATTTGCAGCAGTCCTGACTGTTGTCATTTAAGCCAGTCAGATTTTTAATATGATCTTTAATAAGAGCGGAAATAGGTCAGTACTGAAGGCTTTTGAACATACAACTCGTGGTAAAAATGCAGAAAAAAACCAAGGAAAATCACACGGTGTCTGCAGTTTAGTGTTGCACCCCGATAGCTCTGGCTATGAAAGAACACTCACTTAACCAACTTGGTCCAAATGTTCAAAACCACACCTTTCCACCCATCCTGCCATCCCACAGGCCTGGCAGCCATGCCATTGCACTCCTCTTTCCCCTGCTAAATTCTACGCTAGCTCCCCACCCCAAACCCAAGAATTTGGTCTAGAGCTGTTCCATTGCCCTCAACGCTTCAGGAAATGCATTGTAAATAATGCAATTTTTAGGACTGGGATTACCACTGGCAATGTGACTGTACTGTCAGGAAGCAAAATGGCTCAGAGGGAAGTCAGACTTGTGGCACTATACATAAAGACTCAAGATCCTCTACAAGGATACAGACTCTCAGCCTATTTAGGATTCTGCTGGTTATTCTAGGGAATGGTAAGAAAGTGAGTCACCTCTGCTTTTCAAAGGAAGGTTGAGCTCCTCAAGAGTAAAATGCTCAAAAAGCTTCCTCCATTACCATCTCTGGACTCTCTCTGGACTACTCACTTGCAAAAATACCAGAAGTTTGTGCATAACTATTCAACCTCAAGTATGCAATGTTGACCTCATTTGACCTACCTAGATCTTATATATTTTTTGGTGGTTGGGTTTTTTGGTTTGTTTTTAGTTTAGTTCAAGATCCCTCCTTTACTAGCATCTTATGCATCATGCAGGCTATAACAGACTGTGAAGCCTGGGTTTGCACCAACTCAGCTTTTTAAAGGGATAACCTAACCTACTGTTATTAACTGCAATGCCATAACACACAGAAACATTCCAGTTCTAGGACTGCAAATGGCAGTGCCATTTGTGAGCATCCATATAGCTTCTGTAACAGTAGAACTAGTGTTGTTCTGACGATGTCATCATTCATTAAGCAAGTCACATCTGCTAGTATTATATCATCTACCTAAGAGGCACACAATTACAAAATTACGAATGCAGCCAAGATAATATTTTATTTTTTCCTCCCACATGAGAATGAGCTTCTCCCTTACAGATATTCTTGGTACTCCTCTTTGCTGAGCTTCAGAAATGAAACAAAAATACAGTCTAATACTCTTCACTCACCCTAATGACTTTCTGTTACTAACT
This sequence comes from Elanus axillaris, assembly GCA_026212715.1. NCBI lineage: Eukaryota > Metazoa > Chordata > Aves > Accipitriformes > Accipitridae > Elanus > Elanus axillaris. Next base: position 14,092,885 of record JANZLQ010000022.1, on the reverse strand, counting down.
GATGATGTATGACTGAAGGTGCTTTAGAAATACCCATCTAGGCTAAACTACAGGAGACGTAGGCATATAACAAACTGCTTTCTCTTTAGGACACTTGAACAGCTTTTCTTGCAAAAGAGCGTCCATACACTGAAGTAATTAATAGTTATTTTCATGTATTTTTTTACTTTTGTACTGGTATCACTGTATACCAACCTTCTGAATCAGAAGCAGTAGAAATAAAAGTCTGCGGGACTGAGCAGAATAGAACAGCAACAATTATTTTGTTATTATATATCACTGTTTCCCCTTTCCCTATCAAACAGGGAGATGACAGGCTGTGAAAAGAAAAGCTGCAAACCTAACTTTTCCCAAGTAAAACACCCATTATTTGTAACTTTTAACACAAGAATTACATTTAGTGCTTCCAAGAAATTGAAGCATTTTTACATAACATCACTGTTTCAAATTTCTCATTTTGTACACTTCTTCCACTTTCATCACTCATACCAATCTCCAACTCTTTGTATTCAGCAGAATCCCCACAGACATAAATATCAGAAAGTGGGAGGGGAGAAGTACACTTCCTCATGAAAGGACAAAACACTTGTCTTCTAGAGAAACTGTAGTTAAAAAAAGGTCAAACTACAAATGCCTCAGTAAGCCTTCATAATTACTCAGTCATTTTAGTGTAACTTGGAAACTACTTCAAGGAGAAACCATGCAAAATTAATTTGATTTTTTTAAAAAAAGCAGCATGATGTAAAACTGACGGTATAATAGAAGATCATTATACCTTTCTCAGACAGCATTTTTGGCATAGAAAATGTGTAGAGATTTAGTCAAAGCAAGTGGGTGAAATTTCAGAAGCAGTTGGCTTTACTATGAGACAGCAATTTAGAACAATGGACTGCCTGTCAGCTCTCGTTATTCACAGGGGTTCAGAAAGTGCCTAGTGCCACCTATTATGAGGGCACTTTAGGCTGAGCTTTAACAGAACGTATGAAACAACTCGTCAGACAGTTACATGAGCAGCAAAGCACCAGCTATTCACATTAATACATAAAATCTAACTCTAATAAAGTCATAGTCAGTCTCAGGCATATTTCCCCCTTATTGTCCCTACTTTGTCTGCCAAACTCCATGTTCTGAGTTGCAGTACAATTTGCACAAGCCAGCCCAAAGATCCTTTACAATCCCGTTCTCTGTCACTAACATGTAGCACAATGGCCTCAGTTATAGAAAGCCAGTAAGGTCTTTTTGCATACTGAGAAAAAACAAAAATTGACATCCTTACAGCAGCACAATAACTGAGCATAACTCCTTATCTATCATGTCAATACATTAATCTGAAACAAGCAGAGAAGCTGCAACACAGCGTAAGGATGAATGTACTAGCATGACAGTTTAAGACAGTGGCTATCAAGTCCTCTGTTGCTCAGCATCATTAATGCCTTCCAGTATTTTCCAGGAGATGTTTTCAAAAGCCATGTAAGTGACTGGTCTTTGTCTTTTCCTCAGTTTTCTAGCAGTGGAGGAAGGATGCAGCTGGAATCTGTCTACTGAGCTGAATACAATCCAGGAACAACTCACTTCCCATTCTCATGGCACAACGTAGCACACAAGGTACACAAGCTTTTGTAGTGCAAACTCTAGGAAGGTGCACTGATGTCTTTCTCTGGAGTTACCCACTAGCAAACCCCATACTTAGAAGTAGGCTACCAACAAACACATCCAGCACAGTGTGATGTCCTATGCCATCCTCTCAATTCTAACTAAATGCAGAATTTGTGGGGGCCTATTCCCTGAATTTGTGGTTTTGTTCTAAGAAGGAGCTTCTAACAGCATCCAGTCACATGCCTGTCCAGAGCAGGCTGCCAGAAGATGAAACTAATTCAATAGTGAATCTGAATTAGTGAATGGGATATATAGGTATGAATGCACAAAGGGGCACATGCATGTACACAAACAGACAGGAACATTTAAATAAATTTCAGAAAGCTCTCAAACAAACATGGAAACCTTTTTTCTTTTTTAATCTAAAAAGAGTCATAGGGTTACACTGAAACATATCTACAAAACACATTAGTTTAATTAAACACTGTAATGAATCATGCCAGTCTAATACATTTTGGACTAGAATTAAATATAAATCTTAAACATCAATACTTCCAGCATCTATTCAGTTGACAAATTGAAATTAGCCTGGCATATCAGGCTTTCTACTCAGAAACAGACCTTTAATGCACCTTATCAGCTTTGAAAGCATTGAAAGATGCAGACATTTGCCATAGTAATTGCTCACTTCTCTCTTCACCAAGGTATACACAAGCAACAAATGACACATTCAAAAAAACCAAACACCCAAAACTTCATTAATACAAATTGCATAAGTACCAATTCAGAAAAAAAAGTGTTTCTATACATAAGTATTTTTGCCAGCCTTGTTACAGTTCATGTATCTAAAATTCAAATCACTGAAAGTGCAATTCCATGCAGTATCGAAGATACTGGAAATGGTTAAAAATAGGTTCTTTTTTTTATGTACTTCCATTGCATAAACCAAACCCCCCAGTATTTATACATGAAGTTCAAATAAATGTTTCATTATACAAATTATATCTGTGCAAGGTAGAATTATCATTCTTAGTATTTATATGCTCTGTTCTACATGTAATCAGAATTTGGCAACTTAAAACACTTTTCCACAGTCTAGTTAGAGATCCTTCTTTCCACTCGCTTATTTAACTGTTACTATTCATGAAGTATAAACACTCCAGAAAGCCATTCTATCTTCAAAAATTATCATATCTTAAATAAAAAAAAGTTTACATATCATGAAAATTGGTGAATAGGAAAGAACAATTTTAATAACTTGATTCACCATTGGTATAATGGTATTTAATATGGCACCAACTTACCTATTTTGTAAATTTTATTACAAGTGACAAAGAGCTTAGCAATAGCTATTTCTAAATATTAAACTACAATTCTTACTGGCTGCTTCCCAAACATTGTAGCAAAAGGCTTTTTGCAGACAGCAGCCATGAACATAAATGAAATAATTTTATTACCTGAAGTCCGACATTATCTGCCTGTCCTCCTTTCACTAACTGGGAGATGAAGAGGCCACAGCTAAATTCCACTCCACCTCTTACACTTATTCCAAGTCCTTCCGGATGAGAACGATCCAATCTCACCTCTTTCAGCTTTCTGCAAAAATAGAAGATACTTGACTATTCAGCTGCGTAACACTTTGTGGCAATGATGTTGCATATGAAGGTTACACATTATTTTTCTCTTATAACATTTAGGCATTAAAAAAAGCAAGCTGACTGAAGTTTGGATGGATTTGTGTTAGCTAAAGACATCAAGTATTTTTCACAAGAAAAACCATCTGTAACCATTGAAGCTGTCTGCTTCTAAAGGGTTAGAGCTACAAGATTTTTTTTTATTATTAAATGCAGGCAAACATGAGCAAAAGATTGTTTCACCTGGAAAGCATCGCTTTTGACTCCTTTACGCTGCTTTTATTAGATTAACCTACTTGGCAACCAATTTCAGGTAGCTCAAAACTGTTCTTCTAGCAAATATAGCAAAAGTAAAAAAATTATGCCCAGCTCTACACAGGTGACTGATATTTTACTTGAAGTTTGTCTGAAAACTCAGACGGTATTTCCTGCTTGTATTTAAGTTGGCTGCATTGTTCTGCATTCCCTTACCGTGATCTTTTGGGTGTAAGCTGATCATATTCCACCTGATGTTTTAATGGGATAAGTGGGCGGATAGCATCAAATAGAGGTAATCTGCTGGGTTCATTAATCACAAGTTTTAGGTCCCCCACAAGCACTGGGAGATTCATAGATCTATAAAAAAAAAAGTGAGAAAACAAGCACAGGTACACATCAACGCAAAGCATAATTTAATAACTTGCTGTACATGTGGCTTCAATGTTTGCATGCCCCTTCAACCTACTAAAAAAGTTACTTATGCAGATACTGGTTTAACCAAAGCCAGATAGCCTCTGAGAAAGCAAGCCTTCCATAAGCAAAGAGGAATAACAACTACCTCCTTGAAAATAACTGAAATCTCCTAAATATTGCCTTTAAGGTCACAGACATATACTTTTATAGATGACAAATTTAATTTCAGAGTCCCCAAAAGATTTATGGGACTCTTTGGAAATAACTTTCTAGATCAGATATACCTGCCTACTAGATTTTTGTTTCCTTACTAGTTAGCAATCCTTCTAAGTGAATCTAGGCTACATGCTCCTTCCTCTTCTGAACTTAGGGGACTGACAAATTGTTTAGATCCAGGAAAAAAAAATCATGAAGCTCAGTAACTAGAGCAAAGACTTGTTTAAAATTTTTAAATATTTTTCCAATCAAAATTGAATGGACATCAACCAATAAACAAAATTTACATAAATTAAACCACTGTGAACATCTGTCTTATGAGAGCTATGCAAAGTAGCCTCCTTGATATTGTCAGCACTGAGCTAGTTAGATGTCTAGAAAGTGTACTTTGTTGCCCAGCTGCAAGAGTGGAAGAACAGCTCCCTAAGGTTCAGTGGAGCTATTCATACACAACATCCAGTTAAACTTAGGCTATATTATTTGCTGTTCCCTCTCTCAAAATTTACGTTTCCTGGCATACAATATTTCTGAGGCATATGTGTTGACAATACATATCAGGAATGATATCACATGGGATTAGAGGTCAAATACTTTTGGAAATGCTATTCACAGCGAAGCAGACATTCTACATTAACTCCAACAGCAATTGCACATATTTTTGCCGTGGAATACTTCATACTGTATTCCAAAAAAGTGATACATCATCAACATACATTCACAGAGATATTGGAAGCCTTGCTCAAGTCATTGCAATTTTGGAAATTGAAGAAAAGTTACTATATGCATTGCTAATTTTGTAACTGCAAGAAGGTTTTAAATAATTAAGAGCTACTGAATCAACCAGCTTTCCAAGCAACAGGCTTTATGAATGGATTAGCAATTAGAAAGATATGAGTGAAACTGAATCAGATATGCAGCTGAATACACCCATAACTAGAGCTCAGTGCAAACATCAGATGTAAATGTCTACATTTCACTCAGCTAAGATACTATTAATTAAAATATGAATGGAAACAATGTCTGTCAGAGCCATTTGTCTATGATGAGTGGAAAATACTTTCTCATTTTCTGTGAAAAACAACAGATCAAGACGCTGATCTCATTTGCAATGATACAGGTCCAAAGCAATGGTGGTTTAAATCAGTTCAGTAAAAGGATTGGTAATAGGCCTAGCACCTTAGCCTTTTTTTCCCATTATGTCATAATAAGAGAGAGTTGTTAAACATGCCAACAGATTCCCAGACTAAATTTTTTCAGCTTTCAGATAAAAAAGTTGCAAAGAATTTTTTATCTGAATAGTTAGCAAAAATCTTTGAAAAGCAAACTCAGTGAAAGCCTCTGTTGCAAATAAGCATTATTTGGAAATATTAATGAATTTGATTAATGCTCTCTTCCTGTTTCCTAAGAACAGTTTTATCATCCAAGTGCTTCCCCACCCCACC
>JANZLQ010000022.1:14067104-14082929 GCA_026212715.1 Elanus axillaris | reverse complement strand
CCGGCCTCCGCCGCCGCTCCCCTACCTCGCCGCGCTAGCGGTACGAGCCGCCGGGCGGCGATAGCCCCCCCGCGACCCCCGGCTTTGGTTGTTTCGGGCCAAAGCAAAAGAGACCGAAAAAGTAAAAGAGAAGCCCGTCCCGCGCCGCGGGTCCCCCGGACCTTTCCCTGGGCTAATTCTTGCAACCGGTGCTTCTCGTATAGCACGGAGCTCACACCCAAACTGCTCTTCTGTATTTGTAGGTATGCATGTCGCTAGCCCTACTAGTTAAGGAAAGCACGAAGATGTGAAATTTAAAGTATGCTAACACCTGGAGGGAGGAAAAAAGAACAATTTGCTTCAACACATTGCTCTACTGTAAACAATCTCAATTTTTTATTTTTAGGTAAGCAGGGTGAATCTGATGTATTGCTAAGTTTGATTTCCACCACCCTTTCCCACTACAGAGTATCTGAGTAACTGCCTAAAAATCAAGCTCAGAGTACATGAAAAGGAGCCTATTTCAGACTTATCTCTTTCAGGTAATTTTGTCTTGGGCTGGTTCTTCTCCCACGTTCCCTAATGTAATACACAACAAAGACTTCTGCACTCAAGGCTGGAAGCAAGTGGAAGAGACCTGCTAACTTATGTCCCTTGGTTTCCCTGAAGAATCAGCTTCACCCAATATAAGTCTGGAGAGAACGGGGTTTATGTAAGCACAGGTAGCTTACCTACTCCTCCTTCCAACAAAGTGGAAACTTGTATGAATCCATATAAAGCCATGATAAAAAAATTCCATAGTGCCAAATACAAACTATTATTTCTGTGTGATAACATTTGTAAGCTACACCAGCTCCTTTAGAAATTGCTCTTAACCCTTTCAGAAGATGGCTTTACTGTATTGGAACTTTTCAATGCTATGTACACTACCCTTTTCTCATATCAGGTGTCAGGAATATAGGAGGAATGCATTTTAAGCCTGTGCACAAAGAAATACAAAAACTGTTTTCAGAAAACAATTTTCTCTTAGAATTTTGCAACTACTGGTATGCAAATCATTTGTCTTCTACCTAAGTTCAGTATCACATGATATTGAAAGGCTATTCTATACAAGCATCAGACACACAGCTGTAGAATTTCTTCCCTGTATATGCAAAACAAAATTGTCTTATGGTTGAAAAGAGAAGGGAGGAGGTACATGAAATTTAAAGGATGCATAAAATACCATGTACGTTTCCTTTAAATTTACATATAGACTGTAACAGTCACTGATATCTGTCAATCGCTTCTAGAAGACTACAGGAATAGATCTTTTTACAAGCTGAAAGTTATGTACCTTTGAAAGAAAGTAACTTTTTTTATCATGTAGATACATTTTCCAGGACACAGAAACTCCTCCATGTAGTAAAATATTGTGGAATTCAACTTTATTTGGTCATGTGAAAACTGCTCTGAATCATCAGGTACAGGACACACAACAGAAAGGATAATGAACATGGTGGGCTGTTGGTCTGCTCTGTTACATGAATTCCTGTGCTCTACTGTGTGCAAATACAAAGCAAACAAGCCCACAAACCTATCTCATGCTTCAAAACTGCAAGTTTGATAATCAGTAAATTTATGATATGGTTCTGAAGTTTCCATTACTTTAAATATGTCATATTAAAAGACAGTACAATTATGAATATTTATTAATTTTGGATACTGAAATCTTTCATAGCAATAAATCGAATTGTATTTAAATTAGCTTTAAACTAGTTTCAGTTACTGTTTCCTACTTGTGGCATTAAGGGAAAATTAATAAAGTTGGCAGCCCATTTAGTAGGCAAAGAAATACATTAAAACGTGTGTTGTGTAAGCTGATTCCTGTTGCTTTTGATCTACTTTCTCTACATCCATTAATGTAACCTGGATCACAGAAAGTACACCAAAGCCAAGTGCATAGTGCATTCAGGATAGATGGGCTCTGCTACAGGCTGAGGCTAGCACATAATTCCAAAAATCTGTTTGGGGTTATTGGGAAAAGGCTGTGCTGAATTTAAAGAATATCTTTTCTGTCTCACTTTCTTTTCTCTCATACACATTCTCCATCCAACATTTACAGGAGAGAACAGAATTCTCAGTGAAAACATCACTAGTTTTCCATCATTTCATTAGAAATGAAACACTTGTTGCAGGAAGAAACACAATCCACAGGGACAAATTACAAAGGCAGAAAAGAGATCCTTTTAATGACTTACTGTTAACAGACTTCCCAAAGCAGTCAGAAAAGGCCCCTTTTCATCTGAGACAGTTTCTCACCTGGTATGAGCAGCTTCTAAAGCTTCTGTTGTAAGATATGTAAACCTGAAGAATGATGGGGAGAGAGGCAGCAGCAGATGGGAAAGGGAAAAGAAAGGAAACAGGTAACAGCAATAAGAAAAGGGAAGAGAAAAGGGGAGAAAAATAATGGAAATAAGGTAAACTAGCAAAATTTAATCATAAGAGGAAAAAAAAAGAACCTGCAAAAGGATCCAACAGAGAGCTCCATGCTCAGGAGTGTCAATTTGTAGTAACAAAAAGTTTTCATAAGCTATGGAAACAATCCATACACATTAGTTGGATGCTGCATGTCCTAGTTATGCCTTTCATTACTCAAGTTCTGACACTTTTTTTCAGGGGGTCGGGGCATCGACCACGTTCGCTGCCTCTCAGCACAAGCAGGCAGCTCTCCTCAAACTAGCAGCTTTCAGCCATGCGACGTTCCCAGGAGCAAAGGTAAAGCCCCAGGTTCGTTCGCGTCAGAGGCGGGGCGCAGCCTTAACACCGCACCCCACCGCGAAGGTTTGAGTTCCTGCTGAGAAACCGTGACACTAATCGTTTCCTAAGCCCCAGAAGGGCGGAAAAGTGGAAATAAACGTCGGGAGCCGGTGAGGTCGGCGCCCGGCACCGGCAGTCAGGGAGAAGCGTTAGCAAGGCCAGAGCTGCTAGCCTGTGGAGACAGCAGCCGCCCTGGGGCAAGCCCGCTGCAGACCGAGGGGCGGTATCCAGGGTGAGTGCTTGGGGAAGGGCCGGGGGCGGTGGGGCGGTAGGGCGGGCGAGCGGCTGATAAACCCCTCGGTCGCCCCGCCTGGGAGGGCGGGAGCAGCCTGAGGCGCAGGTAGCGGCCAGCGTTGAGGCCCGCAGCTCCTAGGGAAGTCGCTGCCGCTCGTCAGTCCGTATGGAGGCCCGGCTCCTCCTCGGGGCGCTGCTGTGCGCCTGGCTGCCACCGGGTGAGCCTCGCGCCGGGCAGGGCGCGGGGACGGGATGGGAGGTAGGACGGGGCAGTCCCGACCACCGCTAACCTACCGCCTTTGCCTTCCAGTCCTGTCTCCGTGGGGCGCCCGGGCACAGATGCCTGTCGGTGGGGTCCTACCGCTCCCCAGGTAAGAGCCAGCCGGGGCACAGCGGGGCTCTTTTCTTGCCGCTGAGGTGCGCGGCCGGCAGCCGTGAGGCGGGGTGGGCTACCTGGGCCGAGCAAACCCAGCCTTGTTCTCTTGCTCCCAGCCGAGGCACCGCCGCGGGACCTCGGAGAGGGGGTGGCCTCGCCTCGGCGACGCAGGTAGGGGGCGCGGGCCTGTCGCTGTAAGGGGCGGCGGGCGGGCACGGCGGAGGTGGGGGCTGCGGTGCCTTCTTGGGGAGACGAGGCTGCCGGAACGTGTGGCTTTTCTCTGAGGAGCCTCCTGCGAGGAGAGCCGCTTCTTCTCGCGGTCGGTTGGTTGCCTCGAACCTCAGCGCGACCAGAGCTGGTGAGGCGATAACGGTGCCGTCGACGGCTCGTGGCCCAAGATGGCGCCTGGCTTTGCCGCGCTGCGCCGCCGCCTGGCGTGAGACCCTTCTGAGGGGTGGTTGGCGGCGCCGGTCTGAGGGACAGGTGTTCCGGTTGTCATCAGAATAACGTGTTTGTCATAGCTTACCTGAATATATCTGCACATTACCATGATACCGTCAGTATTTCTCACGAGCTTTAGCTCGTTCAGAAATAGTTATATGTGACATGAAGTATCCTTGCTCCACGGAAAGCTGAGGTCTGGTCTGGCTTGTCCAGCAATAATTGCTTTGTGGGAGCCTTTTCGTTGTAAAAGTAAATGATCTGGCAGTATCGGATCACTACAACTCAGTACTGGTTTTTGGATGTGGTTTATCTTGGCAACCCGACTATATCATTTGTGGTGTGTTGCTGAAATATAATGAGGGTGTGTGGTTCCCGCTCCCTTGTTCGAGGGTGGGAGAAGGGAAGTTTGCTTTGTAGACCTTGTTCACAGCAGGGGAGTCGCCGTTATTCTTTCTCCCTTCTTTATGGGAAAAGCTCAGCAGAGAGAGAAATGTGCCACATAACTGCAAACAGGTAACAAAATCAACCACCAGTAAGAGCAAATGCTTGTGGACTGACACCCCCCCCAAGAATTCAAGATACGATAATAGACTTTGTTTCATTCTGTGCTAGCTGACTGAGCAGAAATCTTCAGTAAGAAATATGCTTTTAGGAGAAAGAAAAAAAAAATCAGTGTTAGTTTTAAAAAGATAATAACCTGAAGAGTAGTTGTTCTAGCCGTTTGAACTGTCTAAAACTAAGAATAATGCATTTTTACACGTTCTTGCTTTTAATAAGCTTCTTCAAGAGGAGGAGATAAAGCAACACTAAGCAATGGTGGTTAAGCCCTCTGCAGAATTTTACATCCATGAAGACTTAGTTAATGACGTAGCTCCTGAGATCAGTTTTCAGTCGAATGTCTAAATAGGTATTTAGAACACAGAAAAGATCTGCTATTTTAAAAAAGCATTTGGCAGAATTGTGCACAGGACTGAAAAATTTGAATTATAAAACTAGACCATGAAAATTAAATGCAATAAATCTAACCAAGGCCATAGGTAAAATTATGCAGACATAATTGTTGTTTATGATGTTATTTTGGAAATATTTTGCTCAGTTATTTGTATTGCTGTCAACATCATACATTGTAGCTAATGCTGTTTTTTTAACAGATACTGTATTTGTCACAACTAACGTGTCACTAAAATACGAACATTTTAGAGGATATAGCTGCTGCTCTTCATGAGGTCAAGAAATAATATGAAATGGCTGTAACATTTGTGTTACTGTCTTAAGTAAACTAGGTAAATGTAATGAGATGCTTCATGTATGACAACATATCAATAGATTTCTGTAACTTGGCTAAGCAGGTATGCTCTTCTGTTTTCTCAGATACATGATATAGGCTGAATTGGCTTTTGTGATTTGATGTATTGCTGGCTTTTTCTTTTTTAAAGGAAATGTAAGTATTTAAGCTCTGAAGAACACTTTAAGCCACCTTCATAGACTACTCTCCCTTCTGTATGACAGTACATTTTACAGGACTGGTTGTGTTGTGTACACTAAAACCACAAGTTAGTATTATTTCCTTAAAGCATATTTTCTACAAGAGCTGGTATGAAAATTATTTTGAGTAATACATAAATAATTTTGGATATTGTTTCCTCTCAGAGAAAAATTGTGGGGAATATTAAACAAGCTATACATGCTCAGGTGCTGTCCTATTTCTTTCAGTCATTAAAGTGCTCCCTTTAAGACAGATTGTCTTTGCAAGTTTTATTGAATCTGAGCATTCAAAGCTGCATCTTAAAGAGCAGTTGCCAAAATCCTAATTATAGTACCTCTTTGTATAAATAACTGGGTTTGCACCTAGCCTCAATTCTCTAAGTGGGGTAGGCAAGGTCATAAATTTTAAGTAAAGAGCTAAAACTTTGCACTTGCAAGAAAATGGGAACTCGTATGTTCACACTTCATACCTAAACTATACACCTCCCTTGGGTAAAATGGTGTGAGAGTATGTTGTCCTTCCAATTTATCTAGAAGCTGTCGGATGACTAGTGACCATGACTGACTTAAGCTGTTAACAACTAACCTGTAGGTTCACTTTTTTTTTTTTTTTCCCTCAAAGTATTGATTTGAGTTCTTGTCATAGTACTCTGGTAAGACTCAGTATATTTCTGGTTCAGAAGTGATATAGGTGCCACTGTGTAAATAATTTGAGTTTGGAAAGGGAATGGAGGGATTGTGACTGGCACCACTGGTAGATGGAAGAACGAAGTGGAAGTTGGATTAGTAGATGAATATGGCAAGAATGAGGAGGGGAGTCAACATTATCATGACATAACAGTTTATAAAAATGATTACAAAGTCTAATAGGCTAGAAACACTGGGATTCCAAAGGGCAGTTTATTGGAGAAAGCTTCATTCACCACAATATTGAGAACTAATACAAGAGAACTCAAGATACCTTGCTGCTCCCTGTTGAAGGCAGAAGTGTTTATGAGAAAGGAAACACAAGAGAATAAAAGCTTTAGTCATCATATATTTTTAAATGTTAGAACAACAGATTAAGAAGAGATTAAGGAGAAGATGGTAGGAAATGTTTTGAAAACTAACCTGCATGTTCATGATTTTTTCAAAAAACAAACAAAACCCAGCACAAAACAAACCTGTTGATTCTGCTGGGTTTTGGATCAGGTTCTTGGAAAACAAGTGTGAATTTAGGACCTTTTAAGACATTTTGTTAATTGTTATGGTGTTGTTTAGTGACTTATGCTAGCATATACTCTAAAATGATTTTAAATAATTGCAACAGTGATAAGAATTTCCAAAACAGCAGTGTATTTATATTGAGAATTATGCTAAACACGCATGATGTTATAGAGGCTGTAACTGAGAGTAAAAGGAGTATGGAGAATGGCACAGAAGACAGTGTTTGTATATGGAGTTTCAGGCATTTTGGCTTAACTGGCTTAAAATCTGCCTGCTGTCTTCAGGCATAATGTACTTTACTCCTTTACTGGAGTCTTGAGTAGAAGGACTATACTTTTTACTTTACAATGGTGGTGTTCCATAACTTTTTAGTAAGCTAATATGAAGCAGTGAGCTTACTAAAAATAGTTAATTTACTGATAGACCATGAAGAGATTTTTCAGATGTCTTGGTTATAGCTGCTGATTTCTTTGTTCTTTCTGAAAGGAGCCTGGAATGATGGTTTATAATGCTTCATCTACTGCAATATCCCTCTCTCGGAACAGGAGACTTCACAGTAGGATATGTGGGCCATCTAGTAAGTTATTTATGTTTTTGCATGAAATAAGTTCAATTATCCATTATATTCTGCATAATTATTTTTATGAAGAAAAAAACCCCTAAAATGGCTAATAAAGGTCTTCAGGGTAAGGGGGCTCTACCTTAATTGGTCTCAAAGCACTACAGGAGTATGACAGCTTATTAAGGGGTTTGACCTAGCTTTAAGTTTACATCAGGTTCTGGTTTGAGCATTTGAAAGACTGTGTCTAACTGCAGTTTTTCTAACAAAGAGCTTTCAGCAAGGCAATCTGCTCTTGTAGGTGATATACCTAAACATGTGGATTGCTGCCTAGATGCCATTAAATTACCTGTCCTGTATCTCTTCTGTGCTTGGAGGTTTTTTTGTTTGTTACTCTTTTGCTGAGGTTATCTGTGGATGCTTTTTGTGTGTGTAATCTCTGGGTTAGCAGGATGAGGTACTCTTTAGCCACCAGCTTGCAGTGGTGGGCATTTGCTTGAGGAATTTGCATATTGGCTTTCTTGGTTCATTTTATTTTCAGCAGGGGACAGGCTTAAATCTCTTTGCTCAAGGGTAGAGATCTTCTGTGTTAACTCTTCTGTAGAGGCTGTGTCATGCTTGTCAAGGAGAAACATAAGGCAAAATAATTCAGCATAATTTTAGTTAGTGGTGAGAAACCTCTAGTTTCTCTTCAGTCAGCCAGACTGCTGGCACTGGACATGGGACCTACCTAATAGTGAATAGTTGGGTATGCATCCTATGGCTTTATAGCACAAAATGCAAGACTGATGTGTGGACTGGACTCTTACCAGTTGTGATGAGGGTTGTGTCATCTCTAAAAGCTTTTAATTTCTTTAATACATACTGTTTTCAGGAGCTTTTGAGAGTGTGTTATCTGAATGTGGAGGAATAATAGAAGGGTTTAGAGAAACATAATACTACTCAAATAAAAACTGTTACCTACGAACCTTTCCAGTATATGAAAAATATCATATAGATAGTGTATGATAAAATTGCTCTACAAATACCGCAGTCTATACGAGTAAAACTCCCTCTGCTTTTGAGGGTTGCACCAGCTTATTTACCAAGTAGTAGTTCTTTCCTTAGCTCTATTTTTTAAAAAATGAATAAAGCAGCTTCCAAAAATATGTGCAACTTGTGCTGAGAAATTTGTTGCCATAAGAATTGTTTAGTTCCCTGGGTTATTTTTTGCAAAGTGAAAATTCCTATAGTGGGACTAGTGGGTTTTGTATTCTGCTTCAGAGCAACTGGCTAGAAAAAAGACTTTTAAGATGGATTGTGCTACTGGAACAACTCTTGAAAAGGGCTTATGTGCAAGTTTGTTTGTTCAATAGGCCTAATATTTAAGAAAGGGAGGAATGAAGCTAGAAGGAGGGAGAATGGTGTGGGTAGCAAGTGTCTCATGCCAACTCATCACGTGCCTAAGATTTTAAAGGAGCATGTAGTTATGATGGCAAGAATTAGGTTTCATTGCCCTTTGCAGATGTAATAGGATAAAAGTCCTGGTTTATTTCTAACTTGTATTTCTATGGGGCAAAAATATTTCATAAGGGCTTTCCATTTCTGAGGTACTTGCTTTGGCAAGACAATGTTGCTGGAAACATACTTGGAAAATTATTGATGGTTGTCCACCTGAAGGCAAATAAAATCAGGATCATTAAACTCTAAACAGTTGAATACCTTGACTTGGAAGTTTTCTCTTTAGATCCTAGTAAACTCTGTGTGGGAAATGGAATCCATTGTTGTCTGTGTGCATAATGTATATTAAAAACAAAACAAAAATACAACCTGATCTGCTTTGTGCAAGAGTTTCGGTAACACCCTCTAAATGCCCAGAACAATCATTTTGTTTTGGCTCTTCCTATCTGAGGAGAGATGCTTTATGGAAGTAAGTTTCACACTACTGCTGAAAATTCCTAACAGGCTAAACACTTGAAATTTTGTTGTGTTAAAATGCTGTGGTAGGCATGAGTCTTCAATGTTTAAAGTCACCATTACTATAGAAGATACTTGTCCCTTACAATATGTGTGCTGATTTGAAGACATGCACCAGAGCAGAAAATCTGTAGCTAACTGGAAGGCTCTTAGTATTGAAGGATTAAAATTACATCTTACTCATTAACCTCAGAATCTCAAAAAGGAAAATTTTACATCCTGGTGTAATGAGATCTTTGTCGTCATTTCAAGGCTGTACTGTGTACTGTTGAAGCCTGTCTGTATGCCACAGAAAACTTGTGCTATTACAGGCAGATGCTTTCAAAGACTATGAAGTTGAAGGATAAAAGGCAATGCAAGAAATATTTGTTGTATTAGTTCTCTCATAGTCAGAAGAACACCTGAAAACTTTCTAGAGAAGGTGTGCAATGGAAATTATGCAGTTACAAAATACAAAATTTCAAGAATGTTGACAGCATAAGTTTGAATATTAAATTTTAAACATACCTTCTACTTTTCTATGCATAGCTATAGGTCCTAGTTGATGTTTTTTGCAAATTCTTATGCCAGACTGCTTTGTTTTTTCATTTTTTTTCCATTTTGGAATGAAACTTGCTGATTTTAAAAAAAATAATTAATTTTTTTTAGTAGTTTGATAACCTTCAGGCAGACCTCTCTTCTACACTTACATAAAGCTTTTAAAATGTGTCATCTTTAAAATGTGTTATCTTTTAAAGAAACCTGAAAACCGCAGAGCTTTTGTCTATTTCTCCAAATGACTCTGGAGCTCTGAAACTGTTTGGGCCCAAGTTGGTGAATAGGCAGAATCATAAGAACTGAGGGAACAGGCTGGACCTTGTACCTGCCTAGCTTAAGTAAAACTTGATTGTTTTCAGATCTTTAAATTAATCTTTCACACTTCAACTTTTCTCTCTAAGTGAATCTAGTAATAAATATACTGAAAGGAAACCTGACTTGAGTGATTTGCATTAAACAAATCTTTCATACTATGTCTTGAAAACAGTAAAAAAAATACATAATTCCAACACTAGGAAGTGCTTAATGTTGTGCAGAAAAGTACCCATAGGAAGGTCCGCATCAATTGCAAATCTTTAAGAATTAATAGTGTTTTGATGATAATGCTGTATTACAATGAGGTCAAAATTCAGTTGGAGCAACTGGATTGACATGATGGTTAAAACAAAAATCAAGTATTTCAAAGTTGATGTGCATGGTAATTGGAGTAGTCAGACATGTTCTTGAATGTGTTGGAGTAGTCAGACATGTTCTTGAATGTGTTGGCTTGCTTTTACTTTGTGAAAAAACTTTTAGATGTTTCTCTGATATAGTATCGTAACTTTTGTGTGGGATGTAGATACATGCTTGCTTTGCAGTTACGTATTTGTGCTCCAAGGGTAGAGCTGTTCTTTAGTGACTGTATCTCACTTAATGCTGAGGGGCTTCACATTCATATAAATTACTTTTAGCTATACTAATTTTATTCCTAATAAACATTAGAAGATCAGAAGAAGAAATCATGGATGAGCAAACCTGGACAGATAGTTGATTTGCAACTGAAGTAAGTTCAAGAGACCTTAAGTACCCATTAGAGAAGTAGTTATGTAAGAAAACATAATAAACTAAGGGGGCACAATATCATAGATACAAACTCACAGAATAATTGCATGTATAATAGTTTTTCAAAATAAATGCTTATTTTGATGAAGATGCAAGATGCCTTTCAACAATTATCATATGAAATAGGCAGAACTTGTGTGTGGAGCCCATGTGAAGAACACTTGAAAGGCCAACCAGAGTTGGGTTGGACTGTACTGTATTTCACAATGGATTTTGGAACTTCCTCTTGTCAGGTCTACATGATACTATTGAAGCATCTCTTTCAAGAGCGCAACAGCAGTAATCACCTCTGTGAAGCTTGGACACATCTCCAGAAACAGTTGCAGTGAAATGCACACAGGCTAGATTACAGTCTCACTTTTTCAAAGGCTGTGATAAATAATGGGTATGAGGTTCTGCTACTGCTTATAGGGTGCCAGCTCTGGCCTGAAGGCTCTTGCTGCCTGACAGTGAAGAATTAAGAAGATGGATGAACTAAATGGAGATGCAGGTGCCCCAGGGACTAAAATAACCCTATTTACATATTAAGTGGGGTTTTAGCCTTTTCAGTAATTACCAGGTGGTTAGAGAATTTAAGCAATGAGAGGAGCAGAGAAGAATTCATATCTGGGTTACAAGATGATCCCAAGTCGTCACCCTGTTCAGTAAAGAAGGAATTTGAGACAAATTGCTTCTTTGCAACAATGGTCATACTATCAGAGCAACTTGCCAGTTGTAATGGCATCACTGGTTAGAAATCCCATTATTACTTATGTGATTTGAAACATGTTACTTAAGCCTACTGTTTTCTGCTAGAAAAGTATCACTAGTTTTCAATTTCAGATTCCAACCCAATGTACTCAACTGGCATAATGTCACAGGAGAAAGAGGAGTTAAGGACTTTTTAATAAAGGTCTCTTTCAGGTAAATGAAGGTCACAAAGTTCTTCCATAACCTTTCCTAATTTTAACCTTTGCTTAATCTTGATGTTTATTCCCTTTCTGCAGGTTTTACAATGTTTCTCATCTCCCTAGGAGGGACCTAAACTTGTGATAGAATCATATGGGTTAGCTTATTTAGGGAGCTTATGTTCCTTTAATGACAAAGATCAGAGTGAACCCTTTGTTATAGGATGTTGGATGTTTACTCTGGATACCTGAGGAAGTATTTCTGTGTTAACTGAGCAGAACTGGATGATTGAAGGAGGCCACATTGTTTGCAGCAGTAAGATAACTAAATGTAATCTGAATCAACCCCATTCCTCTTGTTACCTGGTTAAGGGGGTAACTAATCTTCGTACACAGAGCTCTTCTATGCAGTACAAGGAAAAGTAACTACAGTAATGGATGTAGAAAGGGATATAAACAAATAGAAGAGCTAAGTTTATTCTGTAGTATTGGGTTTGTGGGGCAAGGTTTTGGTAGTGAGGGGGCTACAGGGGTAACTTCTGTGGGAAGCTGCTAGAAGCTTCCCCTGTGTCTGATAGGGTGAATGCCAAGTGGCTCCGAGACAGACCTGCTGCAGGCTAAGACCAAGCCCATAAGCGATGGTGGTAGTGCCTCTTGGGATAACATATTTAAGAAGGGGAAAAAATTGCTGCGCAACAGCAACTTCAGCTGGAGGGAGGAGTGAGAATATGTGAGAGAAACAACCCTGCAGCTACCAAGGTCGGTGAAGAAGGAGGAGGTGCTCCAGGCACTGGAGCAGAGATTCTCCTGCAGCCCATGGTAGGGAAGACCGTGGTGAGGTAGGCTGTCCCCCTGCAGCCCATGGAGGTCCATCAGTGGAGCAGATCTCCACCTGCAGCCCATGAAGCACCCCATGCTGGAGCAGGTGGATGCCCCTGAAGGAGGCTGTTAACCCGTGGGAAGCCTGTGCTGGAGCAGGCTCCTGGCAGGACCTGTGGTTCCATGGAGAGAGGAGCCCACGTTGGAGCAGGTTTTCTGCCAGGACTTGTGACCCTGTAGCAGACCCATGCTGAAGCGGTGGGCTCCTGAAGGACTACACCCTGTGGAAGGGACCCATGCCAGGGCGGTTTGTGAAGAACTGCAGCCTGTGGGAAGGACTTGCTTTGGAGAAGTTCATGGAGAACTGTCTTCTGTGGGAGGGACCCCATGCTAGAGCAGGGGAAGAGAGTGAGGAGTCCTGCCCCTGAGGAGGAAGGAGCAGCAGAGACAACCTGTGATGAACTGACCCCAACCCCTATTCCCTCTTCCCCTGTGCTGCTGCTGCTTCTGTGATGGAGAAAATTGGGAGTGGAGTTGAGCATGGGAAGAAGGGAGGGGTAGAGAGAAGGTGTTTTTTAAGATTTGGTTTTATTTCTTATTGCCCTACTCTGATTTGACTGGCAGATTAATTAAGTTCATTTCCTGAAGTCGAGCCTGTTTTGCCTGTGACAGTAATTGGTGAGTGATCTCTCCCTGTCCTCATCTTGACCTAGGAGTATTACATTTTCTCTCCCTCACCCAGCTGAAGAGGGGAATGACAGAGCAGCTTTGGTGGGCACCTGGTGTCCAGCCAAGGTCACCCCACCACACATGTTTTGTTAGAATCATACATGCACAGACAGAAGAGAACTTAATAAGGAGCAAAATGCTCATCATGGAGTCATTTGACTTGCAATTCATATTTGACTAAGGCCCTTTCTGTCTAAAAGGGAGCAAGGGAGATCCTTCCCAGAGACACCAAGGGTCCCCAGATGACTGTGTTCACAGTCTGAATAAATGTGGCTTGAAGTGGGTTACTTGAGCCATGCTTAAAGGGGAATCGTTCAAGTGGAAACATCAAAAGGGGACTAACTTCCTCTACAGCGAAGAGGAACACGACTTGCAGTCTAATTGCAGGTCACTGTAACTAAACAGGCAATAGGGCATAGTCTTAGAGAAGTAAAGAACAGAGACCTGAGCTCTGATTACACAGGTTTCACACCACTCAAGATGAAAGAGCTCAATGTCTGTCTTGCATAACAAGAGGAGTAAGGCTTTTGCATTAGTGACAAGATTGGTTACTGTGAGTATGTAAATGAGATGGCTTAGTCAGAATAAGTAGGAACCTTTCTACATGGAGCTAACATTAGTTTTTCAATTGAACTGATGCTGGCTAGGCAGAGAAAGGATCTGGATATGTGGGCTAGCTAGGCAAAGGAGTGTTCTCTTTTATTTGGTCTACCTGCCTTGTTCTTTTCAGCATGGCCTCTTTTTTTGGGGCGGGGGGGAGCAGAGAGGGTTTGTATGTGTTGAAAACAAAGGTATCAAAACTAATCATTCAGATATTTTTTAAAAGTCATCATTAAAGTAATTAGTATTTATAATGTTTTTGCAAATGGAATCAGCCATATAAACACTAATAAATTGTACTCATATTTTGGCAGAACTCAGTAAGCAACGGTTCTGTAAACTTGTAACTGAAGATAATATTTTGTAAAAACACATAGTCTAAAGTAAATGAACATTTAAGCTGCTTTTTTTTTTTTAAAGTTATGGTACGCCATAGGTTTCTTGAAGTCTTTCTCATTCTAGCATTATAGCCAGTTGTGAGCACAGAGCCTCTTTATTCTAAGTTCCTAAGATCTCACAAAGAAGAAGGAGCTTTAAATATGACCTTTTTCCTCATTCAACTTCTGCATTGACCACACTTTGGTAAAACAGCTGGTGATGATGTTTGAGGTAGCCTCAAAAGAGACAAAGTCTTAACAGCACTCAGTCCATGAATTCTGACAAGAATTTGCATGTGAATTAAGTGTTGGATGCACAGTTACTTGGTGTGTACATCTGAAAGCAATTCTGTAGTATATAACAGTTGCAAAACAGGTGTGGTTTTTAAGAGGCATTCTGAAGTCTTATTCAGGTTAAAGTAGGGGCTTAAAAGGAAGCTGAAGAGTGTCTGTAGTGTCTTGTTAAAAATGCTGTTTCTGACTGTTAATAGAGGTTTAGTTGCTTTTGGCTGGGATACACTCACAGGATACCCTTGACATGTAGCTTGCTTTTGGATTGTTTTAGTTTATTTAAAGCATTTTAGTAAGAGGGTATGGCTCACTGGCTCCTGTAATGGTGCTTCTGTTGATGTTCTCTGCTGGTAAACCAAACTAAGTATGTGCTATAAAAGGTGTTGGTGGGAAACTGGTATCGGTAAGACATCAATAAAATGAGCTTCTCGAAGAGGGGAGAAAAAATAGGTAGGCAGAAAACACCCTTCGAAATGGATTGATTTTTCTGTTGCTGGAATCAAGAGTTCAGCATCCATGCAATGGCAGTAAGATGTCAATGATCACTCTTGACTTGTTAGAAAGTACTTGTTTCCTTGCAGTCAGTTTATAAAAAAACCCAAAACATTTCAACCATCCTTTAAAGTAGTTCAGAATCCATTTTTGATGTTGGTGTTTTTCATGTATGTTCAGCAAATGCCAATAGTGAGAAAAAACCTAAAGATGGTGTGACCCATGAAATCATAAAACAGTGGTCTGTATCCTAGAAGGCTTTCCTCTGAAGTCTAATTCTGTTAAGACTAAATCAATTGTAGAGTTTATTTGGATTGTCAGAAGTGGACCTGGCTTTATATTGCCTGTATCAGCAGAGCTTCAAACCCTCTTTAGCAAAGCTTTCTCAAAAGCCTGAAGGTAATCTCGGTATGTTAGGAATTCTGTGTATACTACTGATGATTAGGTATTTCATGAGCAAGGGTTTTACTGAAACAGGATAAAAGATCTTTTTTTGTGAATTCTGGTTTTCAGGACAGCACTTGAAAAATAATCTTATATAAGATTATTATATAAGATAATTTTTCAAGAATGATGTGTTTATAAAGGTAAACAAGAAGGCTGAGTCTTCAGTTTGCCTCTTCCTGAAATAGTTTCTTCTGAGCAACTTGTCTGCAACAAATACAATCTCCAGTTTCTGTTCTCCAAACATAAAATTTGCTATGATTGCATAATAATTATTAAAATTCAAATGCTTTCCTAAAGAGACTTAAACTTTAAAAGATTAAATATTAGCAAAATAAATGAATATATCACAATTGTTAGAAAAGCATTTAATCAGAGTCTAAATTTTGTAGCAAGAAGCTTTGTTTCTACTTGTGCATATCTTTCTTTAGACTGTTGTGATGGGTTGACCCTGGCTGGACGCCAGGTGCCCACCAAAGCCACTCTATCACTCCCCCTCCTCAGTTGGAC
>JANZLQ010000022.1:14038897-14067004 GCA_026212715.1 Elanus axillaris | reverse complement strand
AGCAGCTTCTCACAGAAGCCACCCCTGTAACCCCCCCCCACTACCAAAACCTTGCCACAGAAACCCAATACAACTGTGAAAACTTTTGTCGGATTTTCATGGGGATCTTCCCAGGGGGGGAAAAAAAAGTTAAAAAATCCCAACACTTTCCCAAATCCAAACCTGTTACCGCAAGTTAGGGAGCTTGCTTTCTCTACAGTAGGCTTACTATATTTAAGCATTTAATTTTTCCTTTCTTAAAAGTTTGTCTCTAATAAAATTAAAAACAAGAGCAGTGGTCTGTGTCTTTATGGAAAATGTTTGTAGTTGGTAGACTTAAAAGTTGTAAGATGGCAGGAGGGCAGGCACCTGAAAGATTTAGAGGTGGGATATCAACATTTGTGTTTCTAGGGTAGTATGCTCTCATCCTGGTAGAGTTTACCCATACAGTGTTACTTAGAGCAGTTGTTTATATAAGGGTTTAGGCACCATGCTTTTTTGTTGTAATACTTGTTCACTTCCTCTATTCGTGGCTTAGGGGACTAAAAACATGTCAAACTAACAGGTATCACAGCTGTTTTGATTTGGCTTCTCTAAATGAGCAATAGATTTACTTCATTGGGTTGTAATTCTTGAGGTGAAGCTTTTGCAGTATCTATCTTGTTTGTTGAGGCCTGTGGGATTCTCCTGAACATGTAAGTGCTAAGCCAGCATCTCCTGTCATTCATGGAGTTACATTCGGTGACAGAATTGGGTCTTAAGAATGACAATTACCATAATTTATTTTTAACATGCTTTGTTTTTTTCCACTCAGATTTGTTTACATGTTTTAATGGAGGTGAGTGTGTCTACAGAGAGCTCTGCAACTGCAGTCGATTCAATGCAACTGGACCAAGATGCCAGACAGGTGTGTAAAGAGATAAAACTAACTGGGTTTCTGGGATCATGTTGTGGTTTAACACCAGTCAGCAGCTAAGCATCATGCAGCCACTCACTCACTCCCCACCCACCTAGTGGGATGGGGGAGAAAATTGGGAAAGAAGTATAACTTGTGGGTTGAGATAAGAATGGTTTAATAGAATATAAAAAGAAGAAACTAATAATGATAACAACACTAATAAAATGACAGCAGTAATAATAAAAGCATTGGAATATACAAATGATGCACAGTGCAGTTGCTCACCACCCACCGATTGATGCCCAGTTAATCCCTGAGCAGTGATCGCCCACTCCCCCCAGTTTATATACTAGATGTGATGTCACATGGTATGGAATACCCTGTTGGCCAGTTTGGGTCAGCTGCCCTGGCTGTATCCTGTGCCAACTTTTTGTGCCCCTCCAGCTTTCTTGCTGGCTGGGCATTAGAAGCTGAAAAATCCTTGATTTAGTCTAAACACTACCTAGCAACAACTGAAAACATCAGTGTTACCAACATTCTTCTCATACTGAACCCAAATCATAGCACTGTACCAGCTACTAGGAAGACATCTATCCTAGCTGAAACCAGGACAAATTGCACTTGGGTTCCCACAGCTACAAGAATGACTACCCTCTGCCTAAAAGTTCCTTCATGACCTAGTATTTTTCCCTCTCTTTTCTGTGGTGATATTTCATAGCATACCACATACATACGTATCAACTACAGATTGAATCCAAAAACCAGTGGTACTTCTCAAGTGATTCTCCTTTTGTTAGTGTATAATACAGGTGCTGAAAGAGATCATATATGCAGAACATGGGGTCAATATAATTTTGAAACTTTCGATGGACTCTATTATTATTTTTCTGGGAAATCCACGTATGTGCTTGTGAGACATACTGAATTAGATGAACAGAGTTTTTCCATACAGGTAGGGGACTGTACTTCTACATTTCTCTTAGCTGTTGTTGATATTGCTAATAATGCATTAATATTTAGAAATTAAAAGTAACTTGTGATGATAGTATGGGGTTCTAGAATGTAATCTAAATTTAATTCTGAGGTAATGTGGGTTACCAGTTACTATAGCACAAAATGTAAATAGTTGGAAGGAAATTGATGTGTGTACTCTCAAAACCTGCTGCTGCTGTGAAAAGACTGCTCTAAAAAGAGTGCTGATTGTACTCAAGTTTTTGGGGAAGAGCGGGACAAAACTACTTGTTCACATGCCGAGGGTAGCATTGTGGGATTGGGAGTATTAGTTGTGTAATGTGGATTACAAAGTTTGATTCAAATCTTGACTTTGATGCTAGTAATTTTACTTGGCAGGTGAATAATGATCCTGAGTGCCATTCTTCTCCTCACTCCTGCAAAAGGTCCATTAGTTTATTCTTTTCTGGACATGGAGAGATAAAGATGAGCAGTGAAGTCACCTATAAAGGATTTGGGTAATTGTACTTATGCTTCTGATGCTGTAGTTACACTGGAACTGATCTCATGATAACGATTTGATAACAGAGATGTAACTAGATCACTTATTTGTTGGTAGCTTAAAAAAAGCTATCTACACCACGGCTGTAATAATTACTCCCCATCTACAGAGTAGTGTCTAAGGAAGGCGATACCTAAATGAGTGGTACATAGTATTAAGAAGTATAACCATTGACATTGATCCATTGACTTCTTGCTTTTATTTGCAATTTCATCTTTTTTTTAGTGGAATTACTCAATACTTACCTTGGGGTTTTTCAAATGTATGAGGAAGTCATTAAATCAGCAAGTAGTTTATTTTTAATAGTGATACTTGCTCATGTAAATTTGTTTTTGATTATGTCTCATTTCTCAGAGTAAAGTTACCTTATATTATTGGAAACTTACACATCCAGAAGCTAGCCGGATACTTTCTAGTCAGGCACCAGTATGCCTTTACTCTGGCTTGGGATGGTATGTCTGCAGTGTATATCAAAATGGCACCAGAGTACCTGGGCAAAACACATGGACTGTGTGGAAACAATAATGCTGTCCTGCAGGATGATCTTGAAACTAGTTATGGTAAGTATTTAAAATGCTTCCTTTTGTGTTAATACGGGTTTTTTTCAGTTAAACTGAATGTTACTTTGCTTAGTTTTTAATGGTAATGCTAACTGAATATAAGATGGACAGATTTTGAAAGGAAAAATATGATACAGAAATACTTCTGGTAGATGATATTGTTAGTGAAGAGGGCCAATTCCAATATAGATGGGGCTCTGGGGAGGAAGGTCTTTAAAAGCATAACAAAAAGCTGTCTTACTTCATTACCTACAATGGTATTTGAACTTAATTTTCCTAGGACTTGAAAGGTAAAATCTACTTTTAAATGTTTACTGTCCTCTTAGCAATTTTATATAGGAGGCTGTGGAAGCCTGAGGTACTGCTATTGGAAATAAATTGATAATTTAAATTAGTAAATCAAATCAATTAAGATTGCCAAATCTCATTTGTGCTAACACTTTCAGAAGTGACCAGTGATCCTTGAATACTAAGTTAAGATACTTCCAAGAATCTTTGCTTTGAATAAATACTGAGTGAAGACTTCTAAAATAAAAAGAACTGGGGAAAAAAATAAGGCCTCTTGAAAGGTATCTCAAGTTAGGTGATAAAAACTTCTGGAAATCATTGCATTAGGCTGTTTAACTCTTTGCCCCCCTTCTTTAAATTTGGGGTATTTCTGCAGAGTACTACTTCAGACCTCAGAGTACAATATGTAGTAGGTGTGCTCTGTTGTTTAAGTGTGCCACTCAGTTTTAGAAAGCATCAGCCCTGTGCTAATACTGGCTCTTAGGCCCCATTGAATAGTTTGCTCAATAAATCAAAATACCAAGATCAATAGCTCATTGCCCTCAGAGATTTTCCTACATCTTCTCACCTTTCTCAGGATATTTCAGTCACATAAAGCTGTGAATGTAGCACAAGTCAATACACTGCATACTAGCTTTATCCAGTTAGCTTAAGGAGCAGTAGTATGAAAGACATGGCAAGATACACATCTGTGGGTAATCCAGGTAGTAAGCCATGTCACCACTTGTCTATGCTAGATAATACCTTTCTTAACTAGTTTAAAGCAAGTGTGGACATTTCTACTTGTGTGAAAAAGTCATACCTTTACTTGGTTAATGTATACAATTATTTTGTACCCTTGCAATGACCCAGGAATGCCTTATCTTTCTTGGGGTTTAGACTCTCTGGAAGTTTCATATGAAGTAGCAGCATAGACCTATGTATATACAGTTTATTTTAGCTTTTCTTTCCTTTCTTCCATTCAAAGACTGTGGCAGGCATAGTCCTGCTCCCTAAAGCCTGCCCATCTGTCCGAAATCATGTGAGTAAGCTTCCTTCTGCCATTCTAAAGCCTTCCTAGTATGGTCACTTTTAAAAGGTGGGTTTTTTTGGTTATTTTTCCTTAAAAGGATCAGTTTGACTTCAGACTAGCAGCTGATCGATTGAGTTGTAGGAAAGGTTTGGTGCTCTCTTAATGTGGTTATTTTCATTATTGAGATGTTTCCCTTGGAAATCCTATAGAAATACTGTTGTTCTTCAAAGTCACTGTGTGACTCTGTGTGTGTGTCTTGTTTAGGAAAACTGACAGATGATGTAGCAGAATTCGTAGAGAGTTGGCAGGAAAACCCTCCACAAGGAACACCCAATTGGGATAAATCTCTTCTCAATGAACCACCCTGCTTGACACAAACCCATGAATCTCTACAGGTTTGGATCAACACAAAAGGATTATTACTGTAGCTGGTGATTCTAACTAGAGTGAGAATTTGACTTAACACTTTTAAGGAGGCTGGAAATATTCTTGGTTCTTCTTTGAAGGAGTGGATTAAAATGGTTGCTGTAGTAGAGCTTCCCTTGTCCCCTCCTTTTCCCCCTACTTTTCTTCTGTTATGAGTTTATAATTTAATTTTTGATCTTTTCAAATGATACCTTGTCTGCATAGCAGCTGATAGAAGTGTTTGAGTCTGGGGCTAAAAGAGTGAAGAGGTGTAAAATAGGGGTGCATTCTAGAGCTGGTTCCCATTCCTTCCCTTAGGAAGGACAGAAAGAAGCAGGCAGGCAAAAATGGAATGGGAGCACAGTTAATTTGCCAGTGTTTAACAAAAACATGATTGTTACTTTTGTCCATCATATTGAAGTAGTTTTTCCTTTGAAGTAATGTTTTCAAGATATTACCCTGAAATGAAGTGCTTTGAAACTAAAGCTGATGCCAGGTATGTTTTATTTCTGTTGCCTTTTACTGTGCAATTTAACTAAAATTAAGACTGTTGCCGGTTGTCTGGGCTTAGCTGCAACATGCTCTATGCCTTTCTTGGGGAAAGGGTGTGTTTTACTACCATTGGTATGGCCCTGGATAAAAGATTCAATGTTATGAATACTCTGGGACAGAGAGTAGTATGTTGCTAGCCACTGCTTCTAGTGGACAGTGATTCGTAGTCACAGAGTGAGATGTCTGTTTTGATTTTCCATAGTATTCTATTCTGCTTAGGTCTATTTTTGAAAACTGTCTCTTTACAACACCTATCTCATTCATTACAGAGGGTATATACTCTGTGTAATATCATGTTACATCCCCCATTTGAACAATGTCATGAATACGTGAGTCCTCTTCCTTTTATGGCAAGCTGCACCAATGATCTTTGCATGTAAGTGAATATTTCTGGGTAATTCCAAAGCTGTTATAAAAAACATTGTCCTTCTATCATGAGAATGAATTGTAAAGTTAACAGAACTAATATGTGTCTTTTTCTGCGTATCAGGTGGTTTTTTCTAGCATTCTTTTATTATCTTGCTTTTCTCACTTGTTCTACTTTTACTGCTAGAAATTTCTGTGGAGCTGTTATTGTTTTCTTTGGTATAAGGATGAGCAAAATCAGGCCCAGATATTTTCATAATTTGTTAGTGTACCTTCCCTTAAATATGGCAGTAATTTGATTTTGAATGTGCAAAGTCATTAGTATTTCTAACCTTAACAAAAAGTAATAGTGAATAGATTAGTTTGGCATCTGCAAGCCATATGTTAGCTCAATGAAAAGAAGAATTTGATTATTATTTTAATTTATGCCATCATTTCACAACCTGCTATGCTCCTTACCCAAGCATTTTTGACTAGTTAAATTAACAGACAGGACAGGTGAAGATAATTTTCATTTCTTGCACTATGGTGACTCACTGGTAGAAATCTTACACTTTCTTCTTGTGAGCTTTCTGAAGGATGTTACTTCTTTTGTGAAAATCAAGACCTTTATTCATGTCTGTTTATACTGCTGAATCTCTGTCTTTCATGGATTTATTCAGGAAGTTTGTGTCAGGTCTCAAATACATTGATGACCTATCTTCATGTGTGGCAGAATGTCTTATCCATTGAAGTTTTTTAACCTAGCCAAACAATGCAGTACTTCAGACCATTACTAAAGTAGATTCAATGAACATGGTTGTATGCGATGCAAGAGCATTCATGAGATTATGATTGCATGTTTGAATATAGGTAGAAAATAATATGTCAATTTTTATTTGTGTAAGGTCAGCAGTTGATAATGCAACTTGGTGTCGAGCATTAACTGAATATGCCAGAGCATGTGCCCAAGCAGGAAAGCCACTTCATGGATGGCGAATGCACTTTCAGCAGTGTGGTATGCAGATGTTTTTATACTTGGAAATGCTGCTTAGTAGTTGTGTTTTGAAAAGAGTGCTCTTCATACTTTTACTTCTTTGTCCTTCCTCCAGTTTTTGAACTCGTATATTTCTTGGTGAAAGCATAACTATGGGCTCAGCTCAAGGCTACATAAATGCAATGGAATTTTTTTTATATGTGCAATTTGTACTGAATGTATTTAAAGCATTAAGCCTATTAGGATATGTTTTTTAAAGAACCTTCTCATTAAAACATCAGAGATTCTTTAAGGTGATTAACCATTTGTTTTTTTCATAGAGCTACTCTTTCAAGTATTGTCGAAGTCTTCATGGCTTTCTGATAAATAAAATATGTGTTATGAGTCTTAAAAATAAATGTGAATTACACTTGCATGAGTCTTCATCTTGGAAGTCACAGTATGTAAGCTCGAAAGAGATCATCTAATTTTTCCACCTGTCTGGAACACAAGGCTAAAACTGCTCTATCATTCATGACAGAAGATTTCCCCCGTGTGTCCAAAAATGTTTGTTAGTGGATGTTCTATCAGTTCTTTTGCTGGTCTGAGTATCTAAGTAGTTCTGCTGTGGGAAAGTTTCCCTGAGTCTTCTTTGGTGTAACTTAAGATTATTTCTTCTCAGTGCACCTTTAATTGACAGAATACGAATGTATGTATATTCTGTGTGCGTGTGTGTTATGAAAGCCATTGTTTCATTGATCTAGACAACAGATTATCAATTGACTTACCAAAAAGTAAATACCTGAAAGAAACATGTGTGATCCATTTAAGCCCTGAGGCAGTAGCACAATACCTTTTCATTTCTCTACCTGTTTCTGGTTTTTAGTGGTTACCTGTGCTGAACCCTTGACCTACAATGAATGCATCAACTGTTGCCCTGTTTCATGTCATCAACAATCACAGTGCGTTGTCAGTGAGCTTCCCTGCATTGATGGATGCTACTGTCCAGATGGTAAGTTTTGCTTCTCAAACACATATTATTTGATACCATATAACATTCAGTTTGTTCTCCCCCAAGTTTACAAACCTGTATAGCCTGGCTACATTAAGGCATTCACAGGAGCTCTTTGTAAAAGCAGTGCCAACAGAGTGTGGATGAGTGACCCTGTTTTCCTTGTAACTGACAAGATGTTTTTCCTTCCTCTAACAAGTGAGAATAGGTTTCAACACAGATCTACATTCTAGCTGTAGGGCTCCACAGTTTGAGTGAAAAATGGCGTTTGATCTGTTGTTGACAGGGCAGCCATCCTCTGATTTTGGTGGTTGCTGCATGGGGTTCTTTGGGGGTAATTTTGATGGGTTGTTCTGTTGGCGTGTTTTGTGGTGTGGTGTGTCGTGGTTTTGGGGTTTTTAGTTTTTTTCTTTTTTTTCTGAAGAAGAATGTCTGCAAGGTCAAGTCTTTAGGAGAGCTCAGAAATGTGACATGGCTAAACCTCATTCATTCGTGTTGCCAGAAACTGGTTTTGATACTGAGATTCTTACACTGTTGTATGGCTCTGGCAAGTGAGGTATTTACCAATATGGCCTATAGCAAAACTCTACCCTTATTACCAAAATATACTTTGATGTCCAGTTTTCCCCTTGTTTTTGGCTTTTCTTTGGGTACATAATTCTGTCTAAAAGAGGACAGAGAAAGTTATAATGTGGACCTTCAAGTCCTGCCTCTTATACATACCCTGATGATTTTTAAGTATAATAATCTTTGTCATACATGTTATCTTTTATAGGCTAGAAAAGTCTTCTAGCTTCTGGCTCTCTAATAATGGAATAATAATAATAAAAAAAGGAAAAAAAAAAAAACAAAGCCAACCCCTTATAGTAAAATAAGGACCAAACAGTGCCTCAAAACATAGAGGCAAAGATTTGTAAAGGTGTCAAAGAAGCCAAAGGTACTCAAAGCAGCATGATTTGGTGTTTGTGTGTTTGGCTTTGTTTTTTTTTTTTATGTGGGTGGCTTCCTCCTCCTCTCACCCAATATTAAGTACTTGTTATTCATATTATTGTTATGTATCTCAAGCAATTTAGGGACTTGGTCCATGTAATATAAATTATTTAATATAATTCAAATGCACATGTATTCTACAAAAAATGACTACTAAATGGTCTAGAGGTTTATTATCATACATGACCATTTGTGTTGTTCTTGGGTATACGTGTTAGTATCATCAGCCATCTGTACAGATATTTAACTTTTTTCTTGCTGTTTTATTTCTTCTAGGTTTAATTTATGAAAATGAATTGTGTGTCAAGCCTATGGACTGTCCTTGTGACTACCATGGAAGTTTATTTGAAATGGGTTCAGTAGTTTATGAGGAATGTAATAACTGGTTAGTAATCTTTCTTTTTATGCTGTGGACTTAATCCTTCCATGGTCATGAGATTAACTTCTCTAAGGCCTATTTAAGTTTAAAATTGAATAAAGTTGATGAGTCCTCACTGTGTCTATATACAAAAACTGTTGTTCTGTCTATGTTTTGCAATGCAGGGAACGATAAAAGAAGCTATAGAGCTATTAATGTGTAATAAGAGTAAATGACAGATATTGCAGAGAATACTGAATGTTTAGTACTCTTTTCACCTTGAACTCTGCCTCAAACTAAAAAGGATCTAGAATTCAAAATCTTAACAGGAGAATTACTTTTACTTTACTTTGTCTCCTGTTTGTGTTGTCTCACTTGGGCACAGAGCCTAATGTCATTATGACACTAAGCTGCTGTTTTGGGAATTTCTAAGTTAATTTTATAAAAGAAAAGTTTGTAGGAAGAGATAATGCCTTTTATTAGATCTACTTAATTGAAAAAAAACAATGAGCTTGCAGATGTACAACTTCTTCACAGCAGTTCTATTTTTTTAAAGTAATAAAATTTAAATTGTGTTTATTCTTCTCAATTTTAGTCATCCTTAACTTTTTATAATCATTATCAAGGAGCTAAAAAGAAAGAAGAATGTTACTGGATGCATGGATGAAATTTCACTTGATCATATCCTCATGACAAGTTCTTGCTACAGTTTCTAGGCATTCTAGTGACTCTAATAGCTCTATTGCACCCTTTTGTGAAACTCTAAACACTTAGTGCTCATTTTGCAGAGAAGGAATCTGGGAAGAAAACTGAGGGACAGCCATATATACTTCACACACACAAAACAAACCTTTTTGTTTTTATTTCAGCACTTGCATTGGAGGAAAGTGGATTTGTACAAATCTTACATGTCCTGGTACGTGAAAGTATTGAATACTTGACTTTTTTAATAACTGAATTTTTGCTTGGGGTAAAATATTACTATTAGATCCTAATATGATATTTCATTATACCGTTTGTATTTTTATTTCTATCTAAATATAAACGCATCTACACACACAGTAGATTTAAGTATTAAAATGGTCTGAACAG
This sequence comes from Elanus axillaris, assembly GCA_026212715.1. Classification (NCBI taxonomy): domain Eukaryota; kingdom Metazoa; phylum Chordata; class Aves; order Accipitriformes; family Accipitridae; genus Elanus; species Elanus axillaris. The sequence goes on along the minus strand of JANZLQ010000022.1, from coordinate 14,057,024 downwards.
CAAGCATCTGCCTTTCAGCTTAGCGCAGTAATGTGTCTCCCTATACATCACCATAATGTCTTTGGTAGATGACACTACCTGGTCATTCTTGTCATTAAACTAAAATTTCCTCTGCAGTCTTCACTTGACAGACCTATGGCAAGATTATTCCCACCCTCCCCTCCACCCCTCACCCTAGTGTTGTTGGCTAGTGTGATGTAGTATCTAGGTATTGGACAAATATCAGCCAATTATTTTCACAATATGTGTGTGGAATGAGGGGTGTTATTCTGACTTCACAGATAGGCAGCTAAACTACAGAGATTAAGGCCAAAAGCATTTTGCATGCTATGTGTACCCATGGCCTCAAGGTTCTTAAAGCTGCCAATAGATTCAAGCACTGGTCTCAGAGTTACCAGTTAACTGTGGAAGTGCTTAATGTTTCTGCAAATCAGTTTTCAGAGCCACAAATCACATACCCAGAATGTAAGGATCACACATATTATTGCCTCCTTTTGGGGGAAGATTTGTTTGGGTATCCTGACCTGGCATCAGGTAGGAACTCCATAACAAAAGCAGGAACTCCATAACAAAAGCAAGGGTAAGTTTCAGTTCCTAACAGTCTTCCTAGTTCCTGGTTATAATACAAATCAAATTTTATAAATTACAGCATGTATCAGAGTGTATGAACTCTACAGCAGTAATAACTGTTGAGAGTACACTGACTTTTCTACATACTTAAATATGTTATCTGTTGTTTGTCAGCTGAATGCTCAGTTTCAGGAGACATTCATTTCATGACCTTTGATGGGCGCAAATACACTTTCCAAGCTACCTGCCAATATATTCTAGCAAAAAGCCGTACATCTGGGGTGTTTACCATATCCTTGCAAAATGCTCCTTGTGGACAGGTAAGGCTTAGAACTTTCTTGTAATGTTTATATCCTGAAGGGTTTGTTAATTGGGGAAGTATTTAAAAAAAAAAAAGGTATGTGCAATTGAATATATTTAAATTAATCAATAGCAACAATTTTCCTTAATGATGAAATAGTTGTTCAACAGCAGTGCAGAGGAAGTCTGTACAGAAATTCTCATGTTTGCTTGTGGTAAATAGGAAAGATTATGCTCGCATTCTGATTCAGTGTTCACTGAGGTCATTCAGTAGCATAGGGTGGTTCATGTAACAAACCCTGGATGATGACTTTGTTTCCTTGAGTCTTCTAAGTCCATCTTTGTGGATTTGCAGTCAGCAGAAAATAAGCCTAGTGTTTATTACTGCTTGAAGTAAGAATGACTTTTTTTGTGCCTTGAATATACATTTCTCTTTCAGCTTTGTTCTTACAGCTTGAAATTCACTTTCACTTACATCAGTATGAAAAACTTTGGATACCTTTTGGGACATCTCTCTTGGATTTGGGTGTATGCATGCACCTGTGTTGTTAAGTTGTACAATTTATTTCAACCAAACGTGTATGTGCATATATGTAGCTGATACTAAGGGTGCTCCTACTTTATATTTGAAAGTTTATGATACTGTACACAGAAGTCACTAAATACTTAATCTGCTTTATGTCTGAAACCCATTCTCTTTCCTTTGGTGTTTTGTACATGGATTTCTGAGCGTGTATTATAATGCTGTATATGTGAGGTATAAAACACCAGTAAGATTTTCACTGTAGCATTTCATTCTTACTACAGTCTTGATAGGCCTTGTAATTTTGAGGAAGTTAAGGCAAGTTAGAATAGATCTTAAAAGTATATAGGTGGTGCAAGAAGTGTAGTTCACTGAATTGAGCTGTATTCTGCAGTTGGGCTTTTCTCACTGACTTTGCCCTTATGTGCATATGTAGAACTTGGAATTTGGCCCACATTTGTATTAGGGTCACAATGCTCCTGTGCATGCCTACTTATTAAGCTGCTGGACTTGCTGTAGGAGCAAGATGTTAAACTTTATATCTTGCCCAGATTTATGTTCTGTCTCCAATTGTCTTGTGTAACAATTTTTACCTAGGAGCAGCTGTACAGATGTTTGAAATGTATATAGACTTAAATAGAACTTTTTGCTGTATTTCTAGACCGTCTATGATATGTTAGGCCCAAATTTTAGTTCTTAGCATGATGAGCTTAGATACTGTTGTACTTACATACCTCACATAAAATCAGATTTAGCACCATTACTTTTTAAGTCTGTGGAGGTAACTACTTACACTTAATTCTACTAGTCTTCCTTTGTGTTCTAAAAAAATGTGTGATTCTCCAAGTTCTTTTACACTAGTGATTGCATTCATTGGTCTCTGTAGCTTATATTGTTTGTGCATTTGAGATTTCCCTGGGAATAAAAATGGTCATATTAATTGTCATACCACACGTTCTAAAGACATATTTCAGTTAAGTCTTTCTATCCTTGTGTATTAAAACCTACTTCTCTGTATGACAGAAAAGACCTTCAAGCAGAAGGAAGTCATACAAAAGCAGCATTGACAAGTTTATTACAAGAGAAGTGATTTATTTGCAGTCCAGGTAGGAGATGGGAGACTAAGTACATGGACTCCCCTTCTCATTTCAGTGAGAGAAGTTGAGAGGTAAGAAAAATAGTGACACTAGATAGAGACCAAATATATTTTCCAAGTGGATGATCTGCAAGGAAATGTCCTACTGTCTATTCTGTGGTTCCTAGGAGAAGTGCACAGGGACATCAGGTCAAGTATGTGACAGGGTGTAGAAGTTACCAGTGTTGAACAAGTGGATTCTTGTGATGTGAATATGACTGCTTTACTATGCTCTTAATAGCCTCTAGCTCCTTGAGGCAGAAGAGTTACAGTGGGGGCTGCGAAGTGAGATCTTGGCAAGGACATGCATGTTAAAAAAACTTCTGGGCTTTAATCTCTGTGTGCATTGTCTTTTGGCTTGGGAAGAATCTGGTGATCCAGCCAGTTATTTCCTGTTGATAGGAAGATTGAGACTGTTTCAGGATGCAGTATATCTGATTGTTGCTACAATTGCCCACTTCAAGTGCATATTTGACTTAGCTTATTCTGATTTCAGTGAGTTTAGCTGGCTTCATTCTATGCTAACCTTGGGATCCTGAGTCATTGATTAGGTTCATATCATCATCTAGAAGGAAAAAAATAGAATAGCTGAGAAACAAAAGATAAATGTAGGCATTCAGCATAGGCATAAGTCTGTTTAGTCAGCAAAATATTCTCAGAACTTTGCAGAGTCAAAGAAGCTTGAGGGGGGTGGTTGTATATTGAAGCTGTGTCCTGTACTATGATTGAAGATAAGCAAAGGGGATCCCCAAAGAAACACTGTAGGCAACTTTTTTGTCAAGTGAAAGTTGAGGCATGATTGACTTCTTGTGAAAGCCCACAGTGAAATACCTTTCAGCCTGACCTGTTGAAAAGCCCATCAATGGACAACAGAGGTCTGGAGCAAATATCTGCTATGGTAACGTGCAGGATATGCGTTGAAGGTCTCGTTCCCTTTTGTGTTGCAGAACACTTACCTTTGCGCAAAAGATAGAAATGTGCCTTTCGGTTCAGTTGTTGTGGTGATACTTTTGTTGGGGGAAGTGATAGTTGAATTAGTTGGCTTTCTGCAGCACTTCTGAGACTGCAAAGAGCCTTGCAGTAATTTTTGTATCTTCTTTACCCTGACTTAGGGACTTTGCTTAATGCGTCTCTGTGTCAAAGTGGTTAGTAGGTGAAAAAATAGATTCTCTTGGCTTTTACTACACATTGGGCTTCATATTTCACCTAGCATTTAACAAAGCTAACCTGATCAGTCCCTAATAGATACACCCTTTTTACAGAGGTTTGAGTGAAGCATTCTGGACATCAACTGGGTGATCAGAGTCTTATGTAGTGTGTTGCAGGACTACATGCTGCTAATTTAATTATCAATGTACAAGTGGTGAGAGGGCAGAGATAATAGTTCGTGTACTATTAATGTAAGGCTGTAGGGCTTCAGTGCAGCTCTTCAGGTGTCTTAACTCTCAGCTAGCTTGTACCACTTGGTAGAAGTGCTGCTTTACAGTTCCCTGGGCACCATCCATTATCTTGTTCCTGTTTATAAAAATTAATGAATTGAAATGGGAAGCTAAAAAGATTTGTAGTCAGTATCTCATATTTTTTGATGGTTTGAGATTGTATGTGCTTTTTTTTAAAAAAACCAACAACTTATCAGTCCCATCTCATTCAAGTAGATTAAAAAATGTAGAAAGAAAATACCTGGGGAAGATTTTAGCTCTCAGAATCACAAAGAATCCAGTCATCTAAAGCCTTAGAGTTGGTGACATAAACAGTCATCAGACAACAAGTTATTTCAAAATGATGTGGAACTTTTTAAAGCGCTTTTTGGAAGGAGAATCAGTCAAGTGATTAGCACAGCTTAACCTTATCTGAGTTTCAGGCGACAACCTCACTGGCTTTGTAGTTTGTGTGATGAGAAGGTCTTCTGAATATAGAAAAATTTTTAAGTGTTTAGTGAGAGAAATGTCCATTCCTTTGAAAACATCTGCTGAAACTTGGCAGGGATAGTGCTGTGAAAGAAACAGTTCATTGGAACAGCGAATAATTGTCAGACAAAATTTCTCCTTTAGTTTCAGCATGAAGGAATAATAAAGATTTTGTCAATATTGTGTAGTAATTTATATACTATGGTGAGTTGTTCTCTTGGCTCTGGTCCACTGTGTGTATTCTTTTATTTTCTTTTATTTTTGGCTTCTTAAAGGGTCAACAAAATTGTCTTTGTAGCCACTGTTGCTGAATGATATGCACAGAAACCTAATTTCGTAGTAAAGAGCCAAGACAGCAAGATAAGCTACAAGAGCATGGCTTCACAATGTATGTGTCTGTCTTCACTATCAGTCCAAGAGAGCTGGCTGACCTGATGAAATATCTGCAGTTACTTTTATAACTTGCTATTTTCAAGTTTCTGTTTATCATTTCAACTGTTAGTGAAAGACAGCTCTCGCACTATTATTTAGACATGGAGAAATTCTCCATGTAGTTTGTACACACCACTGTGTGTACTTGTGCATTGGTGGTACTTGAAGGACTGACAGATGATCTGCACTGTCCTAGTTCAGCATTTGTCAAAGCCATGAGGTAGCATTCAGAGATCCTTGCAGCTCTAGTAATTGTTTTCAATGATTAGGGCAGCATTTGCCCTGTGTTAGGCAAGTCTCAGTGAAAGTTAGAGTTGGATAAAAGTGTAAATCTTTGAACTGAACATCCTAATCTGTTGCACTGTGAATGGTGCTATTCACGGTATAATTTTGCTGTTAGTGTGACTATCCAAAGGGAGGGATCTTTTTACTAAATCTTCTTCAGTGCCTCTTTCAGCACTGAAGATGCTTAACATTTCAGTATTTCATCATCAGTTATGCCTTCACTCTAGGCAGTGGCAATGAAAGTGCAGCCTCCTGCACTTCTGCTGGATGCTTCTGGACTGCAGCTCGGGGCCAGATCCAATGAATTAGAAATTTCCTGCAGTGAGACCTAGACTGCTCTTTGACTAAATGATTTCAGACATGTCTTTGTATGTTTTGGTATATAAGACGTTATGAGACATTGAAGATGCATAATCAAGATGAGAGTAAAATGAACAAATAGTGTGCCAAAAGTGACTGGACCCATTTTTGTCATTGTTCTTGAATACCTTTTAAATTGTTACAAAATCATGTAGTGAAGGAAGCTGAGCAGAAGAAACAGCAGTTGAGTGCTTCCCTCTCTTCTCTGTAAATGGCAGGGAACAGGCAGTCTCTTGACTTTATACAGCCACATTACGCCAATGTAAATAAGCTGATGCCTTAGAAGCTGTAGTAAAGAGACTTGAGTACAGCAGCAGTGGCAGAAACTTAATTCCTTCCCAGAGCAAAGAGAAAGTAGAAGATGGACTGTGATTCTGATGTCTTTCAGCATGTATCAAAGTGAATTACAGGATGTTGACATGGGAAAGTTCAAGTCATCTCTTGAATCACCTCTGTGCCTGATTGTCTGTGATAGAATGTTCTTTTTTAAGAATTCAGCAGTCATCAAATTCATTCTATTAAGAAAAATCTGGTAATCTTCTGTGACTAATAAGCATGCATTAATAAGCATTCTTCCCTTATTGGCATCAGAAGCCAAAGTACCTGTAGTTTTTCTGAAAGGTGGAAGTCCTGGCCTGGAAACTCTGATAGGAACTGACTAGTGTTAATCATCTATCTGGCTAGTTGCCATGTTATTTAGTACAGATGTATTTGTTACTGTGATATGTTGAAAATGTTTGATATTCAATAGGCCTCAGACTTCTGCTGCTTTCCACATGTGTGGTATGGTGGCTAGTTGAAGATCACTACAGTAACATAAAACATGCAGGAATATTAAATAGTTTGGGACTTCATTTAGGTACCAACCAGTTTAAGGACTTGCTTTAAGACTTTTCTTAGGCTGTCTTGAAGGCTTTTCTGTCTGGGTGTTTCTTTGTGCTAAGTCGATAAAATGTGGGCCATGTGGGCTTTCATGTCTTGCATTGGAATTATCCACCTTTAAAAGTAATTAAAGTTTAAAATAATTAGCTGAGCATTTAAAACCGACTTTCTCTATATATCAGCATAGGCCCTAAGGAGTTCCTTTAAAAACTTGAAAATGATATACCCGGATCATGAATGGAAAAAAAAATCCAGCCTAACTAACACAGAGCAAGTGTTGTACTACACTTGACTTCCATTTTGATGAAAGCAGTTAACTTGAACTTAATTCTTGATATTTAAGCTGTTGTGAAATTTTCTGGTGTAGGGCATGTAGCTTCTTTGTATGGTGAAACTCTAGCACATGAGTCTCAATACTTTTCCTAGGATTTCAGTCAATTAGCTGCTTTTGGTAATGTTGACAATTAAGTTCCACTGAAGAGTGTGGTAAATTAGGTTGATCTACGATTTCTTTGGAGTATGATTCATCCAGACCGAAATGCAGAATTCCTTTTTAAGTTTTTTATGTATTGTTTTGACTTGGAGAACCAAATTGGAATAAGGAATGGTAGTAGTGAAACAAGTAAGTTGGGCCAGTTGAGTGTTGTGATACTGTATGCTGTCACAATGCTGTCTTTCTTTCATCAGTATTCATCCAGGGAGCCTATGAGTGTACACCACAACTCTTCTCGGAGACAATGAACAAAAATGCTGTTTTAAATAATGATTCGCAATATGCTTCTGTCTTTCATTATTGTTTGCCTTTTAAAGCATATTTGAGATATAAAATTCTTTATAAAAACATGGGTATATCAGAACACTTTAAAGTACAAATTTGGATTCCTGTGCACTGCTATGTGGATAGTGCAACCTTGTTTGTGAGTGTTAACTCAGCCTTGGTGAGACTTTAATCATGGGGTCTCATGAATTGCAGGTGTCTTTGTACTAAGCTATTTGATGAATTGGTTAAGTTTCTCTTTCCAAATCCCACTTTTGAGCTGTATTTGCATAACAGATTAGAGTTATATTTAAACATACATGTGAAATCATTCAAAATAACTGTTTTCTTACTTAGCTGTAAAGCTGTATGTTTTACAAGTGCACTCTGGTAGCTAAGAAGCAAGACACAACTGAAAATTTTTAATTCTCCACTAATCATAGATTTACTTGAACTCTTATTTAACATACATCCTACTTAAAAAATTTATTTTAAAAAAAAATGTTTTGCTCTTACTTGTAGAACCAGGATGGATCATGTATCCAATCAGTCAGCCTTATTCTTAAGCAGGACCCCAAGAGGCAAGTGACTCTGACTCAATCAGGAGATGTTTTGGTCTATGACCAATACAAAATTAACCTGCCTTATGCAGATGGTAAGGTGTAATATATAAGCATTTAACTCCTATCAAGCACTAAAGCAGTATTTTAATGGCATATGTGTATGTTGTGATACTGTCCATATTGCTAACATACTGAAGTTAAGTGGTATATTGTTAATATCAACATTGTTAATTTCTTATGAAATGTTTTACAAATTAGCTGCTGATAGTAGGAGTTATACAGTAACTGTATTAGGCTAGTGTTTGTGTTAAGGTTGATTATGTTCTCTAACTAAAGTCCAAATGCCATCCCTCACATTTACAAGGTTGGTTAATTCTTTTCTAAGGGGAAATTCTTTTCTCTGATTCTTGACTGAATAATTTATTTTCACTTTTTTGTAAGTAACTCAAGTAGATATAAATAGAAGGAGCCCTCCTTCCCCTTGCAGATAAGCTACAGATTTTCTGAAAATAATTTTTTTTTTTGGGCTTTTTGGATCAATGAGTTTTTAAATCTCTCCCTCCTTGGAAGATATTGCTAAGTATTCCACATGTGAACATGTGACTCTGTTCTGTGAGATTCAGTGTTAGCTTCAGCGAGAGCTTCATATGCAAATTATTAGTACATTTGATGTCTATGGGGCCTTGGCTCTTGGGATATTCCCCCAAAAAGGCTTTAATACAAGAAGCACATTGCTGGGGTTAGGATTAGGTTGTCTAAAATAAATGGTGTGCAATGTTTGTATCTTTAAAATGATTTGCTTTTAGTTAACCTTTATGAATATTCCAGTGAACTCTGGATGCATTTTTTTAAAAGTGTGGTGATTGTAATAAGTTTCTTGTTTTCTTTGAAGTCTGAGTTGGTGTAGCCTTGCATGAGAAATCAATGATTAGGGGAAAATAGGGCCTTAATAGGAAAAAAATGTAACTTACATAAAAATAATATACAAAAAACCAGTGAAATGACAAGAAACAAGATGGAAACTACAAGTAGGTTTCCTTTGCCTTCCAACAATCTCTGTTTTTACTCACCAGAGTTATTTGAAATACGGAAACTCTCCTCTCTATTTCTTCAAGTGAAGACACACATTGGATTACAGATACTGTACGACAGAGAAGGACTGAGGCTTTATCTTCAAGCTGATGGACGGTGGAAAGATGATACTGTGGGCCTTTGTGGAACCTTCAATGGAAATATGGAGGATGACTTTTTGTATGAATAACTGCAAGATTTTTATTTGCCATTATATGAATATCTACAGTTAGAGTGGTAGATCAAGTGTGTATTGAAGCTGAATGGATAGATACCAATAATAATTTATTTTGAAGTTTTGTGTTAGTGTGATAGATAGGAGGTTTTACTTTGCTAACAGAAAATCTTTAACTTCAACTATAGGACACCAAGCCAGGTGTTACTTAAAGTATTTCGATATAAAAATGCAGTAAAAATACATATGACTCATAAGTGCTAGTTTATCTGAAAAGTTTTGTCCAAAATATGGAGTGGCCTATATAAGGGACTTTCTGCCTTCCTGCAAGCTTCTTTATTTCTCTCCAGCTCTTACTTTCTGCTGCAAGTTCTGATCTGCTCTCTCTGACAGAGCCTCTGTTGTTTGCTGTCTGCAGGACAGCAACAGGAATTGACTGTTGCCTGAGCTTCACTTTGTTGTGATGCAGCGAAAGGTGGTCAGAGCTGCCTGAGCACTACAGTCAAGATTGCTGTTTGTCCAGCTTCTTTGCAGCATGTTTCCTCCCAATACTGAAGAAAATTGGCTTCCAGGGCATTGAATACCCTAATGGAAGTAGTAGAAGAACACGAATTTAGAGCATGACAGAATATTTCTTTGACCAAGGGGGAAAAAAAAAAGTAGGAGAATTTCTTCTCTCAAAAGAGTTGGAATTTTTAAAATCAAAACTAATGGGAGAACTTTCCATAATAGTTCCCATTTAGAAACACACACAGAAACATTCTAGTGGATTTTTGAACCATTTTTATCTTAAAGATTAAAAAGTATTATCAGAATATTGTTTATAATGAGATTAGGAAAACATAATATAGGATCTCAAGAGATACTGTTTATGTAAAACTACGTAAAGTTTTTCTCTGTTTGAAGCAATTAAGTTTTGTAGTATATTTTTAATGATAGTCTTTCGACTTGTTCAATAGTTGATTGTGAATAAAGCCCTTAAACTACAGGAACTTATGAATTGTGCCAAGACATGATAACCAACAGTAATGTGCAGGCATCTTGACATGTTCTCAAAACACCTGATCCACACCAGGTTTGGGAGACTTGCCATAGACGGTGGTGTCCTTTGCAATACCTCCACCTCAGCTACTTTACCACAAGTAATACTGCTGGTTGTATGCCTAACACAGTCTTTTCCCTAGTGTCACATGGTTTCAGTCATTCTCCCTATACAATATCAGTGTGCCTTTGTTAATTTGCTCAAAGTTTTTCTATCTTTCAGCTTCTGCTGGGTCTCTGCTTACCTGGGTCTCATGGATATCGATCCAATTGCTTTTGGAGTTATATCTCTGAACTCTTTGATTTCTCTTCCTTCTTTCTTGCAGGGACTAGAGAGCCTAGGAAGTCAGCTACCCAGGAACAGACAGGAAATTATAGGTAGAGGAGAGAGAAAAATGGATCAGATATACTTCTGCCTCCTTAGTGATGAATGAGAGTGCAGGCTTTCAGGACAGTGGTGCTCCATACTTCTATTTTGTGAAAATGGCTTTGTCTGTTTTGATCTGTCTTTCCTTACGCAGTATCTAATGGCTCTAGAGCAGATATTCTCTTTCTTTTCTGGGCTTTTGCCTGGAAAGAAGAGCAGTCCTGAAACTTAAGCTGGCAGTGCTTTTATGGGAGAGTGCCTGAGAATATAGAACAGTGGAAGGGGAGCTTAAATCAGCTGTTGTGAAGGGGGTGGTAGAACGGAGACCTTTCTGTAAATTCTCTGTATGTTTTGTGACTGAATTCTGTTTTGCAAAAGATCTCCAGTTGGAGTAACTGAAAGCACCCCAGAGCTGTTTGGAAACACATGGAAAACTTCATCAGCATGCATTCTTGTGCATGATAGTTCGCAAATGGATCCCTGTGATATTCATCTGCAAGCAGGTGGGCAGTGAAGGTCAATTGTTAACTGACAAATGCATTTCTACTTATTACATCTGTGCTAATTATTCTAGTTGCATCAGGTAAAGTAATAACCAGTCCTACCTACTGAAAAAATGAATAATTACAGGTAGCATTTGTTGAGCTAAATCCCCTGACAAACCATGTAGAGTATTGTTTAAGTATTTTCTCATACTTGCAGAGGCACTTGAAATACCCCTTTTTATTTCTGGTATGCAATTACAATGTGTAAAGCTAGGCATGCATTAAAGGCTTGTGCTATGTCAAATATTGGTGATGCTGTTAGTTAAGATGGAGACTCAAATGTTGCAGTATTCATTTTTGGAAATATTGAACAAATTAAACATTTGAGTTAGTTGTCTGCTATGGAGGAGAATGAGTAGGAGAAAGATACTTATCCACTGCCAGCCTTTAGATTCAGCTGAAAGGGTACAGTTGGGGAATGAGGCTAGTGACTGATGCCATGAGGACCACAGATGGTCACTAAGACATCCTTTAATAATTATGATCTTTTTAGATCATCAGTTATATTCATTTCACAGTTTCTACCATTTGTCTTGGACTTTACATGCTTTTAGGCAAGATGCAGAGGTAAAGTATGTATTAAGGTTTTGTCTGTAATTTCAGCAGTGATGGGAAATCATCATGTCTCCTGTAATGTCATCCTGTCTTCTAAGTATTTATACAATACGCAGTACTAAAGCTGCATTCATGGTAGTGGGTTTGGATATGAATGTAGACAGAAGTGGACTATACAGGAAGTCAGAAACTCTGGAAAAGGAATTTTGAAGACCTAGTTTATGCATCTCTCTTATTTTGTGGGAAATAAATTTATCTTTTTTTGGGTGTGCTAATATAGCATATTTTTGACCACTATTGCATAATTATTTAATGCATTCAGAATCCAGATATTCAGATGAGTGCTTTTTTTTGTGCTACTGATGTACCTATTTGATACTGCTCTTGTTCTCCTGTGTGGTAGTGCTACCCCAAGCTAGCATATCTGGGTGTGTTTGCAGCCTTATGCAATTGAAACAATGGGTGACAACAGATTATTATTTAAATTACTGACCTATTGAAGTAAGTTACTGGGAATGACTTAAACACTTGGGATTACATCTCCCTGCAGTTTATGAAAGGCATTGAGTGGTGTGTCCATCTGTTGCCTAACCCATATCCATGAATCAATTTATAGATAGGAGACTGTATGTAAGCACTGTCTGCCTATTGTGAAGTTTTGCAAACACCTGAAAATCATTCCAGAACAAGCTCAAAACTATGAGCAGCTAAATTTTCTGTCCTTCCATATAGTTATATAGGTGTCAAAGGCAGAAGGATATACATGGCAATAGTATATAATCACAATCGGTTGCATTCTATAGAAGACACTTTTTATTCCAAGTCTTTTTAAAACTCTGTCACTGAAACAGTGTTCAATCTGTTATTTGTATAGCATCTTATGCAGTGGAAGCTTGCAGCATCCTTACGAAAGAACTTTTTGCTCCGTGCTACCCGTATTTGAGTCCTGTTCCCTATTTTGAGCAGTGCAGAAGAGACACTTGCAAATGTGGACAGAGTTGTTTTTGCTCTGCTCTGGCCCATTATGCTCATCATTGCCGAAGATTTGGAGTTGTAATAGATTTCAGAGGAGGTGTCCCAGACTGCGGTGAGTTGCCTTTCACTTCTAGTCTTAAATAGTTACTGTTTGAGGACTTTAGAATGATAACTGGAAAAAAAACATAAAGTGTTATAATCTTCTAAATGAGAAGAGGATTAGTTCTAGCACAATCATTTGTGTACAAGGCAAGGTTCGTTTTTTGTCAAGACAGAATTAGTACCAGTGTCTTCAGGGGATTATTCCTTATAGTTGGCTTTCTTTAGTTCTTTGGGCTTAAGAAACAATGCAAAGTTTTCTTGAAGTAGTTGGAGGACTTCAAATGTATACAGAATTAAAAATATGTCTATATCTCTTATATGGCTTTGAATATCTCATACCTATGTTGATACTACTCATGAGCTGCGTAAATAGATTTGTTCTTTTCCTCGTAGATGCTAGGTTTAACTAATTTTTTAAATTGGTCAGATGAAAAATGATGGTGATGTACTTACCAGTTTTTAGCTGGATTACTGTAAACTTCTGCTGTCTGACAATCTCTTGTAGCTTATTCTCTTACTGCCAGTGATACTAAAATACATAGAGTGCTGAAATATGTGTAGAGAATTGGTATTATTGATATTTAAATTAAAGTCAATGGAAGTATATAGGTAGTATAGAGATAGCCAGAGGTGACATCTCTTACCTGCTCTATAATGCCTCACAAGTAGAGGAGTGGATATTAAATTCTTCAGTTTATATGAACTTCCAGTGATACAAAAGAGATTGATAAAACAGGTAGTACCATCATGTTTGTTTGTTTTAAATTATAGAATTGTAAACCCTATAAAACAATCCTACACTGACACCCCTGATGTTTCAGTATGTTTGGCTCCATAAACAAGGCTGAAAATCTTTTCTAAGGAACATTAAAGAATTTAACATCTAGTAGTTTTCATCACATCATGTAATTATCCATGTTGTAATGCATGATAAACAGGATTTTGGAAAGTTGGTCCTGCTTAAGTACCTCAAGCTGGAGTACCTGTGTGTACATCTAAAAAGACTAGCTTGCTTGCAGTCATTATGCCATGAATGGCTGTGTCCACTATGACTGAATGAATCATTGAAACCATTTAATTTAATTTTATTTTTTTAGAAGTAAGTATAGTTTTATTAGAATATATTTTAAGTCATGCTTGTCAGGTTTAAAATATGTGAATACTATTTCAAGAACTTCAGATCTTTTTTTAAGTAGAGCTTTATAGGATACATATGTAAAAGAAAAATGTTTTTATGCAACATCTGCGAAGTACACACATTTTATTTTTTTCTTTTAATGTTTTCTTCAAGATGCTGTCCATTTTCCAAAGCCCATGCACAAGAGCCAAGTGTTTTCAGAGTCAGAAGAAAAAAAGCTTCAACTGTTTAGTTTCCTCAGTGTAAATCTGGATTAACTGTGCAGACTTCATTGTACTTATTACTGCAGATTTACATCTGTGTAGTTTACACAGCGTAGTGCCAAGATAGCAATTTTAGTGGAATTTAATGTGATTGGGAATGAAATAATAGAGACATTTATCAGAAAACTGTTGGGAGGTACTTGTCTCTTGCACTGCAATTTGAGAGCTTTGTTTCATTTGGACAGCTCTTTCATGTGAAGATACAAAGGAGTACAGTATTTGTGTATCTACCTGTGGCAGAACCTGCCAAGCACTGTCTGTGCCAGAGATGTGCAGCAGTGATTGTGTTGAAGGCTGTGCTTGTCCCTCTGGAATGTATTTGAATTCCAAGACTGAACGATGTGTACAGAGGTAGGTAAAGTTGCAGTTACAGTAGTCACACTCAGTATTTTAGACCACTGTATTTGCAACTCAGTGAAAAGCTATAAACATGTAACTTTGTAGGTATTATTCATCTGTAAACTTGGTGGGATGTTAGAATTATACAGAACCCGTTTGTTGATCAAAACAGCTCTTTTATAGTACTGACACTCGTCCAACGTAACACCAAAGCTAGTTGTTACATATTGTCTGTTTTTTGGCATATAAGAGATACAAAAGGTGTTAATTGTAATGTAGAGGTTCTCCTTTGTTACTGATGTGGTTTGGAATGTGCTTAAGTTATATGACAGTATGTATCAGTAGTTACTGAGATCGACTCCTTGTATAAAAAAACCAAAACCAACCATAAAAAATCCCCCAAACCAAAAACCCTACCCACCTAACCAAAAAAACATCATCCGAACCAACAAAGCAACCGTTTGAACTTTGAACAGCAATTAAGTCAATGGGAATTTTTTTCTTCCCTCAATGTGAGTTAAACACAGTTATTTGTTTTTTTGTTTTTTTTTTTTCCCCCTCCAGAAACGAATGTCCTTGTTATTTTCAAGGAATTGACTATCCCCCTGGAGAAAATGTTATGACATCTTTGGGCAAATGGTAAGATACAAAACTGTTTCTTTCTCTGACTGAATGGTGTCTGTTTTTAAGAGCTCTGTCAAATCATTCTGGCTAGCCTGTTGGTATTTTTTGTTGTTGTTTTGGTGTTTTTCCTAATGACACATACAGAACAAACCTACATATGTTTTCTATGCATGTCTGGAGTTTCTTTAGAACTTAGGTTTTCAGGCCGCTGTGCTTAGAATCCAATATATTGAAGTGCAAAGTAGAGAGAAAAGCCACTATCATTTTGTAGATACATACTAATGTGGAGAGCTCTAGAAACCCCCAGATGTTTCCTGACTGTCCATTCAAGTCTGTTCAGCTAGACCTTCATTGCTATTCTCCTTCCCTATACCAGATTGTAAATCCATTTATGAACAATTACTAAGAATCTGTCTTTTGCTAGTATAGCTTCAGTGTAAAAGAACAATGTGGCTTTATCAACTAAGAAACACAAATAACTGTCAACTGCAGCCAAAGGTAAATAAGCATCTCTGTTATTGTTCTTTACTTTTAGCATTTGTTCTTGTCCTCTTGTTCTTCCATTTGCATCACTATAGTCATGACATTAAAGAAGAAAACTTGCTCAGCTATTCTGGCTGCTGCCAGATGCATCCTTTTCAGCAGTTAGTTTTATCTGGAAAAGGTTAAATAATGTCGACAACAAGGTCTGTAAAAAGCAAGCTTTCAGAATTCTTTTTCTTGAAGTAATGTTTGAGCTCTCACTGCTTCTATGAGTTCTATAGTTTCTATTAGTTAATTAAAAGCACAGCACTTAATTAAAAGCAGAACAGACCAAATCATGTCTGTGATAGATCAGTGTAATACTTTGGTTTGTTGTAAAGGCCATATAAGAGCTTAATATTCTCAGACACCTGTTGCAGTGGGGACATGTAGTAAAACCAGACACTCATTCTCACTCTTAATCTTGTTAGCAGCCTAGTGTCCATAAATACTGTTCATTATAAATCTGTATCTTAATCATCAAGTTAGCTTGCCTTTTACGTTAGAGTAGATTCCTTGGCGAGTACCAGGCAACCCATCTGTCTATGGGGCTGTGCAAAGTTTGAGTGCACTGTTGCCTGCCTTCCTGGATATTTTTGTTCACAGAGCATGTGTCAGACAGCACTGGCAGTCATGGGAAGGGGCTTCTCCTAGTAGATTCTTTGATTTGTGTCCTTTTATCCTCCTCCTCAAGGGTCTAGTTTAGCTGATCGTCCTAAGCACTATGGTAGATATTTGGCTATATTTTAGATATTTGCCTATATATATTGGAATGCACACTTATCATGTGATCATCCACAGAATCATTTTTCAGAAATTACTACAGGTGGAAATCATCTTTTTGTTGGTTTCAGTGGAGTTCTTTGGGAGCTGGCAGCTTATGTTTCATGTGATTGTGTTAATTAAAATATGTCCACTGGTTTACAACTACTAGTCCTTAAAATAAAATAAGAGATCTGTATCTCCTATTTAGTCATGACTTTTGCTTGCTGTGTTACTCTTTCTATCAGAAACAATTATGATCTTTATTATGCTCTCTCTGTCCTTTCTCTTCTCTAGTACTTCCTCTTTGGAACTTCTGCTTTCAAACTGTTTTTTTTTTCTCATGTTTGTCTATGGAATAGCTTTTCTGTTCTGTTGTTTTCAACCAGTTCTTTAAAATACTTTCATTGTGATATTGCTGTTATGTCAGCATTTGAGTTGCCTCCTTGTCAGTTCCCTTTGGTACTGCTTTGCCTGTTGGCTGAGTTACACTGTGAAGTCCTTGAGCTAGGACACTTCTCCTGCAGTGTTTTGGAGTGCATCCACAACTCCAAACATGACAGCAGAGTGGCTGTAGTACATACAGAATTTGATTCTGAATCTGCTGACTAGCAGTGGCTGTATGTGGACACCTTAGCCATTGCAAAAGAATGGGTGAATAGCGCTGGAGTTCATGGGCTCGGGTTCTCTAGTGAAGCACAGAATGTGATATGAAGCCAGTGCTGCTACATTTTTCCCTGACAATGAGTTGCTATCAGATCTGCTACCATTTTTAGAAGTACTAGACTATTTTGGCTGGAATTAGATAGGGGCAGACAGTATTATGTTGCTCAGTGCTTTCCTGCATACAGTATCTTGTTAGGGTTGAGATTTATGCAGTTTGCTTGTTTCTTTGCTAAACTGTGATTCTAGGGGAAACGTGTTTTATCTGTTCCTGTTTGTGTAATATTTTGTATATGTAAATGGGTATACATACTACAAGCTTTATGATACACTAAAAATTTTTATTTTGATTCTTGGTTAGCATAGAGTAGTTTGATTTTTTTGTTGTTTTTTTTAGGTTCTGATTATGAACTGTAGTTCCAGTTGGTTCTTATTATAGTCACAATAGGTTGCTATTCCAGATTCATATCATATTGCTGAAGGGAAACTAGTTTGACAGCGTGAGGATAAAAATTAGCAACTGCATCACTATTTTTTCCTGTGAGCCAAGAACAGTAAAAATAATAGAAACACTCATTTTGTTATAAATGAGATAAAAATTCATGATATTAGAAGATATTTTCAGATATGTAGATTGCTCATGATCTGTGTTAGGAGTGGTTGATTAAAGAGGAAGTTATCAATCTAGTGTTACTGTGTTTTGCATGGGGAAAGTCATTCCAGTTCAGTACAAAAAAACGTTGCAGTCACAATAGCTTGTGATTGTATTATATTCAACACTGGGGTTTTACTTTCAACTATGGGATAAGTTAAGAACTGTTGATATTGCCAAGATTTTCACATAAACTAAGAACTTGCTTTTCAGCATAGTTCTAAGTTGATGGTGTGGAAAATGGAGCATTTATAACAGTGTTAAGAATGATCGTATAAGAGTACCCACCCAGAGCTTGCTGTAACATGTACATAAGTGTGTTAAGGGTTTTATTTCATTTTGCTGGTATTGCTCATTGCATTTCTGTTTTAGATAATGATGACTCTGTTATGTGTAGGGCTTGGTTTATTCTTTTTACACTGATGTATTTAGGAGCAGCATAGTGGTGTATTTCCGTATGTATGTTAGCCCAGGCATTTTAACTCATAGTAACATTATGCAGAAAGCAAAAATTTGAAACATAATTAATATTTTTCAGGTGTTAATGCAATGCACACTTTATCTATGGTTCTAATGTGCAATGCAAACATATGTATACAGTTATTTTGTATTGATTCAT
>JANZLQ010000022.1:14010677-14032988 GCA_026212715.1 Elanus axillaris | reverse complement strand
TGCCTTTTTTTAAAAGCTACCCCCCCCCCCCCTTAAAATTTTCCTTCTCTTAATAGAGGGCCTCTCAGAATAACCAGAGGTCAAATTTTTTTATATATAAAAATATTAGAAATTACAGAACTTGTCACACTGAGTAATGTGAAGGGCCCTGCCTCAGGGAGCAGAGGAGTTATCAAGGTGCATGAACTAAACAATACTAGTTCAGTCCAGCTAAGCTGCACAACCTGAATTCAACCAGTGATATCTGATACCTGTGCTTAATCCTATTTTTATTAATTTTGTTTTTTTCTGATGGATTCATTTTAAGTATAGCAGGTCCTAGTAGCACTTTGGAGTTTAAAGAAAGGACAAATGTATCTTTATGGTTATAAGCTGCAGAATGAACTTGGGCAAGTACTTTGTGCTCTTTGCTTCCTGATCTCAGTTGATGCTCTGAAATAACCAACTAAAAATGCCACTGCAGTGAAGAATGGATTGAGACTTGTAAAACTGAGTATGCATCATTAAAAAAGGAAAAAATGAGTAGGTATTAACAGATGGGGTTTTTGTAAAGGGAATTTTCTTCCTTATATGTGACCCTTTAAAAAGTATTTATATATTAACTAAGTGCATCTTTTTAAATGTCCTACTAGAAGAGAAAACTGAACACTGGGGTCCACCTGCTGTATGTTCCTTTTATCCATTCATTGTCAAGCACCTCATTTGAGAAAAGCTACTACAGGAAAAGCACTGTCATCTTTTTGAAGACATATGCTTTTATTTGGCCTGACTTGATTGAATTGTTTAATAACATATGTTAGTATTTATTTTAGTCTTAACCATCCATATTTCTATTAACTGAAATATTAAGTAATTCCTATGTATATTATACATTAATTCAATCTTGCTCTAAAAACCAAGAGGCCCTCCAGCCCCTAAATATGAATAATAAATACAGATTCTGAGGGTTATGTCAATAACTTGCAATACATATTGCCCCAAATGCAAATAGTAAGTATTTCTACTACTTTTGTTAGTATCTTAGTGTAACCTACTTATTAGATCTTCCACATTTTTTTCCCTTTTTTTGGTTTTGTCCCCTCTATAAGCTATGTTCATTAAACCAGCTGCTATACAATTAACTAAATCAAGGAGTGTCTGTTAACTCCTCTGTATTTTGAAACTTTAGTAAATCTTTGGCATGATTGACTTTGAACTTTAAATCATAACCAAACTTCTCTGCCTAATCACAGTTATAAAACTATCTGTAATTTTCTACTTGTTACAGTGATATCATTCCTTCCCNNNNCCCAATGTTAGTAGTGCAAGGGAATAAAAAATGAATTCTCGGGTGGGTGCTAGTAGCGGTTATCTGTAAGTGCAGGTCACTTTAACCATGCACAGCTCAGCAGCATGCATTACACAACTTGGTATTTTATCAAGAGTGTCAACATCATTGTAGAATAACCAAGAACGCAGATTTTGGGATCATAGTTTGGAGCATGAAAGGAATGCTTACCTGCTATTTCGAAATACTGGGCTTCATTTCTCCAAGTATGTGTATTTATTTTTATGGTCTATGAGTCTGAACCTCAAGAATACAAGATTACATTGCTGTATCAAAGTTTTCTTTTTTCCCCTTCACTATATGCTTTAATTGTGTATAACTCTGTGAGCCATGTTTTTAAGCAGGATCTCTGAGAATTTTTTTTTCTTACATACATTTAGGAAAAACAAACCCAATCCCTCTTTCCTTGCCCTCCACCCAAAAAACCCCACCAAATCAAAACTAAATGGGGGAGGGGGGGAACCAAGAAGCTGAAGTCTCATTTTGCCAGTTTACAGCCATGAACTTTTGTAGATGTGGCTTATGGATGACACTTAACAGAGTGGAGAAGGTTAGCTGGGATTTTAATTTTCTTGATACCAAAGAATATGCCCCCCCCCCGCGCGATTCCAAATGCTTCAATATTGGCACACTGAATTATATCATTAAGATATCACAGACATTTGTGGGGCCAGGTTTTGATGCTAGTGTTTCAGTACCCATCCCAGTTTCTCTCTTCAAGGAGTGGTGTGGAGTTACCTGGCCTTTCCAGGCTGGACACAATGTTCTCTAGTGTGGTAGGACAAGACTCCACCCCTGCAGACAACTGTTACAATCTGTGACATAGAATACTCTCTTTTGTGCTAGACCTGGACTGTACTGTGGGCCAGTTTACTGCAGTAAGAATATTTAGGTCTGTTTCTTTTTTCATCACATACTGCTCTCATAAAATAGAGCTATGAAATGACAGTAAACTGAAAGCTGTAGTATTCTGTAATTGTCATGAAGTTCTGTAACTAAGAAAGGAATATCGTGCCAGTTTTTTTTTCCAAAAATTTCTAAATTATCACTATTTCTGAAGTGGTGTAATGTACCAAATAACATGTAAGCAGCTCAAAAAAGAAAATTCATCACTTTCTTATTTGCACAAAACCACCGGCAGATTTCATTATCTTATAAAAGTGTCTATGGGCAAACAAATCTAATAATGGAGGAAGAATGCTATTCAGTATCAAATATTTTTAGAAAACTAACTTTTAATAGAAGTAATAACATCAACTGTGTCATGTCTTTAAATATGTCTCCTTAGATGAATTTGAAGTCTTGTTCTTTCAGTATGTTCTTAGTATCCTCTTTCAAAAGACCTGTGGCTCTTCAGTTTGAGAAGTAAAGGTCAGAATTTATTAATATTAGCATGAAAATAAAAATAGTGTTTTGTTCACACCTATTCTGGATGGCTCTGCCGCTACTATTATGCTAAGTATTTTTAATCTCTTTCTGGTTTAGGCAGAGTTTTGGAGAGGTCTCTCAGGAAGACTTAATGTTTTCCAGATAAATAAGGATTACCTCCATGGGGATACTATCATGGATATGCACTCTAGTATGCAATTCTGTTACAAAGACTGCATCAACGTTCCTGTATTTGGGTGCTTCAGGAATGCATATTTATCCACACTGGGTTTTATTTGCTGATTTCTGTTTCTGATGGCTGTAGAATTACAGCATGCTAAAGCTATTAGATAAAGTTAATTTCCATAGAGTAAATATACCTTCATTGCAGTGCCATAACAAGACAATCCAGTTCTTTTCTGTCCTCTTCTGCTCCGCAGACTTAATACTCTTTTTGATATATTTCAGTGCTCGTTATTTCCTCTTGCAATACTTCCAAAACCCTCTTGGTCTCCTACTTTGTAGTTTATACTAGCTACAAGCAAATTTCTTTTTTTTTTTTTTTTCCCTGTACTTTTATTCAATTCACAGTAAAAATTCACCAGTATCAGTCATATTCTTGACTACCTTTTTATATTACCTTTTGTTTTTCCACTTGTTTTTAAGAGAATCATTGAACTGTATGTCATTTGGTTTGAAAGAAAAACTTGTGTTACATTTGGAATTACTTTCTGAAATTCTTTTTATTACAGAAAGAGACCGGGCTTGCACTTTGACATGTATCTGCAAATACACATTAATTCACCCAAAGCACAATTAATAAGTGTTCATCCCCCCAAAGCGGGGAAAATTCTTTTCAGAAGAACCAGTGATGATAGATCAGGGACTGCTACTATTGTCCTCTTGGCCATTCACAAATGGCAATGTTTTTGGTATTTCACTTTCCCATGGAGTCCTCTCTAAGATGATTTTTAGCACTGAATTACATCCACACTATTCTTGAAGAAAATGGTACTATTGGAGGGCATGTAGAGAGAGGTTTTAATCCGGTGTGCTTAAAAATAGTTGGACTTTGAAAAAATTGATTCGTAGCCTTCAGTTGACATTGGTAGATACAAGGCACAGCTGAGATGACGTCAAAAGGTGTAAAACATCACACCGATACAGTGACAGTCCATGTACTTCTTATTTGTGAAACAGGCTGGGACAAAGTACAAACCTCAGCCTTCCTTCCCTTCAGTCTTGCCTTGGGATATGTGCTACTTGATGACAAAAAGTGTGTACCACTTCCTTATGTAGCTGTAAGAGCTTAGGGGTACTTTGAGATGACCCCCACTTTCTAGTCCTGGTGGGACTGTGAGCAGGGTGGGCGAGGCCCCTGCTTTGAACCCTCTTTTTTTTTTTTTCTGATGGTCCTCAGTCCCTGCCCTCTTGTTTTCCTTCCCTACAGCACAAACTAAAAAATAAAATGTATGGGGGAAAAAAGAAGTGCTAATAAAAGTGTTCTTACCCTTGTTCTTTCAGTTGCTTTGCTTAATTCCTGTAGTATTTTTCTACTTAGAATGAGACATGTCAAGAGAGTCCCTCTCTTGCTTTGCTCTGCTGTTGCAGCTTTTATGCGGTGATGAGTATTACACTTGTGATTTGTGAGATGATTTTGCTCTCTTCTGTCCACAACCATCAGTAGAAGGTGTGTGGAGGCAGAAGCTGCTTTTTCTCAAGGAGACTTCAGGGGAGGCACAGTCAATGGATAAGCCAAATCTTCAGAGGCCTCTGTGGAAGAGTTTGCAGAATATGGCAATCAGCATGAATCGCTGTCTTTCTACTTGCTCTTGTTTTTCTTATTCTCACCTACCTTTGGTCTTTAAGCTGCTACTACCATTTCTGTGAATTTTCTTTTTTAGGGGCCAGTCTGCTTAGCAGAACTGACCAAAGGGGGGGTTTCCCAATACAGGGTGAAACTGCAGATGTGCAGGCATCTGACTCTTACCTCAGTTGAAGCATTGAAATCAGTTGTTACACAGAAGGATACAGCAAGGATAATAAAACCCCTTCAGGCATTCTGCAAAATTACTTAATGTTTTTTTACAATAAACTTGGGGGGGGGGAGCGGTGGGGGGTGAGAAGAGGTGGACTATAAAAAGATCCCCAAACAAGCAAGGAAACACTCAGCAGGAATATACTAACTCTCGCTGTCTAGACAGTGAGTGAACTATAATGAAGCTATTAGGTGCCACAGTAATATTATTAACATCTGCTGTTTTTTAAAAAATTTGTTTATCTTCCTTTCTGGTTAGGGAAGTCAGGGGTGGTGATGGAATTCTGGTGTTAGAAACGTTATCTGCTGCTTATTTCATTCTTTTTATCTCCCTTAAACTGTATTACAGACCTTTGTAGGAAGATTTGTGAAACCCTTTAGAGAGCAGATGTGATGTTGGGGCAAAAGCGTTTGTGGCTGCATAAATCAGTTGATGGTAGGCTGTTGCTCAGAGGAAGGGAATATATAATCCATTGAAAACAGCTTTGATGGAGGCTGACAAAGTTGTTTTTTAGTGTTCTGGTCGAGATTTGTGGACTTTGCAGAAGCAAGGCAGTGTTTGTTGACTCACGGGACATGCATTGCTTCTAATGATGCCTTTACCAAGACTATTTACATATTTGTGTGTATGTGAACAAATAAAGCTATAGACAATAATGAGGTAGTAATGAAATTGAACGTTCAGTATGGTGAAGTGCAATAGCTATCATTGTATCTTTGCAGTTCATTGTAGGTTGGACAGTAAGCATAGGCATCAAGAAAAATGTCTGGTAACTTCAAAGGGGAGCTGTGCAAGGCCCCTCTGCAGGGTATTTGTGGTGAATTCTTATATCATTGTAATCTATCTGTTTGCTTGGCTTTACAAGAGAGAAAGCTGTTATCACTTGTTTTAGCCAGAGTAATAATGTGAGGAAAAAAACTGCATTAGTGTTACCTTGTCAATGTGACGTTCTTTGTTTCTGAACATGCCCTGTTCAGTTCTGGGCAGCTTTAAACCAGTGGGAATTTCAGTCTCACAGGTGATTGTCTTCAAGTAACACAATACTTGAAATAACTATGGATTACAAGGAATGCTTTGCATACCCTGGGGAAAAATTACAGTTTTTCAGTTTAATGGAGGAGGGGGTTTTATGATGTCTGCACGTTACCATTAAGAAGAGCTACAGAGTTGTAAATTTCCATCTGATAAATAACACACTGAAGAAGAGGCTAAGTCATAATACACAAATTATAAGTTCATTAATATGAGCGAATAAAATGTTCCATGATAAATGCAGTGTTGAATACTTTCCTTTTGGATACTAGGGAAGCAAAACAGTGTCGTTACTCTGTTTGTCACAGGTGCACTTCACTCCTCTGACCTCTTGTCCATGGTGCAGTATCTTGCCTGTATTACAATGCTTAAACATCAGAAAGACCAAATCTGTTTTCTTCAGAAAACTGTTAGGAGAGCCGGCAAACCTGTATAAAACTTTTATTACTACAGAGAGGTACTAGAATTCTAAACAGTCTTACTTTGAAAAAGGAAAAAGGTTATCAGCCCAACAGCACTGTTTTGAGATACTTGTTTATTTCCCAATACAAATACATTTCAAAACTTGGCATTTAGAAACAGCGATAACTGTAGGTTGTATGGTACCTGTAAGAAATCCTTTTATTGTGTAACTAGAATGTTAGTTACTCCACTTTCTTATGTTGTATTGAACAGGATCCTCTACAGGGACAGATACAGAACACAAACCAAGTTGGAGCTACAGCAGAGTGAAAGACTGCTGTAGCTTGTCAAGACTTTGCGTTTCACAATTTTGATTTGGCAGATTGGTTTGTCATCAAAGATGGTGTTCTATCTGTTAGAGGAGCCTTAGGTCCTATACTGATATCTGTTTGCCTATCTCATAGCATTACAATATTTTAAAAAAATGAATCATTCTTTGTGAGAACAACTTTCTTGGGCTCAGTGAAAAGATAGCTTTTAAAATGAAATCATTCAATATTTCTGGTTTATTTCTTCAGCTTTATTTGTAGAATCTGTTTGAGATGTCTCTCTAACTCTTACATTTCAGTTTTTCTGGATATTAAAAGGCACAAATAGTTACTTTAAAATTTAAATTAGTTGCTTTATTTAGTCTTGTCAGGCAGGAATTCTTTCTATGTTAATGGAATATTTTTCACAAATTTTTTGAATTTTCAGTTTTTATTCTTAAGAGTTGTCATTATAAGCACAAATTTATACATTAGTCTTGAACTATAAATAGCTATATATATGGTTACCTGTGTTATTATGAAAATCTCCTTTGAAGGCTGTGAGGATATTTCTGCCAATAAAGTTAAGTATATTTGTGATGGCTTGCATGAAGGTGCTAGTTGTACAGAAATACATACTCAAATTAATTTCGTGCAACCAGGATAGCTCTTTTGATATTGATTAAATTATTGATAGAGCAAGAGCAGTAACTACAGCTATAGGAAAACTATGCAGCAAATGAAAGCTCTTTAAATCGGGTGATGAAAAGAACAATAAGAAATCCTCATTTAAAAATTCTTAGAATAAATAAGCCACTGACTTTTGATAGTAAGAGCACATATCACTAGAGCAAAGGGATGCGATGGCTCCTACATCTCTTGGAAGATCTCTTTGCTTTAGTTAGAGATATGTTAATTGGCTAACTTACAAGAAATTTGGTGAAATTTAGTTTCCCTGACCTTAAAATTTTTATGTTAATGAGTAAGTCTTCACAGGGTTAGTGGTTGAAGGGCTAGTGCCCAAAGTGCTAGCACTTACTAAAGATAAAATAATCAGGTACCTGTGAAAAGAAATTACCAAATTACTCATATATAACTATTAATAAAATTGTGCCTTTTCACTTTCAGAAGATTTTAAATATTATTAGTTTTTCAGCAATAATTTCAAAGTTAAGGAAAATATTTTTGTATCTGGATACCAGGTGTACTTCTGCTGAATGTATATTTTTTCTTCTTATTTTGGTAGTCTTGTTAAACATGGGGATGTGTGCTTGGATGCAGATGAATGTCCGTGTTCCTGGAAAGGAAAGGAATACTTTCCAGGTGACAAAGTAATTTCTTCCTGTCATACATGGTAAGCAGAGATCTATTTGGGTGATTATTTCATTTTAATTGTTTGTTTTATGGATCGATTATTACTTTATGCTTCGTAGTCATAAATTTCACACCAGCTTTTGGTAAATCATTTACCCTAATTCTGTATTTACATTTGTTCAAAGAACTATTAAAATGGCAATTTTTTTTAGGGTTTGTTGTTTCAAAGAGCTTTCACATAATAAAATAACAGCTATTTGGGATTTTTTTTTAAAAAAAGCTCAATTTAGAAAAATCACTTTTTTATTATTAAGGCAATCTAAATTAATATTCCTTGGCCAGTCTTCCTAAAGCGCAGGTAAAATCCTTCAAATACTACACCTGAGTGACACTTGTTAAAGCTTTTTACTTCTTCGTTTTCACCTTTAGCATTGAATCTGAGCAGCCTGGGGACCCAGAACGTATCCCTGTGGCTATAAGTGTACACCCACTGCAATGATAAAATAAGATGAGTATGGAGCAACATCATGTACTGAGCATAGTAACAGATAAATTGGTTGCTAATTTTGCGTGTGTGGATAAGATAACCAATGAATCAATCGCCTTTTAAAGGAAGTGTTCCAATAGACAACGGTTGATAGGATCACTCAAATACATGCAGAAACCTGTTCCTGTTACTATCTAGTGTTCTAAGTGCAGCGCATACCGTATAGCTACGTTACTCCATGAAGTTTCCTTGAGCCCTCTCAGTAGAACATGGTACACTACTATTTCAGTAAGCTTTATAAGAGCTAAGATGTGAAAATACACCATATCTGCATGATCCTGAAACAAACTTGTTTCATGATGGTCCCTGCCTGTTTCCTTCTCTGACCACTGATAAATGTTGCAAGCTGGCACTAAGCAGCACTCTTTGTCTTACCAGAGCCTCAGAAAAATCAGTTCTATTGTCAAGCATCAAGATACTATGGTAGTGGTGTAGCCTCCAGCTTCTCAGCAGAGCAGTTCCTTCCATTTGTCCTCTTTTAGCTTACCAGGACCATTTAACTGGTGTCACTTGGTAAGCTACTGCTCCTGGCCTGCACAGTTCAGTATAGCCTAGTACAGTGAAGGCTTGTCCAGTCAGCACTAATCACTGCCTTGTCTGGATGTCGTTGCCCCCTCCAGCCTTGTGCTGACTGCCTACCTCTGCCTCTCGTCAGGTCCTCAGTATCTGCTCTAGAAGATATTTGTAGCCCTTTGGTCGACTGGTGAAGCGACTTACAAGTCATCTCCACTGGGCAGGCAGGTAAAGCGACCCGGGTTATTCACCCCCTTATTTCCAAACGCCTCTCCAATTGGACCTGGTGTAGGATTGCTTGCATCAGTAAGAACTATTATATCCCATCTAATCTTAATGAGACTTCACCAAAGGCAGCAGCAGTGCAGGCAGAAAGACACTGGATATTTAGCCTTCTCTCTTTTTTTCTGAGGCCAGTCCCATTAATTCATGTACAAATTCTTAATGTTGTCATGGTTTTTCTAGTCTTCCACATCCAGAAGCAAAGACAGATCAAGTGATAATAGCTTTTTGGGAATCAGTTGTCCACTGAAAGATCGGATGTCTGCAACAAGCTCTGCTTGATACAAAGTGTATAAAGTCTTAGAGAATGCTGCATGTGTGTGCAGGGGTATATTTAATATGTCAAGGGAAATGTGCATTTTTGCTCGTGCATAGCATGAGAATACTCCTGTGCAAACAAACCCACTTAGGGGCTCAGCAGTTATAATGGCTTTAGTGTTATTTAGTGCACAGAAATAGTGTTTATTGATACTAAATGCTATCTTAATTATATTTGATGTAGTATTAGCAACATAACTATTAATCTGATTTGTCTGTTGATCAGTAAAATGGCAAATAAAATCACTTCTTAAATTTGCAAACCTACCAGTGGAGTGCCAGGAGCTTTCAGCCCAAGCTCTGGGGTCTGGCTGAACTGTGGTTCTAGGTTTCCCAAGTTTGGGTTTCAGTACAACTGCCTGAAATTGTTATCATGTGCAAGCGAGATTAAACAAAAGGTTATTACAGTAACTGAAGAATCAGTGCAGCATTTTGGTACTGTGTTGTACTGGGTAAGGTGTGTGGTGCAGTTAGCTATGCTGGTTTGCTGTCATACATTGAGACCATTGAT
This sequence comes from Elanus axillaris, assembly GCA_026212715.1. Taxonomy (NCBI): domain Eukaryota; kingdom Metazoa; phylum Chordata; class Aves; order Accipitriformes; family Accipitridae; genus Elanus; species Elanus axillaris. The sequence goes on along the minus strand of JANZLQ010000022.1, from coordinate 14,023,027 downwards.
GCAATGCTGGTTAGTCTCTGTAGGCTGCTGAATTGGGCCTTCTGTGTTCTTAAACAAATACTTTTTGGAAATACCTTTTTTAAAAAGCTAGAAGTTCAGAAGATGCTAGTATTCTGCTTTTTCAAGTAGGACTTTCTGGATTCTGATAACTAAATGTTAGTTTACTCTGTATGAAACAAGAGTGGTACAGAGGACTTTGAAGACATTGTGTACCTCTTAAGCTATTCCTTCTCACTGTAAATGTGTTGAAACTCCTGAAAAGGAAAGCATGCAAAGGAACTCACTACTTTTTACATGTTAAGAAATGTTTCTGCACGAGCCCTTAACAGATCAGCATGTGAAAGAGGATTTGACTAGGCCAAGAGTAAATCTAAAATGTAATGACTCAGAGAGAGAATAAGAAGCAGCACTTATTCTTTCAATCCAAATATAATTTCTTCTATTAGCCTCTCTCCATCGGCTTGATAATGTTTCTGCCTTACGTACTGCTTTGAGGTGACTAGTGTTAGCTGGGTGAGTCTGACTACCCTTTACTTGTGCTATGGTACAGCAAACCCTTTTCACATGTCCTAATTTTAAATTAACTTAGCCACATGCATAGTATACTTATATATGTAGTTATACAAAACACAAGCAGTGAGCCAAATCAGTGATGGGATAAGCAGAGTCTTGGAAAATCTGGAAAATGAGGCGAGGTTGGTGCAAATTACATGCTAAGGGAACAGAAGAAAACTTGATACTACTAATAATTCGAGCTGCCTAGATTGTCTGGATTATTGCTGCTCTTTTGAAAACCGTGGTGTTCTGACCCTGTCATATATGATAGCAATATGAACAGAAAAGGAAAAGTTATACTGACAGAAAACTTCATCCTGCTTGGTGCTTCAGTACATGAGATGCCAGACATGAGTGATTTGTCAAATATTTCCATAAGTTAGATTGATACTTTAGTTGTATAATATGAAGCATTTCATTTAATCAAGAAAATAAAAATTCAGCATTTTTTAAAATAGATATGTGGTGAAATTACATCACATATTTCAGTTAACCTATATTTATAAAATACACCTGTAGTAAAGCTATACCAGGGCACCAGCTCTGCTGTCTTTATGGGGGGAAGTTTTTTAAGTGTCCAGGTGATTTAGAAACATAAAAAATAAAATTGTAAAAATTACTTGTGGATACAGGAAATGAAATTCTATCCATTATTTATAAATCATATAACATTTCTGAAAATGTTACTTAGATTGCAACAGAGTGGTGCAGAAAGAGACATAGTGTCCAGTGCTACAAAGCTTCACTGTTAGGCAGTTACAAAGTAAAGGTAATTCGGAAGGGTCTGAACAGTCACTTAATGCTTTTGTCACACATGCACTTTGATGCTTATGGTGTCCATAGACAGAACTTGAACTATTCCAGAAGTCCCAAAACTGTTAGGTTAGGCTTTGGGGATGATAATACCTAGGCATCTGGAAAAAAAAAAAAAAAAAAAACCCAACAACTGAAACCACATTTCTTTCAAGAAACCTAAGCACCAAAATAGTGCTACCAAAATTTTTCCTTTCTACTTATGTGAAATTATTGTGCAAGCAGAGAGTGAATAAGGATGGTAGTAGTAGGACACATTGCTTGTTGATTCTGAGATTCAGCTTGTATAGAAACAAATGTTCTGTGAGAAGCTGAAAAAAGAAAGCTTTTTCTTTGTGGCGCATTATTGATGTGAGTTACTAGAGGCTAAATTGTATTACTTCGGGTGGCGGTTTTTGTTTTCTTGTTTTAACAAAAGAAATGCCCTTTTGGTGTCTATATATTCTGTAACCTATACATTCTAACAGGAAGAAACACAGACTCTGAGAGTTCAATATGAACTTTTTTTTTTTTCCCAGAGAATCAATTTACACATACTGCTTCTATTTAACATTTCAAAATGCTTCTGTCCATAGTCGTCATACTTGCATGGCTTTTGGTTTATTGCTTCTCAGTACAATATTATCTGTGGTCATGGTTGATATTACCATTATTGGTCATACGTTTTTCAGCATTTGCCAGCATGGATCATTTCAATGCACCTTCCATCCTTGCCCATCAATGTGTACTGCATATGGGGATCGGCATTACAGAACATTTGATGGACTAACATTTGACTTTGTTGGAACTTGTAAGGTTTACCTAGTTAAGGTGAGACTTTTCTGTAAAGCCTCTGTAAAACTGGATTTAAAAACTATCTGCTAAAAACTACTCTTCTGCTTCTTTCCAACCAGTACATTTTATTGAATCCTACATACTGTTTCTTATGCTTTGATGTTGCTTAGACTTTGCGTCATACATAACATAATAATTATACACCGAGTTTTCTGCTAATTGAACTATGTAACAATATACATATTAGTATATTTAAAAATGTCCATTTCTTTTCTTTTTTTTTTTTTCTTCAGGGTACTTCTTCAACCAGTTTTTCTGTTACTATAGAGAATATTAACTGCTTTAATACTGGAAATATTTGCAGAAAAAACATTCTCATTAATGTTGGAAAATCTTTTTTAATATTTGATGATGAAACTGGAAATCCAGTAAGTTTCACTTTTTAACACTGATCAAAAGGTAGCATATGTACTTCTCTGGCTGTACCTAAGTAGCAGAGGCATAAACATCTTTACCGTGAATGCTGATCACATCTGTATTGTTCAATGGAAACCTTAAACAAAATTTTGTCTATATTGCACAAAAATGTTAGATGAAATGATCATAATTCTTTTGTTTAGACATAATTCTTGTTTGGTGTCTTAGGAAAAATCCAGATATTTTTACGTCAGTGGGAGTTTTGCTGTTAATTCCACTAGAACTGAGAGTTTAATCTGGTCTGGAATATATAGAGGGAATATACCTAAACAGTTGTAAAAAATAAATTGCAGTCCCTGGTACGTCCTCCACAGCCTGAATTTCATTTTTGTTTTGGCTAATCTGCAAACTCTATTGCTGTATATACTTGGTATTTTTAGTAATTTTAGTATAAATAATACTATCGACAGTTTACAGACTGACTATACAAAGGACGTTGTGTCTCTTTGTATGAGGTAGTGTATAATTAAACCAGATACCTTAGTCCATGTTACAAATAATTTGGAATCTGATTGTTATTGGATGGAGAGAAGAATGCTTTATGTAAATAAGACAGCAATCTCTGGACATATTTAGACCATCCCTTATTTCAGGAAGATGGTCCATACATCTCTGTACGGATCCATATTCAAAAAAAGCATTTGGCTAAGACCTTCTAAATGCAGTGCTGTATAACTAAGTGAAAACCATCACCAGTAACCTCAAGACAAATGTTTTTACCTCCCAGATGAACCGTTAACATTTTAATCTTTATTTCAGTTGCTCTTACCCACCCTGTAAATTTGATATAAAATCAACTTTTAAAACAGGAAAATCATAAAAATACAACAAAGTTCACAATCAAAATCCAGACTGCTTTTGTTTAAGCATTTATCCCTGTGTGGCCTTCTGTCATTTTTTGGACTTTTGTCTGAGAACTGTGTTGTTCATTTTATTTAGGTGTTTCATTTCCTGTCAAGTGAACATTTTGTGAAGACATTACTTACATTATAAGCTGCCTTATTTTACTTTGAACAGAGCTTATCTAGTTACATAGATGAACTACAGAAAATAGAGTTATGGAAAGCTGGATTTTTCACTGTTATTCATTTTCCTGATGAGCACATCACCATTCTTTGGGATCAGAGAACAACAGTTCATGTACAGATGGGTCATCAGTGGCAGGTAAGATGGGTCATCAGTGGCAGGTAAGTAGAAGTCAACACTCTTACTGCCATTTCTGTGATGTACTTATGTAAGTCTTACTTAGTAAGACGTTACCATTATTCAGAGAACAGAAAGTGTGTCAGAAATCATGTAGAAACTCATTGGCAGTCCAGAAGAGAAGCATTCAACTACCTTGTCAATGAAAATATTCATTCTCATTTAATGGTCATGGTGTGGTTTTTTTTTTTTTTTTCTAGTCACTATTTACTGTCTAACTTCTATAACAACAGAAGCAAATATGTTTGAGCAACATTCTCCTTCAGTACTTATTCTTTATATGACTGGAACAGATGTTATTTTGCTGAAGCATAAAAAAGCACATAGCTAGTGAACAGGTCACTTCTCTGAACAGAAGATCAGCTCCTTTCTCAAAGGCTGGGGATACTTAGTTGAAAGGGAATAATATTGATGTTGTCAAGATAAAATATTTCCCGTAGCTTTATTATCATGAAGATCTGAACTGTTTCAGTTGAAATTTCGCTGAAGAAGATCAAATCCTGACAAATTTATGATGAAGCAACTGAAGACAGGAACAAGCTTTGAAAACAGTCATAGCTGGTGGTGTTTTGTAACGTGTGGAAATATGATTATATATATATTTATATATCTTTTTTCCCCAGGGTAAATTGACTGGATTATGTGGAAATTTTGATTTGAAGACAGTAAATGAATTGAGGACTCCAGATAATTTTGAATTAACAAACTCACAAGAGTTTGGAAACAGCTGGACAGCTGTAGAGGTACATTGTAAAAAGAATGTGTTTGCTAGTAGATTTTTTGCTGTTACATCATATAATTTATCTAGAATGAAATCAGAAATTCATTCCTGGAAGTATCAATCGGGCAGCAATGCAAATGGCAATATCAGTAGTTCTTACAGATATCATAATCCTTTGAGGAAAATCACCTTTTTTCTACACAGTGCTATAGTGTAGAGCAAAATCTTTGCAGTGTTCTGAATCTACAGGTGTTTTTGTAGATGTTGTTTGAATAGTAGTCCTTTTTTTTTTTTTTACGTAATGGAAGAATTGTGGGTTCACTTTAGACTGTGTCATCAGTTCAGCTGATCTTTCAGAGCTGGGCAATATTTAACGGAAACCATAGCAATGAAAAGAAAAAATATTCTTTCCATATGCTCTAAAGTTAAAAATTGAACTTTTTTAATGTCACGTGTTTAGTGGTCTTCATAGAAATGTTCCTTCCTAGTAGGTAAGAGTTAAAAGATCTGATTTCTGACACTTATAATGTATGTTGTCCAAGTGAACTTTGTTATTTATGTAAGCTATGCTATTCAGGTGTAAGGACTGCAGATTGGGACTGCATGGCAGCTCTGTTCAGACCTTTATGTATGTATGTGTTTTTCTGCTGCTCTCAAGACAAATGAAACATTTATTCAGATTGTGGGCTTTTCTGTAGATTATCATCCCCTTTTAGTTCCGTACCTTAGTCTGGCTTTAGTTTCATAAATGATGCATTTGGTTTGTGTTTTACATCTCTTTTTTAAAAAAAACAAAGCAAAATTATGCTTTGCAAGTTCAAACACAGAGTAGTTATGAAACAAGTTTCTCACCTTGATTTTGCTTTCTGATTAAGTGTGTTGACAGCTCTGACATTCGAAATCCATGCAGTTTGAATCCCCTTAGAGAGCCATTTGCCAAGAAGGAATGTGGAATACTGTTAAGTGAAGCATTTGAAGCTTGCCATCCAGTGGTGAGTTGTGGTCTCATATAGAAAGATGTGAAAGTGAACATATCACTGGAGAGAAACTTTATTCTTCATAGAATCAGAATCATTTAGGTTGGAAAAAACCTTTAAGATCATTGAGTCCAACTGTCAACCATGCCCACTAAACCATGTACTGAAGTGCTTTGTCTACGCGCTTTTTGAATACCTCCAGGAATGGTGACTCAATCACTTCCCTAGGCAGTCTGTTCCAATGACTGACAACCCTTTCAGTGAAGAAATTTTTCCTCATATCTAATCTAAACCTCCCCTGCTGCAACTTGAGGCTATTACCTCTTGGCCTATCACCAGCCACTTGACAGAAGAGACCAGCCCCCACCTCACTACAACCCCCTTTCAGGTAGTTGTAGAGAGCAATAAGGTGCCTCCTCAGCCTCCTTTTCTCCAGACTAAACAACCCCAGTTCCCTCAGCCACTCCTGGTAAGACTTGTGCTCCAGGCCCCTCACCAACTTGGTTGCCCTTCTTTGGACACGCTCCAGCACCTCAATGTCTTTCCTGTAGTGAGGGGCCCAAAACTGAACATGGTACTCGAGGTGCGGCCTCACCAGTGGCAAGTACAGGGGAACAGTCATGTCCCTGCTCCTGCTGGCCACACTATTTCTGAAACAAGCCAGGATACTGTTGGCCACCTGGGCACACTGCTGGCTCATATTTAGCCAGCTGTCAACCACCATCCCAGGTCTTTTTCTGCTGAGCAGCTTTCCAGCCACTCTTATCCAAGCCTGTAGCAGTGCATGGGGTTGTTGTGGCCCAAGTGCAGGACCTGGCGCTTGGCCTTCTTGAACCTCATACAGTTGGCCTCAGCCTATCAATCCAGCCTGTCCAGATCTTTCTGTAGAGCTTTCCTAACCTTGGGCAGCTCAACTCTCCCTCCCAACTTGGTGTCATCCTTAAACTTACTGAGGGTGCACTTGATCCCCGCGGCCAGATCATTAGTAAAGATATTAAACAGAACTGGCCCCAATACTGAACCCTAGGGAGCACCACTTGTGGCCCACCACCAACTAACTTCAACTTGCATCAATTTAAGTCTTCATCTTGTCACCCATAACATAATAATTTGACTACTATAGCAAAAGTGATCATGAAGAAAGTCTAACCCATACTTATTATGATTCTAAAATGTGAATGTTTAGCTGGACCTGTTAAAAGGACTATCTGCACTTAGCTAACCTAGAGAGTAAGGTACTTAGGCACCAATTTAGCAATCTATAACATGGGTAGTCCTATTATTTTTGTAATTAATGCAGATAAAATTATACCAAATTTGTGTTTCGTTTTTTTATCCCAAGCGCTTTTTGCATAAGCATAACCACTTGCTTTATTTTGCTCAAATGTTTTACATAGAGTGCACATTTTTCAGGCATATTTAAATAAATTTACAGTTTCTTCCAGGCAGTATCAGATGTGAAGAACTCATTCCTAGAAAAAAATGCATATATCTCCTCACTCAGGCAACCACCTAAGGAAATAAAAGAGCCATACAACATGTTCTGACAGTCAACAGGCTCAGGTTCAGTTGGAAAATGAGGGGGGACTGATTGCCAGAGCTAGGTCTTGTATGGAAAATTACATATCCTGAGATGTTCAGGTATTGAGACTGTGTTAATGGCTTAAAGAGTGTAAGTGACAGAGTGATTCCTAGGGAGAGAGGACATTTCATATGAAAGACAACCAGGAATCTTGCAGGGTTGCTTTGTATATTATTTTGGAAGAAAGGAGAAGCTGATGTTAAAGTTGTATTCATGTAACATCCATTGTATAACATAGGTAGCAACTACATTTCTCAAAAGTGTGCAAATATTACTTAAGTACAAATCCATGTGGAAAGTAACAATTCAATAAGCAAATTAGCATTGACAGTTTTCTTTGAAATGTTGCCACTTAAAACTTCAAAATAATTTAAGGGAAAAATCGCAAATTCGCCTGTGAAAATGTCTTAGAGAATGAACCGCTCTCACATGAAGAGTTTTCAATCTGCTTTAGTATTTCCTGCATTTTATGTACATGTAACTTTCATAACAGTTCTGAGATTTATTGGTTTGTGATCAGTTTAGAGACAGTTTCTCTTATTTCATAAGCTTCTTTGCAGTTTATTATGGTATAAATGTTACAAGACCATACAAAACACAAGCTCACATCAACATCTTAGTGTGCATGTTCTTAATGGGTCATTGATTTAATTGTGCTGCTAAGTACTTTGTAAGATTTTATGTGTTCTAGTAAACTGTTTTTCTTGTGCCTCAGGAAACATTTAAATTAAAATCTTGAATACTTCAGTCTTACAAATTAGATTTTGAAACAGTCATAGCTTTCTATAGAGGTGATTGTTACCAATGTCTATATGAATATTTTGATAAGTGGTATTTATATTTCCAGATTGACGTCACCTGGTTTTACTCAAACTGCTTGACAGATACATGTGGTTGTAACCAAGGAGGTGACTGTGAGTGTTTCTGTACAAGTGTGTCAGCATATGCCCATCAGTGCTGCCAGCATGGAGTTGCTGTAGACTGGAGGTCCCCTAGAGTGTGTCGTAAGTTTACTTAACTAGCATTGCCAGTGACTTACACTGTGTGCATTTGTAAGACTGAGACCTGAAAAATCAATCTCCTTAAATCGCCTGGGGCCATAAATTGAATCACTAAGCCACGCTGGTGGGAAGATGAGTGGATGTGTCTCACTGCCTTCCATGTTCATTTTGGTCTAGCTGGATTACATGCTTCTTTCCATATTTGTGGGTGGTACACTTCTGTTTTTAATTCCTTGTCCTATGATGTGAAAGGAAAAGTCATGGGAAGTCTATATTAGCATATGACATGCATCCTTCAAACCAAAGGTACAAAGTTACCAGCTCAAGTAATTTCCATCTTCAAGAGCACTTCAGTTCTTAACAGGGTCTAGGAAATATAGCTGCCTTACTGTTGCCCCCAGAGCAAGTGTGAAATATAAAGGTCTTCTGAAGAAATGCAAGTAGTTTTTTAAGCAGGACTTTGTCATTACTTTAGTATCCCTATTCAACAGTGCTTAGAAGTTTTAAAAAAATCTGAGAACTTTTTCTATGGCAGCTAGTACAAATGCCTAACAGGAGACAGCAATTTCCCCAAAGATGTGATTAAAAAGTGCAAGATAGAAAGAATGGAAGGAAACAAGCATTTTTCTAACTTCACAGTTGCACAGAGAAAGTATGCAGCTTGTTCAAAGTCACACAGGAAATTTGCTATAGAGTGAGTTACTCCAAATTTTTATAGAAATGGTATACGTGCTTTGAAGTGACCATGGAAAGACAGCAAAGCTTAGTCTTAACCACTAGAGGTCACAAAGAGATAGCTGTAGGTATGTAAGCTTCATATTTCCTGCTAGAAAACAGTATTTTATTTAAATCAGTATAGTTTCAATTAGTATTTTATTTAAAGCAGTAATGTAAATATTTGGCAATATTTCTTAGTAAATGTTTTGTATATGATCTAACTTGGCCAAGTATTTGGCTTACCCCTTAATAGTAAAGGGTAGTAGAAAACCTGTTTATCTGCAGAATACTTGCAACTGCATTTCTTTTCTTTTTATTTTTTAGCTTACGATTGTGAATTTTTCAACAAAGGTAAGTCCTAAAGGAGTTGATAAAATGTCAATAAAATCTTTGGTTTCTTCATATAAGTGTAAGTACTTTGTATAAAAATAATTGTGTTAATGAAAACAGTTGCAAATGATATGTTATTTAAATAGCCTAGGTTCTGTTTTAGTAGTTTATTTTGCTTTTTCAAAGGCTTCTCATTTCATAATCTTTTTAATTCCTGGCTCTTTCCTAAGAATACCTGTTTAACTCATTCTCTTTGCTTTTATGGATCATGATTAAACAGTTAAATTATTAAGTAATTAATAAGACTACTCAATCTGGTTGTACTAGTGGCACTACTTGCTTAAGGTATACTGCAGTTCAAAACTGATACACAGTGTGTCTGTTAAATCATTCCAATCATGGTATGCTGTGCAGCCTCCAGAGGGAGCTAGCTATTAAGATATTTCAACTTCCTGTGCCCAGATGGAATAACTCTACATTTAGGTATGTTTGACCTAGCTTTAAGTTCCTGAGTGACAAGCATTGCTGCTGTTTTAGAATGGCTCTCAGAGAGAGGTGCAAAACTTGTACAAGGTGCTAGAGTAAACCTTGAATCTGCACTGGGTGCTGTACTGCCATGTTAACACTAGCATCCATATTCAGACTATTTCAAAGTTATCTTGTGAGTGTCTGGATAGTTAGACATGGCATACATACAGGCCCTGCAAGGCAGCCTGATGAGAGGAATGGGCAGGACTCCTGCTATTTATTCTATAACTCTTTTTATCAATCTCATGTAGAAGCCTGTCTATCCAGATGGTTCATGATATTTTGGTCTTCTGTTAGACTCCATATTGCAGCAGTTTACCCCCAAAAAGATTTCTGAGAGGGACCAAGTTTAAATTAGAAGAGACTTGTGCAACATGCCAGGCCCGAACAATACAGCCAAGAAATGTACATGTTCTGATACACTGACTGCTGAAAAGATTTTGAGTGGGGTCAGATTGCTAATGAAGTGGATTTTTATCTAAATCACTATTTAAGCCTTTAAATTAATTTAAATAAAGACCAGTTGAGTACAAGAGGTGATTGCAGTTTTACATTTCCTTTTCAGTTGTTTTTTGTTTTATAAATGAAATACAGTCTGATACTGGATAATCTTATCGCAGTTGTAACAGATTGAAAGTGCAGTACTTCTAACATCTGTGGTAGTAGTGGAGTGAATTTATATGATAACATGTACTTTTAAAGTCTGTTATTAGTTTTACTTGTTACCAAGTTCTAACTGACAGAAATTAGTTGAAATAGTAGAGAGCTGTGCATGTGATCAGCTTGTAATAAACATGTTCATTGTATACTTTGTATCTTTATACTGTTTGGTAATCCAGCTCATCAGTATTCAACATAGGATGTTTCAGAGCTGCCAATGGGGAAGAAAATAATCTCTAAGCTGAAGATTTTCTTCTCTACCTCAATTATAGTAGTGCTCCCAGAATACTTAGTTTGGGAGACAAGAAGGTTAAGAAACTGTCATAGACCAGAGAGAGGTTTTGTCTATGTAACTTTGCCATGAATCCAGAGTGAAATAGTTGCAGTCCTTCTAGAGGCAGGAGCAGAAACTTTTTGTCTTTGGTAAGGGGAAATTCTCAGCTGGTAGCTGCGGTTTCTCAAGTTTTGGATGGGGCTGAGATATGAAACTTAAACATGTAATAACATTTCCAGAACACTAGATGTTTTAAGTAATTTTTTAAATGTTTTTCAACTCCCTGCAGTGAAGGTAACCAGGTATCACTGTACATCATTAGATAGGCATGGGCTTGTGTCCGAACTGACCACCTATTTATGCCATTAGAATCTAAAATGCTGGTTGCAGTGCAGCCTCCTTAGGATTTCAAGTCTTAATAAATTTTGAGATTAGAGAGAACCAGAATATGAGGGCAAGCTGCAAATTGCAGTCCAAACTTTTAACCTGTTGGAACAGATTTTAAGGGTCAGTGTATTAGCTGCAACTATGAGCTGAGAAGTTCTGGGACACTTTTACCTTAGTTGTATACTTGCCATGTCCTGGCTTGTGGGTAAAATGATAGTGAGGTGAATTGCTTACATGTGGTCTAAAATGCTGGGTTTACACAGAGAAATTTACAAAAATAATTTTGAATAACATTATTTTAAAATAAACTTTAAAATACTTCCCTACTGTGAAAGTGGAACTAAGTAAGGTGTGACGTTTAAGATTTGCAAATGGTAACTTTGCATACTTTTGGCTTTTTTTACTTAAAGGTAAAATATGACCATTCCTTTGCTTGTGATGGTGATTTCTTCTTGTCTCACTTCCCAGTGGTTACATTTGTCTCTACACTGTTCAAAGAGTTCTTCAGTACCTGATGACAATAAACTTTTGTTCCCTGCAAAATGCCTCATACTTTGGACACTAATAAAATAGGTTTTAAAGAATAGTAGGAAGTGTATAATCAGATCAGCCATACAAATAAACAATTAGAGGTTCCCAGGGTGGTCCGTAGAACGCTGTTTACTTCTAAATCAAATAACTGAGGAGTCAGCTGACTTCAATAAAGTGACTACGAAACTGAAGTGAGTGAGAGGGAGGAAAAGGAGAAGCAAATCTTGAGCCTTGAAAATTGAAACTAGGGATTTTGGACAGTTTTCAGAACATGTATTTTCTAAAAGAGTATGGCTTTGTTTTGGTTGTCATTACAGTTTAGTGCATGACACGTAGCATCATTTTCAGAGTGGAGAGATGTGTTTATGTGCTGTATCATAATATTCAGAGCTCCTGATATGAAAGGTAATTCTGACTTTTTTCTCAACAGTTCTGGGAAAGGGTCCATACAAACTGGTCAGCTATTTGGATGGAGAATTTGTAATGGCAGTGAAACTGGTGGATGGTGTTGTTTTCCCAGTGAGAGAAGAAGATACTGTTCCTGGACTTGCAGTGAGCTTTATGCTGACTTCAGGACTTTATAAACCCAAAGCACATGGTAAAGTTACTGTAACCTAGAGGCTTAAATAAGGCAGAGCAAATTCTGCCCTTGAATACAAGCCTACCTTTAATAATAGACCTGGGTCAAAAATCTTTTCGTTATCTGTCAGCTGAGTGTGCACCTTAATGTTATCTGCCAAAATTTTCATTTGATTGGTTTTAATTAGATGATTGTAGCTTTAGAAACAGATACTTTCAGTTGAAAAACAAAAGCCCCCCC